>JAZAYU010000015.1:636457-1171490 GCA_038501625.1 Corbicula japonica
CGGGTTTTTTTTACAGTTGTCAGTCGCAGAAGCACTCTCAATGCATCTGCAGAACAGTTAAGGTTCTTGTCAGACCTGTGTAACTGTAAGTCTGCTATTTGATCAGGGTCTACTCTTTTTGCTAAGTCAAGAAGCCTTGTTTTCCCACAGTGTGTTACAATTATTTGTATTGTTTTCTCCCTGATCAGCTTCCTCTACCCGGTTACTGGACCATGACCTGCATACACTGTTCAAAGAGCACTCATTTGACAAGTTTACTGAGGACATGGTGAAACAGTTCATGAAAGAAGAGGCCCTGCAAGCTCAACATCAGGTAACTATTCTTGTAGAGTGGAAACGCATCTTAGGGTTCAGTGTTTTATTGGTGTATTTCATAAACAGAGACTGTGGCTTTGTCATTGGGAAATTTCCTCTTGTACCCTTAGATATTTTCAAACTTTTTTTTATATTTCCACAAAATGTTTATTGTTTTGCAATGATCTTTTTTAAAATTAACATTTGCTTTCATCATCATTAAAACATATAACATTTTGTGATATGTAGGCTAAAAGTAAAGTCACAAAGTAGTCATTTGGGCTTCACAAACTTTGAACAAACAAATGATTTTCATATTCTCAGTGTGTTTATTTTTAAGTGACCCATTCAAGTATTAAATATATATGCTATATAAGAAATAATAAAGATAAATCAACATTTTTCATTTTGGAGGAATTTTCCAATAACAGACTATAAATTACTACAACTTGTTAATGAACACTGAATATTTGCTTTCAGCAATCTTTGTTAAAGCTACGGGAGAATGCCCTCTTGGAGAAGACGAAGGCAGAACTGCAGTGGTTAGAACAACAGAAACAGCGCATACGTAACAAAGGGGCAGACGACTCCTACCCACAGATCAAGAAACGTCAGCGAGGTCTCAAGTTAAAATTACAGGTTAGTATCTTGTGCATCCAGTCTAACATTATGTAGCAATAAGTTGAGAAATGCTATTTAGAGTTCTACCTCTTCTACTCAGTAGAAAAAAGAATCCTCATGTTCTTATACTCATACATATACTTTATGTTTTCTTTCATTTTTAACAATGTTTTTGTCCATTTAATAAAACAATTTTAAAATTGCTTTTAGTTATTCATTCTAGGATTTTAAACAAAATGCCAAAAATTTTATACATAATATTTTGGTGTATAACATAAATTTAGTTCTTCATGTAGCTGATCACAAAATATACCCTTTTTATATTTAACCCTTTTCTCCATAGATAGATTGTTATGATGTAGGTAAACAGTTTTGATCCAGATCAGCTGATGCATCCATGCCATCAGACTAGGATCTAAACTGTTCACTTTTAGCCTCATTACCAGAAGGCAAACATGGTAGATGCAGATTAGATGGCACAGATGTGACTTGGATCTAAACTGGTCACCCATGTGATGAAATGCATATATATAGAGTAAAGGGTTTAGTTTAAAATGAATTTTTAAGCTGCTGTAAAAAGCGGATTAGAAGCGTGTTTGTTGTTGTTGTTGAGATGACATGTTGACTTGTCTGTGTACAGGAGCAGCAGGAAGAGATCCGACGTCTCCGAGAGGAGAGTAAAGCTGCCGCCAAAGAGAGGCAGCGTAAATTGTACGAGGAGATCACCAAACGTCAAGCTGCGCAGGTAACATACTACAGTTCTCACTCCAACCTTCCTTCCTCCTTAAGTTAATATATTTCAAATACTACTGTTTTCAACCTTTGGAAAAAGGAAAGTTAGCATATGAAAATGACAAAGGCAAATCTTTCACATTCTTAAGAAATAATGCTGGTAATTTAAGTAAAAATATCCCAGTAATATTTTTAACCATTTACTTTATGGAATGTGGCTGTTATCAATTGGCAAACATGGGCTAACAGTGTATATCCAGATCAGCCAGCATATCTGGATCTACACTGTTCACTTGATAACAGCCTGGATGATGACTGACAAGATTAATGGTTCAGAAATGTAACTTAGCATTTTGGTGCAATACTTTACAAAGTTTGTGGCTGTTGTTTATGTTTTTGTTTTACATGTTTTTGTTGCGACAGTGTTTAAAGGGGCTTTTATTGACACTTTCAGAATCAGCCAGTGCTAAATGCAACACCTCGAGGCAGACTAGGACGTCCCAATGAAGTCCACACAGAGGCTGAAGTCAGTTCAGTAAGTAGTAGAATTGTACAATACAGTGTAAAGGACAGCTGAGCAGGTTTTGATGTATTAAATGAACAGAATAAACAATATGTGAACTTTCAAAAGTAAAATATTATCATGTGCTAAAGTAATATACCCTTAACTCAATATATACATGTTTTATCACACCTACCTGCTATCTGATCTGGATCTACACTCTTCCCTTCTTGGTGAGATTTATCCTAATGAATCTAAAATCAAACAGTCTAGATCCTAATCAGACTGCACAAATGTGATGAAATAATTATTTGTGAAATAAAGGGTTAAACTGAGATAAGAGACCAGTTTTAGATCTTAACTCTTTAATACAGATATACCTTTATGGCATAGGCGAAGTGTAGATCAGCTGGCACATCTGTGCAGTCTTGTCTGGATCTGTATCAATTGCATATTAGTCAAAATCTTAATTTGCCAACTGATCTGGATCAACATTTTTCATCCATGCAATAAAGGAAATAAAGGGTTAATTAAGTTATTCTTATTTTTATTTTCATTTGGTGCATAGTTTACAATAAATAATAAAATAATATATTCTTCCAACAGATTGACGAGGCATCAGATGTGGAGAAACGCAGGAAGAACTACAAGTCAGACTCGGAGATCTACACTGAACCAAAATCTAGTGCTCGCAGGTCTAAACAGGACCCGGAGAAGTACAAGAAAATACACCTTGATGAAAAGTAAGCAACATCTTGCGGTACTCAGTCTATCTACATACGATAAGGATCATAAGATATTAAAATTAAAATATTTAAAGATGTAAAATATAACAAAAGGCGATTGTGATATATGTTCAGAGTAAAGAAATTATGTACCACAATGCTTAACCCTTTCCTCCATATATACATCTTTAGGGCATGGGCGAACAATTTATATTCAGATCAGCTGGTACAACCATTGATTTGTCAGGCTTTTACTTTCCAAATGGCAAACAGTGCAAATCCTGATCAGATGGCATGGATGTGCTGGCTTATCTGGATCTTCAATGCACATTCAATAAAGGGCATATATATGGAGGAAAGGGTTAAGGATTCTTTGCAGTGCCTAATGTATTATAGTAGATAGGCCGAGTTTGCTTCAGACCATACTTCTTGATAGTGGCCAGTTCAGATCCCTGTTGCACTGTTTGAGATAAGACATTACCTGTTGTTGTTGTTATTGTAGGTTCCTGACGCAGCGTCAGAGTCAGCTGATGGACCGACGACGTAACGCGGAGGAGCTGCTCAAGTGGAAGTCCATGTTAGACAAGGAGGAACAGCGGGTGTACAAGCTGGAGAAGAAAGCTCTCAAGGTCTGGGACCACAAGGAGGCCAAGAAAGAGGAGCCGTCACTAACTGCTACCAAACAAGACTTCACAGACAAACTCTCCAGTAAGAAAGAGAATGGCACCACTAAAGGTATGAAGTTTCCCTTGCTTCCATATATATACACACACCTTTTTGACATGGGCAGACAGTGTAGATCCACATCATCTGGGACATCTGTGCTGTCAAATCAGGATCTGCACTGTTCACCTTTTGATTTATTATATTATTTCTGATTTAAAAGCCATTAGTGTAGATCCTGATCAGATGGCGGATCAGGATCTTCACTGTTCACTAACACAAAGGCAGATTCATTTATATATGGGGCACGCCACGGGAAAAGGTACCTTCGGTCATATTTTGTGACTTTTTAGTTCTTAATATATTAAGAAAGAACTTACAATTTTTTTATTATTTTCCCATAACGAAAAGGTGATTTTGTTAGATCTTTTGACAATGAAATGTTATTTTTAACGCGAAATGCATGTTAAGTTATGTCGTCCGTTCAACTTTATGACGTCATTTCAAGGATTAACGTCAACTGCCCGAAGGTACCTTTTCCCGTGACGCGCCCCATATAGTGGAAAGGCTTAAAGGAGAACCACATTCTGGGAAATTTCAGAATTATGCAGAATTATAAAGTTTAATTTAAAAATTCTTCGAGAATTTTAATGAAGTAATGTTTTTATTAGCTCACCAGAGCCGAAGGCTCTGAGTGAGCTATTGTGATCAGAGGGGCACCAGATGTCCGTCGTCCGTCGTCCGTCAACATTTTCTTTGTTAACGCGATAGAGGCCACAGTTTTCAACCGATTTTCATCAAACTTGGTCAGAATGTTTCTCTTGGTGGTGTGATGACCCCTATTGAAACTGGGTCATCTTGGGTCAAAAACTAGGTCACTAGGTCAGATTAAAGCAAAAATTTTGTTAATGCAATAGAGGTCACATTTTTTATCTGATTGTCATCAAATTTGGTATGAATATTGATATTAATGATCTCTACTCAAATTATTAAAATCATGTTCTTGAATTGCCCAGGGGCCCCGCCCTGGGGTTTTCAAAATTTTTTTCTTTTAAATTCTGTTTTGAACCTTTGATTTTCTATAGTTATCAACCAGATTTTGGCACAAACTTTATACCATCTAAAAATTCAATCTTTCCTGAACAATTCATTCACTGGTTGTTCAGTGATAAAATTTGAAACAAAAATTTTAGTAGCAGAGTGAAAACTTTAAGTGACAAAATTTCAATAGTTCTACCTGTCTTCAGCTATATTAAGATGTATAAGAATGCATTATGGAGTTCAATGCTCTGGTTGCTGGTCATATTAAATGACCTACTGAGATCTGTGTTATGCAATATTAAGAACTTTGCTCTGGAAGTTTTTATAGGGTAAATTTTGACATATTCTATGAAATAATCATTTGTAATTTATAGCACTGAACATGGGCTTTTGTGAATATTTTGTTCAAATTTGTAAGTAAAGCAACAACAACAACAACAACAAATTTGAAGTACATTCACAAAATGTTCAGACTATATTAACCCTTTCATCCATATACACAACTTTTTGCATGGGCGAACAGTGTAGATCCAGATCAGCCGGCACATCCAAACAATCTGATCAGGATCTGCACTGTTCGCTTTTTTATGTATTAGGTTATTTCTAACTAAAATGGGACCAGTGCAGATCCTGATCAGACGGCAGGAATGTGCCAGCTGATCTGGATCTACTTGTTCCACCTGCGTAAAAATGCGTATATAAGGAGGAAAGGGTTATGTTGTACGTGTATGTATAAAAAATGGCTAGTTAATTGGAGGTCTCAGAACTCCAGCATGTGATTTTTTTCTAAGACTAGTATCAGTTTTCAGCAGTCATTTGCTTGAGAATTGAGTATGGTCTCTAGTCTCAGTTTTATTGTCTTTAGCCCTGATCTTGACCAAACTCTTTCCACTCGTACATATTTTTTTGCTATGCCAACAGTGTAAATCCAGATCAGCTGGCTTATTTATGTAGTCTATTCAGGATCTGCACTGGTTGAATTTTAGTCAGAATTAACTGAACAAATAAAAAAGCTAACAGTGTAGATTTTGTTTAGCAAAAGGGATATGCTGACTGATCTGGATCTACACTGATTGTCCATTGAAAAAAAGTATATATATGGAGGAAAAGGTTAAGCATTTTTGTAGAAAAGGTTTAGTCTATTAATTTCAAGCAAACTACTGTCTCAAAAGAAAACAGAGAGAAAGAGCTCTTGTCCGTGGTCAATGAATGACCTACTGAACTTTCCTGCTTAGATCTGTGTTATGCAATTTTAAGAACTTTGCTCTGGGAGTTTTTATAAGGTAAACAACATTCTTACTTTAAAGCACTTTGAATATCAGACTTTTCTTAATATTTTATTCACTGTTTGTAATTAAAGCCCCAGCTTTAAAATTATAATAATATAAATAAGAATATACCACTAAAAACATCATTTTTGTCCAAATAGACTCCAATTTATGACCTCTTTAACAGAACACAAAAGGTCTGGTCAAATTCTTTCTTATAGATGGGATTTTTAAATGATATTGTTAAATTGTCATTCACGAACTTTTAAGAAGCTAAATATAATGGAGCTATATTTAGCATTTATTTTTAACGACGCGACAACTTCATGCGCGATCTCGATTTCTGTGACGTTTCGGAAATCTTACTTTCGTTTTTAGTCGCGCGGACCAAATTTAATTCAGTAAATTAAAATTTTATTAGCCCGAACTAATGCTGCAAATTAGTGACTATAGTTCCAAATACATGTAATATTTCATACAAGAGCGGGTTAAATTGAAGTAATGTCGCTTTAAAACACCAACTACAACAAATTTAAAGCTAATTCTTAAAATGTTCAGACTATATTAACCCTAGATCTAGATCAGTTGGCACATCCACCCATATTATTTTATCAGGATCTACACTGTTTGCTTTTTAGCTCACCTGAGCACGAAGTGCTCATGGTGAGCTTTTGTGATCGCCTGATGTCCGTCGTCCGTCGTCCGTGCGTGCGTGCGTGCGTCCGTGCGTCGTCAACTTTTTCTTCAAACGACTTCTTCTCCTGAACTCCTGGGCCAATCTTGCTGAAACTTGGCAGGAATGTTACTTGCATGAAGCTTTACCAAAATTGTTAAAATGGTTCCGGTCCATTGCCTATCTAGGTCACAGAGGATAAAAATAGATTTTGAACATAAAATTTTTAAAAATCTTCTTCTCTGAAACCGCAAGGCCTAGAACTTTGATATTTGTTGTGTAGCATCACCTAGTGGTCCTCTACCAAGATTGTTCAAATTATAGCCCTGGGGTCAAAATTGGCCCCGCCCCAGGGGTCACTTCATTTTACATAGACTTATAGAGGAAAAACTTTAAAAATCTTCTTCTCTGAAACCACAAGGCCTAGAGCTTAGATATTTGGCATTTAGCATCCTCTAGTGGATCTCTACAAAGTTTGTTCAAATTATTTCCATGGGGTCAAAATTGGCCCCGCCCCAGGGGTCACTTCATTTTGCATAGACTTCTATATTAAGAAAAACTTTAAAAGTCTTCTTGTCTGAAACCACAAGGCCTAGAGCTTAGATATTTGGCATTTAGCATCCTCTAGTGGAACTCTACAAAGTTTGTTCAAATTATTTCCCTGGGGTCAAAATTGGCCCCGCCCCAGGGGTCACTTCATTTTGCATAGACTTATATAAGAAAAACTTTAAAAATCTTCTTGTCTGAAACCACAAGGCCTAGAGTTTAGATATTTGGCATTTAGCACCCTCTAGTGGAACTCTACAAAGATTGTTCAAATTATTTCCCTGGGGTCAAAATTGGCCCTGCCCCAGGGGTCACTTCATTTGACATAGACTTATATAGGAAAAACTTTAAAAATCTTCTTCTCTGAAACCACAAGGCCTAGAGCTGAGATATTTGGCATTTAGCATCCTCTAGTGGTACTCTACAAAGTTTGTTCAAATTATTTCCCTGGGGTCAAAATTGGCCCTGCCCCAGGGGTCACTTCATTTTGCATAGACTTATATAAGAAAAACTTTAAAAATCTTCTTCTCTGAAACCACAAGGCCTAGAGCTTAGATATTTGGCATTTAGCACCCTCTAATGGAACTCTACAAAGATTGTTCAAATTATTTCCCTGGGGTCAAAATTTGCCCTGCCCCAGGGGTCACTTCATTTGACATAGACTTATATAGGAAAAACTTTAAAAATCTTCTTGTCTGAAACCACAAGCTGAGAGTACTTTTGTACTCAGGTGAGCGATATAGGGCCATCATGGCCCTCTTGTCTAAATACCTTTGTTTCAAATAACTGTGAAGCAAAGTGCTTTTATCAAGTCGGTAGTGACCAGTTTTGGATAGTATAGGTTTTTCAATTTTATTTTTCTTGTAAACAGATTCCACAATAAAGACCGTTTCCATGACACAAGATCGTGACAGTACTTTGATATCTGAGAACATTAGCACCGCTCGTGACGAGTCCCTGTACACCAGTATCAAAGAGGACATTAAGACAGCAAGCCTCGAGAGCTCACCAGAGGAGCTGCACAAACGTATGATGAATGACAAATCTAACATCAAGAACCATAACCGGAGTGGCAGCGAGAGTTCCTCTGTCATGGAGGACATTCCTTCAGGATCCAGTGTGGACGAGTCCAAGAAGTAAGTGGATATATTCCTGGAACAGTCTGACTGACTCGCAAACTGACATGCTGTTTTCAGATTTTTTTATGGACTGTTGACAGTTGTACCTGTTAACTTAAACTGTTCTTCTGATGGCCTAATCCTTATCTGAATGAAATCAGAATAAGTAATTGTTTTGTTGTTACAAACAATGTTTTAAGAAGGAATTTTTTTGTCTTACATTGTTTTCAGAAGAAAGCACTTAATGTGACAGTTATAGGGTTGGAAATCTATAGTCTGATGGTATGTATCCTCTTGTAACCTCTGTAGATTTTGTAGATACAGGGTCTACATTCTGTGTTTTATGCCACAAATCATTCAACTAGCTGTTTTCTATGTAGGATGAATGATTCGAGTGATGATACCATGACACACAGCTACGGCAATGAAACATTTGATGACACAGTGACCGCTACCACATCCAAGAAGACGAGTAAAAGTATTACCACCTCCAAATCTCCGCTCGAGAAACTGAAGAAATACAAGAGCTTGTCGTCACCAGGCAGGTCGCCACGGGGACTGTTCAGTTCCAGAAGTCAGTCAAGAAACTCGGAGAGTGAATCTGAAGACTCCATCTCCCTAAATGGTAAACCTTCGTGGTTGCATGATGTGACATTTGTGATTGGTTTAACCCTTTCCTTCATTTATACGCATTTTTATGCAGGTGCGACCAGTGTAGATCCAGATCAGCTGGCACATCCGTGCCGTCTGATCAGGATCTGCACTGTTCGCATTTTGGTCAGAAATAACCTAAGGAATCAAAAAGCGAACAGTTTAGGTCCTGATCAGATGGCACGGATCTGCTGGCTGATCTGGATCTAAACTGTTCGCCCTAGCAATAAAGGTGTATCTATAAATGAAAGGGTCAAATAAATACCAGTCTCCATATAAACCATTCAAGAGCGAGTTTTAAAAGTCTCTCTGTGAGTTATCATGATCCTGATTTCACAAAATCTGCTTCACTTTAGTGTCATTTTGAGCTAATATAAACAAGATACGCCTATCTTTGCATTTGTAAACATAAAAATCTTAAGATCTTTGAATATGTTAAATATAAAATAAAAAATAACATTTCAATAATTAACACAATTTTTAGTGTTTTAGTTTTCTATAGTTTTAAATGTAAAATTACATTTTTTTGTTTTCGATTTGCTAGATAGATTAAGTAAAGTGTATTATACAGAATTTTGTGGGCATTTGATGTCATGATTTCAAATGGCTGGATACCAGAATCTGATTTTTGCAGATCTAGCATACTATCTGATTTATTATGAGAGTTTTTATTGTTATACTCTACTATAGTACAGACAGTACTGTTCAATAATAAACTTACTGATTTGTAATTTCAGAGTCACAATCTGAACTTAGTGATTTTGAGGGCAGAATTAGGGCGTTGAATGAGGAACTAAGAAAACGCAAGACAGAGGCGGATAAACTGAAGAGAGAGAGAAAGAAGAAGAAACGAGAGTTAATGAAGAACAAAGAAGAGACACTGAAGAAACAAATAGAGGTATGCTTATGTCACAGTACGAATCAAGTCACTGTCTATGGAGATGGTTTGTCAGAAGCCTGAATAACACTCGCCCTTTAAGTGAGGGGTCCTGGGTTCAAGTCTTATTCTGGCTGCCCATCTTTCTCACCCTGTGACACTTACATTGTTTTGTTCTATGCAATTGTAGTTTGTTAAGTGTTGACAGAAAAATTTTGTGTTGGATTTAAAAGCCTGTGAATTCTCTGTTTGGATCCTTTGTACCTGTAATTTAGGTGGAAAATCCTGTTTCTTAGACCGTAATTTCGGTGAACTGAGTGATGTTTTGCCTAAAAAAATTTGAAATTATTTATTTATGCAGGAGGGAAGCATATATGAGTGAAAGATAAATGTGTTGTACTGTGGTTTCAGGCTTATGATAACCAGATAGCGCAGTTGAAGGTCGACTTACAGAAGGAGATGACCCACGAGCCTGCCAAATCTTCTGTACGACCCCAGATCAAACAACCCAAAGTTAGCCCGTCCAAAATCAAGACTCCCGCAAAACGTGCCGATACAGACAGCAGCGGCCCCGACTCGTCACAGGTCTCCCCCAATATACCAGAAGATAAAGGTATTTTATTGATAATGTAAAGATGAAAAATGTAAAATCAGATGCTACAATAAAACAGTCAAAACTGATGACTGATCAAGTTTCTTAAAATGTTCTGTTTGGAATGGAGATCACTGTCACAGATTAAAATGCAGTCAAATACAGTGAGATTTGTGAATGATTACCATGCATGGGAGCAATAGAGAGCAGTTCTTGTTGGCAGGTGTTCCTTGTTGACAGTTAAAATGGAAGTTTTACAAAATGCTGTGTTGCAATTCATGTGTATAATTCATTAACATGCAGCTTGTATTGTAGTATTGATAACCTCTAGAGAAAGCTTGATTTCACTTTTCAGTCTGTAACTTCAAGCAAACTGTAAACATGATTTAATATACTTTTCAGACCAGAAGCAAATATCACCACCAACCCCAGTCAAGGGAAGTAAATCTGCCCAGCTTGACAAGATCTCCGAGGGGAGTGAGACGCCCACATCAAGGTCTGAGAGATCGGAACCAACATATAAGGAGAGAGTCCAGAGTATAAAAGACCTGGTTAAAAGTGATTTCTCTTCCACCGGTGAAGATAAGACAGAGGAAATTGAGGAGGATATAGTGTCGGCTGCTTCAGAGTCATCTGGTGACAAAACTAAGGAGATCAAAATAGATCTCAAGAAAAATGAGGACCTGTATGATGTTAGTGAGTCTGTTGATGATATTAATACATCAGCAGCAGAAAATGTAACCAATCGTCTTAAACTTCCACTTGCTGTTTCTCAAAACACTGAAGACATTGACTCGAAACATGTGCCAGATTCTGCACGATCAGTGACTGAATTAATCTCGGAAGAAATCATAGAAAATATTCCATCTGTCTCAGCATCAGAATCATTCATTAAACAGCTTGATCTGAAAGCACAAGGTAAGGATAACAGTGAGATGTACAGTAGTAAATTTGAGAAAGATATTGAAAGTGACGGCGATATTTCACAACGGTCATCCGTTGTGGAGTCATCAAGACCGTCAAGTGGCAGGAGTGAACGGTCATCTGTGATGTCATATCAGACTGAACACGAATCCTCCGAGTCTGAAAAATCTCCTGCCTTGGTGGAGGAAGAAAAAGTGCCAAAAGTAGGTCAGGAGAAAAATGAACTCACTTCCAAGAAGAAACCTTCCGGACTTATTTCTAATAATGTTTTTGATATTGATGACTTATTAGGGGGCTATGATAATGAAGAAATGACTCCAGTTGCGTCACCCAGAGGTACACCCCAGGAGACTTCCAGAGCTGAAAGTGTCAGTGAAAAAACTCATTCCAACTTCTTCGATCCACTGGGAGATTTTGAAATTGGCGATAGAGTTTCTGTCACTGGTCCAAGTGGTGATCGTGTATTTGGGACACTTCTGTTTAAGGGTAATGTTCAGTTTGCCCCAGGTGTTTGGGCTGGGGTTGAACTGGAGAGACCAGAGGGACGACATAATGGCATGGAGGATGGAATTAGATACTTCACATGTAGAAACAAACATGGTTTAATAGTTCCAGGACATGATATGTTACCAGCTAATCAAGAACCTGAAATTGAAAAAGATGCATTTGACAGTGTTAACGTTAGAACAAGTGTTGAAAGTATTGAGAGCGTTTCTAGTGTGAATTCCGAGAATAATGACTTAATAAATTTGATCAGTGAAGCTGACAGAAATGTACAGCTGTTTAACGAGTCACCACTGCCATCACCTCGTGAGCCTGCACCGAGAAAACAAAATGATGCAAAGACTCGAAATGAAATTTTAGCTGATAAAATAACCAATGATTTGTTTGAATCAGTGGTGCGAGAAAATGTAAGTACCATGAACAGAATTGCTGATCGAAAGCAAGCTAAACAAAAGAAAGGTCCACCAGTGGCTCCGAAACCAGCCAAAAAATCTGAGGTTGAGGAACCTCAACAAAACGGCGATATTGATGATCTAGAACACTTTTTACAACCTTCAGACCAAGAACCTGAACCCTTGACTCCAAGAGAAGAAGAGCAACCTGTTCGAAACCAGCAGCAGCAGCGTCTAGAAACAGAAAAGCATATTGATGACAGAACTGATGTTGCTGTGAGTAACATGATGAACGATGCCATTGAACATATGCTGGAAATCCGGAGGAATAACCGGCATGCACAGGATGTGAACCAGTCACGTGATAGCGGCATAGTGGAGGAGGAGCAGATAGAAGCCCCGCCCTCCCCGACAGACGAGATTCAAGGTGTGCTAGATAAAGCTGATGACGATGACGATGTTCCGCTGGATGCTCCACTTAGGCCTGGCTCTCCTGTACCAGGGCTTAAGTCAGAGAAGGTAATCTTCTTGTTGCTTTGTTCTAAACTAACTTGCACATACAGACAGTCTCTGTAATGTTTGTTTTTATCAACTTGTGAAAATTAATATTGACCAGCTTTTCGTGATAAAAAACCCAGTGTCTCCCTCACTTGGCTGTGGTATTTACCTAGAAATAATTAGACTTATTATATATGCTGTTTATAGAGTTTGTTGGGGTTATTTGTAGTAATGAAATAGCATTAATTACTCAAGAAACATTGACTGTTGTATAAAAGCAATGCTGTCTTTTTGTGTAAATAATAATTTGCTGCTAATGCATACATGTATATTGTTATATTCGGAATTCAGAGAAATGTCTTCCAGCAGGTAAACAATTACATTATTTCAATTTATGTGTTTGCAATTCTAATTATCAAGACTATTTTGCAAAAGTTGAATGTTCTCATTACAGGACAGTCACAAGCCGGTTATTGACAGTGGACTGTTTGACGGGGATTATGAAGATGAACTGTGGGTCCCACCAAACAAATCCCCACCCCCTTATCCTGGTGCTGACAGTGGTAAGCTTGGAATTCTGGGTTGAAGGTTATAAAACTGAGATTGGAAACCAGTCTCAAGTCTCAAGCATCTGATTGGCTGAAATGGCGACCAGTCGCCATTTCAGCCAATCAGATGCTTGAGATTTGAGACTGGTTTCCATGCTCAGTTTTATAACCTTGGAATTCTGATCTGTTTGTTAATAATACACCAATTCAAATTTTTAATACTGTATTTATTTTATTTTTTTCACTTCCTGATAACCTTAAAAATAATCAGAGCATGATTGGCCTTGCTGGGATGCACTGTAACAACAGCCTTATATTGAGAGGTTTTAGTCACATATTCTAGGCACTTGACCGTATAAATACATGAACAAAAACATTACAATGATGATTATACAATGTCACTTAAAGTCCTTGACACGGTGATGTGATTTTATATTTTACTTCAGCACTAGGCTCATTGATCTCAACCCTTAACCCTTTAGTCAATGGGATATGACTGTCATCCAATTAAAAACATTGTAGATCCAGATCAGTTTTGAACATCTGTGCCATCTTATCAGGATCTGCATTGTTTGCTTTAACATTCATTAGGTTATTTCTGACAAGAAGCAGCCAGTATAGATCAAGATCAGACTGCACGGCATTCCTGTCAGGTCGAAATGGGATGTAAGCCATATGCGTGAAGTAAAGGGTTAATGTAATGCAACAAAATTGTCTCGGTCACATGCCCCAATAGAGCTATTGAATAGTTATTTTGTGTTTTTCCAGAGCCAAGATCAGGAATTCCCCGTTCAGAACTGAAGAAGTTTGCAGAGGAAGTGTTTTATGCTGTTCCTCATGAAGAAAAGGAAATAGACTCGATAGTATCAAGTGCGGTGGATGAATATTGGGAACAAAGACGCTATGGTGAACCTCTTTCTGATCTCCAGCCATCTGAAGCATTTTACACCCATGAAGAAATTGGTTCAGACTTAATTAGTAACAGCAGACGTGTGTTCAAAAAACTGTTATTCGATTTAACTGGAGAAATAATTAGGAATATTTATAAAGAGGAAGAGTATGACTCTCCTGTAGCATGGCACAAACCAAAACGAAAAACTAACAAATTTTATAAAGGTTCTTCCCCGCCAACAACCGTGGACATGCTGAAACCCGTTGTACAGGAAACAGTGATTGACATTTTAGGGTTAAATGGGGCCAAAAAGTCTTCTGAGAAGACGAAATGGGCAGTTCGTAAAAAGAAGGACTTGGTTGATACTATTTTGGTGCAAGAACTGCGTGAAGAGGAGCCGGAGTGGGTGAACTATGACGATGATGAACTGGCGGTGAAAATGCAACTTACAGAAACTATTTTCAATGATTTATTGACAGACACGGTGCAAACTATGAATAAAATTTTCCGCAAGAAACAGAGCTTGCAGCAGCAGAAAGAAGCAGCTAACTGATGCAGATCTATGTCATACAGAGGCTTTAGTGATCTGATTCATACAGAGGCTTTAGTGATCTGATTCATACAGAGGCTTTAGTGATCTGATTCATACAGAAGCTTTTGTGATCTGACTCATACAGAGGCTTTAATGATCTGATTCATTAACAAAGCTATACAGGGATCTGATTCAATGAGAGGCTTAAGTGATCTGACTCATAACATTGCTTATGAAGGGTCTCATTCAACTGGAGGCTTTAGAGATCTAATTCATAACAAGCCTCTAAAGAAGTTTGATTCAACTGGAGTTTTGTTGGCAAAGATATTGTAAGATCTGAAATGGTCTATATCAGAATAAATGGATGATGTTTCGTCTACAAGTGTGAGAATAGATAACGGCATTATGTGGAATTCATGTGTTTACAGAAGTCTTGCATTTGAAATAAGGATTTTATTTATTTTCATAGTATCAGTTTTAAGGCTTTTAGATAGAGGTTTTTGCTCATTAATGTAGTGAAATTATTGTGTTAAATTGTGTACATATCAGAGACAGACTACAAACACAAACAAGTGAAAGAGCAATGGTATAGATTTTCTAATGAAATAAAAGGATGATTTGTTTATAGTCGTAGAAGAACATAAACAGAGTTGAGCTAAAGGAAGACAACTGTATGATATTTTGTATATACTGTAACAGTGAAATTATGGTACATTTTCCGAAGCGATGACATAGCAGGGAATAGTTAAACTGTGATATTTCTATTGTACCTATTATAATGTGTACATGTGTCTGTCCGTATGTATAAAGCTGTTATATCCTTGTTGATATAACAGTTTATATTTCATACTATGTTAAAGATTCCTATGTAAAAGTGATGCCAATGTGTAAATATGTATTTTTTTATTTATTTTTATTTTTTTTCTTACACAGTTATAACTCAAGATCTGAATGCATGATGTATGTTATTCATTAAATACACAAAGATGTGCTTGGGTTTCTTTAACACTTTCACAAGGTGGAATATCAAGGCAGATGGGAAGAGTCCAGTCCATATTGTTCCTAAAACTATGTTGTAAATGCACCTTTCTGTTGTATTTTTTTTCTTCCGCTGGGATCAGATTTCGCGCTAAAGACATAAATGACATTTTACGTGGGCAAAATTTTCCAACTTGTATTATTTTCATCAGACTAGATATTCAATGTTTTTTCGCTAGGGTATGACTGCATGCAATTTCTTAATTTGCTGCAAAATGTAATGTTAGTATCTTGTGGTTGTATAGAATATCTTCCATCATGTAAGAATGGCTACTTTTGGGGAATATTTTTTGTTCAGAAATCAACTTTGTTTTAGTTTAAAAACAGATTTGCTTCAAGTCTTATTCATTATACATTGTATGTTATACTGGCCACCATCTTTGGTTTTGTTTCCTGTTAAAATGTCTCAAATTCTGGCTGTTCTATGTTTCTTGAGTGGCCCATAATTTGAACATGTTCTCTCACTAGCAGAACATGTCACCCAAGCACATCCTCAGATTATCTGTCTTAACACTTTATTCTATATATACAACTTTCATCGCCATGGCAATTGGTGTAGATCCTGATCAGCCTCCGCATCCTTGATCAAGATCTACACTGTTTGCTTTTAGATTCATTTGGTTGTATTGACACAAAAAGCAAACATTGAAGATCCTGATCAGACAGCTCTGATGTATGGCTGATCTGGATCTATTTTGTTCTTTCATGAGATGAAAGTTGTATATACGGGATAAAGGGTTCAGTTTGATTGTATTTGACTTGAATGTCATGGACTTCACAGCCAGCAAAGCAGCTAACTTCATAAATACACAAATGTTCATTTCTATGTTTGCCTTAAAATAATAATTGTTGCATATTTTCTATTCTTAATGCCTGAAAGAACAAATGTTAGCAAAGTACCTGTGCCAAGATTTCTATCCACATCTTATACAATGCCTTACTAGTAAATGTCTGTCACTGAAATCACAAAGTTATTTTTGTAGTACCTTAATGTAACAGAAAAGACACAAATCTGCCTGGAGTGCCCAGTGTTGACCAAATCTGCCTGGAGTGCCCAGTGTTGACCAAATCTGCCTGGAGTGCCCAGTGTTGACCAAATCTGCCTGGAGTGCCCAGTGTTGACCAAATCTGCCTGGAGTGCCCAGTGTTGACCAAATCTGCCTGGAGTGCCCAGTGTTGACCAAATCTGCCTGGAGTGCCCAGTGTTGACCAAATCTGCCTGGAGTGCCCAGTGTTGACCAAATCTGATCTGGAGTGCCCAGTGTTGACCAAATCTGATCTGGGGCAAATAAATCAGAATGAGTAAACCCTTTCTTCCATATATATGCCTTTTAACATGTGTGAGAGCAGTGTCGATCAAGATCAGCCAGTACATGCCATGTGATCTGAATCTACACCAGTCACATCTTGTCAAAAATAACCTAGTGAATCTAAAAATGAACAGATTCTACACTGTTTGCCCACGTAATAAAGTTGTGTCTATTGTGAATAGTGTTAACCTTATACTACATGGGTACAGCTTTATCCCCAGTGTAATCAGTGTAGATCTAGATCAGCCGACTTACCCATGCAGTCTGATCAGGATCTTCACTGGTGGCTTTTAGATTCCTTAGCTTTTTTCTGTCCAAGAAGTGAGCAATGTAAATACAGATCAGGGCCCAAGGTTATAAAACTGAGTTAGGAAACCAGTCTCAAATCTCAAGCATCTGATTGGCTGAAATGGTGACTGGTCGCCATTTCAGCCAATCAGATGCTTGAGATTTGAGACTGGTTTCCATGCTCAGCTTTATAACCTTGGGACTAGGCTGCAAAGATGTTCAGTCTGATCTGAATGTACACTGGTCACACACAATATTTATGGCATACAATGAAGGAGAGGGTTAAGTAAATTCATGATAAAGGATAAAAAGTGTACTATACAGATGCCCTTGGATAAGGAAGGTAATAGGAAAAATTTCAGTATTTTATAGATTTTCTCACAATTTTCATGTAATGTTTTGTATTTTATTGTTTTACCGAACCTTTCAGGCAAATAATATTACAACATTCCGTCCAAGACTGAACAGTTTTGTTCACACTTTTGTAATTTTTTTTTCTTGGATAATTTGTATGTTTTGTAAAATCATCATTTTTAAGTATATATTTATCCTTAACACAGAGTAAATGATGTTCCCTAGTTGCATTTAATACATCTCCTCCATTAATATTTAATTCTTCATCAGTCTATTTGAAATTGAATTGATAAATATATATTCTGTTGAAAAGATATATAAAGGTGCCTCCCTACCATTTTAGGCTGTCATGGAATCAAAGATCATTAAACTGAAACCAGTCAAAAATTTCTCGCTTCTGATTGGTCATCTTGGTTTCTGTGATCAATTTCAACCAATCAGCAGCTTCTGATTTGGGACTGGTTGCCAGCATCTATTCTTAAGCTGGTCTCTGATCAAATCTAGAAATTTGTACAAGGTTTCTCATTAGTGATATCTATTAGACGTATTTATGTTAACAGATATGTTTTATGTATACGAGTCCTGTTTTATGTACAAGCTATGCAAACACACATGGCTTCTGTATAACTGAGGCTTAATAATCGGGAATAAATCCTGTCTTATTTATACACAATATTTGTTGCCTGCCCCTGTTAGTTTTTCAGATTAGGGCAGCATAATGATAACAGTTAAACTTGTCACTGCAAAGGGCATTAATGAACTTTCTTCAACTGAGCTGTTAAAACACATTTTGTCTGAACATGTGTTGTGGTTACAATTAAAGTTCCCTACTTCTGGTCCCAAGGTTATAAAACTGAGTTTGGAAACCAGTCTCAAATCTCAAGCTGAAATGGCGACTGGTTTCCAATCTCAGCTTTATAACCTTCAGCCCTCCATATATACACCTTTTAACACGTGAGCAAACAGTGTAGATCCAGATCAGCCAGCACATCTGTGCCGTCTGTTCAGGATCTGCACTGGTTGCTTTTTGGTCAGAAATAACCTAATTATTCATAAAGCCAACCGTGTAGATCCTGATCAGATGGCACTGATGTGCCGACTAATCTGGATCTACACAGTTTGCTCCTGCCATATAGGCATATGGACAACTGGTTTATGAAATGATTTTCAATCAAACTAATGTATTGACAAAAAGTAAGTTCTAAATCATTTTTTAACTGTATAATTCTTCTAAGTATCTTTCTGTGCTGCCCTTTCAAAGTAAAGGCACATGGCTTTGTCTGTCAGTCCTTCTGTCTCAAAATTTAATGTTGCCTATAAATTGGCCATTTCTTGATATTTTTCATCACACTTCCGAATTACGTTGCTGATGGCATCAACATCAGAAGTTTGGGAGCTAATTCTAGCTAAGATGGGGCAGGCTGAATGTCAATACATAGATAGTATTGTTGTTGTTAGGGTTCCTGGAGTCGATAGGTTTGATACGTAGAGTCCTAGCACTTATTTATTTCTTGCACGTAGAATGTTACTATAAGGAGAATGTGTTTATTACGAAACACTTACTGCGAGTGTTTCTATAAATATGTGATTTTTTTTCTTATCTTGAGCTGTAATGAAGCAAGAAAATAAAAGCTAACAACGATTGAGTTCAGAGTTTTGTTTTATGGACAAGTGCATTATTTATTTAGTTCTTGGCTCAGGTTTCTGAGCAATGAATTCACTAGCAAAGGCAGAAATAATATACAGATGAAATGCCCAGCTGGGCATACGTCAGCAAACAAGATTTATTTCTTTGTGATCACAGAGTTCCATCACTCAGCTCCAGACATTGTATCCCATCAGCCATGATTAATTTTACCCCCGCAAACTAAGTTTGGCTGGTATATTGGAGTCATCCATTTGGTTTGTTGGTATGTTGGTTCGTTTGTAAGTTGGGCTAACTATATAATTATTCAGTTTTCGATCGCCCGCTCTTTCCTGTTTGTTGACATAAATTCGTCTCCTACCTTGTTTGTTGGCCTTAATCGCCCATCCCCTACCGTGTTTGTTTGCCTTAATGACCCGTCTACTACCTTGTTTGTTGTCCTTAATCGCCTGTCCTTTACCTTGTTTGCTGGCCTTAATCGCCTGTCTTCTTCCTTGTTTGTTGGCCTTAATCGCCCGTCTTATACCTTATTTGTTGGCCTTAATCGCCCGTCCTTTACCTTGCTTGTTGGCCTTAATCACCCGTCTCCTACCTTATTTGATGGCCATAATCGCCCTTCCCCTACCTTATTTGTTGGCCTTAATCACCTGTCTCCTTTCTTGTTTGTTGGCCTTAATCGCCCGTCTCCTACCTTCACGTTTAGTTGGCCTTAATCTCTCGTCCTTTACCTTGTTTGTTGGCCTTAATCGCCCGTCCCCTACCTTGTTTGTTGGCCTTAATCCCCCATCTCCTACCCTGTTTGTTGGCCTTAATCGCCCGTCCTTATCCTTGTTTGTTGGCCTTAATAGCCCGTCTCCTACCTTGTTTGTTGGCCTTAATCGCCCGTCTCCTACCTTATTTGTTGGCCATAATCGCCCGTCCTTTTCCTTGTTTGTTGGCCTTAATCGCCTGTCTTCTACCTTGTTTGTTGGCCTTTATCGCAGTCTCCTATCCTGTTTGTTAGCCTTAATCGCCCGTCCCCTACCTTGTTTGTTGGCCTTAATCGCCTGTCTCCTACCTTGTTTGTTGGCCTTAATCGCCCGTCTCCTACCTTGTTTGTTGGCCTTTATCATCCATCTTCTACCTTGATTGTTGTCCTTAATCGCCCGTCTCCTACCTTGTTTGTTGGCCTTAATCGCCCGTCCCTTACCTTGTTTGGTGGCCTAAATCACCCGTCTCCTACCTTGTTTGTTGGCCTTAATCGCCCATCTCCTACCTTGTTTGATGGCCTTAATCGCCCGTCTCCTACCTTGTTTGTTGGCCTTAATCTCCCGTCTCATACCTTGTTTGTTAGCCTTAATCGCCCGTCCCCTACCATGTTTGCTTACCTTAATCTCCCCTCTCATACCTTGTTTGTTGGCCTTAATCGCCCCGCTCCTACCTTGTTTGTTGGCCTTAATCGCCTGTCTTCTACCTTGTTTGTTGGCCTTTATCGCCCATCTTCTACCTTGATTGATGCCCTTAATTGCCCGTCTCCTACCTTGTTTGTTGGCCTTAATCATCCCTTATCTTGTTTGTCGGCCTTAATCAACCGTCTCCTACCTTGTTTGTTGGCCTTAATCGCCAATCTCCTACCTTGTTTGTTGGCCTTAATCGCCGTCTCCTACCTTGTTTGTTGGCCTTAATCTCCCGTCTCATACCTTGTTTGTAAGCCTTAATTGCCCGTCCCCTACCATGTTTGTTTGCCTTAATCTCCCCTCTCATACCTTGTTTGTTGGCCTTAATCGCCCCACTCCTACCTTGTTTGTTGGCCTTAATCGCCCGTCATCTGCCTTGTTTGTTGGCCTTAACCGCCCGTCCCCTACCATGCTTGTTGGCCTTAATCGCCCCTCTCAAACCTTGTGTTGACCTTAATCGCCCCCTCTTCTACCTTGTATGTTGGCCTTAATCGCCCTTCCCCTACCTTTTTTGTTGGCCTTAATCGCCCGACCCCTACCTTTTTTGTTGGCCTTAATCGCCCGTCTCCTACCTTTTTTGTTGGCCTTAATCGCCCGACCCCTACCTTGTTTGTTGGCCTTAATCGCCCGTCTTCTACCTTGTTTGTTGGCCTTAATCGCCCGTCTTCTACCTTGTTTGTTGGCCTTAATCGCCCTTCCCCTACCTTTTTTGTTGGCCTTAATCGCCTGACCCCTACCTTGTTTGTTGGCCTTAATCGCCAGTCTCCTACCTTGTTTGTTGGCCTTAATCGCCCGTCTCCTTCATTGTTTGTAGGCCTTATTTTTTGGCCTTAATCGCCCGTCCCCTACCTTGTTTGTTATCCTAAATCGCCCGTCTCCTACCTTGTTGGTTGGCATTTATCGCCCGTCTCCTACCTTGCTTAAATAGCTTGTCTTCTTTTTTGTTTCTTCGTATAACTCGTCCGTCTCCTACCTTGCTTGTTGACATAAATAGCTTGTCTTCTTTTTTGTTTGTTCGCATAACTCGCCCGTCTCTTACCTTGTTTGTTGACATAAATAGCTTGTCTTCTTTTTTGTTTGTTCGCATTTATAACGCGCCCGTCTCCTACCTTGCTTGTTGACATAAATCGCTTGATGTCTGTAACTGAGACTCTTTGTCAATTTTTTTTATTCCTGCCACTTTGATTTTTCTGATATTATTTCAGATGCAGTGGCCTACTAGTATATGCTTGACAGAGTGTGCTTATTTGATTGTGTTTGTTTTTCTTGCTATTGCAGGCAACATTGATGAGTAGGTGTGTAAGCTGGGATTATTCACCAGCATGTACGTGTGTGTTCTTATCAGAACCTGACGGGTAAGTACGAAGTTGGGGCACCATAGAACTTGGTTTTCACACCTTTTAGCAAATAATTTAATGTTCACTGACCTCATGAAGACATAAAACCTAGTGAAGAGGTGGATCCAGGATATGGCGTTAGAGGGGACGCACCTAAGAGGCGAAAATATCAATGTACTCTCGAAACAAAAGCCGAAAAAATGCATCAGTTAGATAAGTTGATGGACGTTTTATTTCACTCCCAACTAAGCAACTAGCTATCTTTATACTATCATAAGGCACTATCGTTAATGGTATTGATATATCTTGTTAAAATTAATTATGATAAACGGGCTTTTGGCGCCGGGTGCTTCCACGTTTATTTTCCCCAAATTGCCATTGTGGGGCATGTCATTGCCGTAGGTTTGCTCTCTCTCTCTCTCTCTCTCTCTCTCTCTCTCTCTCTCTCTCTCTCTCTCTCTCTCTCTCTCTCCGTCTTTTTCTTCTCTGTGGCGAAGTTAGCTAGCTAGTGTTTTCGAGTGTAGACCTTACTGACTTGAGATTTATTCGGTGAGTTCTGTGCACCCTAGAACCCATTGAACCTACCGTGGCAAATTAATTATGCCACAAATCGTGGCTTACCACTATACGGATTCTCTTTTTCGTTAACAGATTAAAAAAAGCCATGTTCACGATTTATGTACGCTATTTGTTGTGTACGACGGTTGTGTGGAGAGGCTGAATGTGGCTATACCTCATATGCGCAGCTCATTTTTTTTCCTGGGAAAATTAATACAAACAAAATAAATTAGAATAAAACTGTGACACAAGACATAACATATTCATTGGGTCAATAACTTGAAGCTTGAACATAAAACTAAAAAATACGGGTTTATTAAGAATATAATACTTGAAAGAAAAAACTCTGTTAAATTCAATTCAGATTCTACTACCTACTGTCCATTTCGTTCATTTCGCCAATTTATTTCCATTTCATGAGATACCAGACTCGTGCTTGGCGGCCTTTCAAACTGTAAATAAATACTTACAGGGATATCTCTCTGTTATGCATTTAAATAAACGTGTCTTTTTTCGGTGTTTATTTTATGGTTTTCTTTAATTAAACATTCTTATTGATCAATCACTTAAGAAGTTAAGTTAATTTTGTGTAATTGTCATTAGAAATCGCGTGGTTGGTAAACAATACTACAGACACCTGTATAAGAAAACTTGTGTTTTCAATATCTTATATTTTCTGTTTTTATTCAATAATATGATGTTTGCAATATATCCACCAAGTTTCAGCTTTCAGTTGGCAAAAATGAACTCACTGTGATGAAGTTTCCAACACCACCTACTCTGTTACACGTTTGTGGTCAAAGCAGCTAAACCTTAGAATTCATTTCTTGCAAATAAATTGAAAAAAAATCAAACTTCTCATATAAAAATAATGGTTATGAATAATAGCAAAATATCTCAATTACTTAAACAAACTCACTTTTTGAGCTGACATATGCACAATGGGCCATACAGGGTATCATAGACAATATACCAGTATAGGGTATACCCAGTATTTTTTATTTAAATCATATTTTTGGTTTATTATATGTATAAATGTGGTGCTTTATATTGTTTTAAGAGGTCATTTAGTGAAATTCAAGCACAGGGTTCGGGGAGGTGGGGTTGGGGGGGGGGGGGGGGTGGCATGTATGGTCCGATACTGCCGCCTGTGGTCATAGCTGGTACATTTGATAAGGGGTTAACTAACATGCTTTTAAAGCTAAGTGTTTATTTTATCCATTTCCAGCAAGAAAAGTAGGGGTCATGTATCATTTAACAGACATTTGCTATCTTGAATACGGTGGTCTGTTTTTTTCACTATGGTGTGAACTTAACTGTTTTACATATGCCGTCTTAAAATCAGGGCCTTTTTTCATAGACTGCATTTCTAAACATAAATTTGGTATCAGTGTGTCAGTAAAAGCATGCCATTTACTAAATATGTCCCTTTCAGCCCATACTGGTTAATTAATGCCCCCAAAAGACGAAAAAAATTGGGACTATTTAGTGTCAGCCATTGTCTGACTAGCCCAAGTTGTAACATCCGGTGGACTTTTTACAGGTAATTAGCCTTTATTGGCTTTAGAGGTTATTTTCTGACCAGTGTGTAGAGCTTTATAGACTTAACCAGGGTCTATTTAATCAATAGTAATACTAATTAAATAGACGCTGACTTAACTGAGCTCTAGTGCCAAGTTTGGACGATTTCAGCTGACAAACAAGCGATCTATATCACAAAATGCAACCACAATCTCTCAGAACACAAAATATCACCATTCTAGGCACATTTTTCTATATCCTAAATAATTAAAGATTATAATGTAAACAGATCTCAGAAAAAAAAGATCCCAGATGCACATCTATTTCATATACAAAATCAAAACTTACTGAACAAATATTGATTGCCATTGATAGATGTATAATTTATCTTTCAATGACAACAGCATCCAAAAATCATATTAACCTTTTTATTAATCCATATATACAACTTTTATCTCATATGCAAACAGTGTAGATCCTGATCAGCCATCACTTCCAGGCAATCTGTAAGGATCTTTAGAAGTTGCCCTACATTTGTAGCCAATCAGAAGCTATGGAAATTCAAATTCCTCAGCGATTTATTTCAATAGAACTCCTTTCTATTTTCTATCTTGCAGTTAACAAAATAGATCGATCTATTTTTAACTGCACATGCACATGGCTACAAATGTAGGGCAACTTCTAAGTCGGATAGAGTCTATTAAGACGTTTCTATAGAAAATAGAAGCCTGCACTCGCTGCGCTCATTTCAGCTTCTATTTTCTATAGAAACGTCTTAATAGACTCTATCCTATACACAATGTTGACTTATTAGTAAAAAAAAAACTTATGAAACAAAATGTGAACAATGTAGTTTCTGATCAGATGGCACGTACAGATGTGCCAGCTAATCTGGATCTTCACTATTTGCCCATTGATAACAGACAAACCCCATGTAGAAAAGATTTAAAATGGTTGCTTGGAAGAAATAAAAATCCATCTCTTTTATTGTCAAGTCTTCCCACTACATCAGAGTTTAAAACCTATTATCAGAGAAACAAGAGATTCGATAACAGATCCTTGGCCTGTCCCATGGGCTCTTTAGGTCTGGTAATTAGAATTTATAAGAATATATACACTATAATCAGAATTATTATTTGTTTCAAAAGATACCAACAGAAATAATAATTTTAATAAATATAAGGCAGATTCACAGGCCAAGGTTATTTCGTGGAGATATGGAGGGTTTACAGGTATATGGTACACCTATTGATGTTAATTAAATAGACATGTTAATCTTGGTCTAGCTTTTTGTTATGATTCAGCGATTAATGGATTTTATTTTTCATGTTCACAATATTTCCATTAATTATTTTGTTTAAACTTAGTCTTACTACATAGTTTGTGAAAAGGAAATATAATTACATAAAATTTGAATGACTTGGGTCTAAAATTATAGACATAAAGCCCTTTTGTCCATATGCACACATTTTATCGCATGTGTGAACAGAGCAGATCCAGATCAGCTATAGAGGATATTTGTTTTTACCAGTGTAAGATAGAAATATATTTCAGTTGTGAACTCCCGAATTATGTATTTTCAATCCTGGCTTTGCCAAATATATTTCTACACATGTATTTTACACTGGTAAAAACAAATATCCTCTATAGGCTGGGACATCTAAGCCATCTGATCAGGATCTACACTGTTAGCTTCAGATCAGAATAAAGAATCAAAAAAGTGAAAATTGTCGGTCCTGATTTGGATCTACACTGTTGAGAATTGATAACAGCCCTATCCCTTAGGGTTACAGGTTAACCCTTTAGTCCATATATATGTCTTTTATAACAAAGGCAAGCAGTGTAGATTCAGATCAGCCAATGCATCAGTGCCATCTGATCTAGATCTATCTACACTGTTCATTTTTTGATTTATAGGTTATTTATGACAAAGAATTGACCAGTGTAGACCCTGATCAGTTGGCAAAGTGATTTGATGGCTGATCTTGATCTACATTTCTCGCACATGCATTAAAACATATATGAAGTAAAAAGTTAATTAAGGGAATATGAAAATACCTTTCAATCAAACTATCAACACTCAGCTGTTTTCTTAATTTGTTTTTGTTTCAGCAGAACAATGGCTATGAGCAAAGAAGAGATTGAAGAGAAAGCTGATGTAGAAGTTGGATCGGATGAATGTTTGGTTATATCTTGTACTCCGTGCAAGCTGAATGGAAACCAGATACCATGTGTTGGCTTCTGTCTGATATGTGAAGACTACCTGTGCAACTCGTGCTTCCGGAGACACCGCTGGCCACAAGCTACAAGAAACCACATCCTCCTGGAGAAATCACAGATGCCAGCCAAAAGAATTGCCAAGAGGAAAGATTCTTTTGATGAAATTTGTGAGGAGCATAAAGATGGCATGGTGTCCTATTTCTGTAAAAGTTGTAAACTGATTGGATGTGCGAAATGTATGCGAGAGCTGCACAGCAACTGCTCAGGCGTCACTTATATACCAGATCATATCAAATCAGAAAAATTGGAAACCAAAAATATTTACTATGATTTTTCGCTCAGATCCCCAATAGACCAGTTGCAGGGTGTTAAAGAAAAGATTCCAAGATACAAGTTTGCTATAGAAAAGTATGCAAGCGATGCTAAGCAACAAGTAAAACGATTCCACAGAGTAGTGCAGGAAGCGCTCGATAATCTGGAATCAGAAATGGAGAATAAAATTGACAATATTGGTAAAGAAGATGTGATGATGTTGAATCTTTTGTCTAAAAAGTGTGATTTCATTAAAGAAAAGTTTGAAAAACTGAAAATTAAGGTTAAAAGTAATAATTCGGATGAGAAAAAATGTAAGTTGTTTGTAAGCTCACATCAGGCCAGAGAAGAGGAAGAACTGTTTGAGAAAGATAAGGTTATTGAACAGCTTCAGCAGTTATTGATGGTTACAAAGATTAAATTCAAACCAGAATTTGGAATTGGTGTAAATGGTAAATTACAGTTGGGAGATATTGTTGAGATAAGAGAAAAAGTAAAAAGTGAAATAGTATGGAAGGAACTTGGTACAATCAATACTTTATCTGAAGCTGAAATTGAAGTAAATAAAGATCCTAAATCTTACCTGAGTTGCAGCATCACTGCATGTATTATATTACCTAATGGAAAGCTGCTGGTAGCGGACTCTCGGAACAACACCGCCAGGTTGTGTAGCACTAGCTTAAACGGTGAGAATTACAAAGATATCTCCAATGTTTTAGATATGGTGAAGTTAGAGAGCGAAACTGCTGATCTAACTCAGGTGGCACCTGATCTTGTTGCAGTGACCTTACCAGAGGCGAAGAAGGTTCAATTTCTTGAGGTTGGACATGACACACTCAACTTGGGAAACTGTATTAAAGTTCAAGGAGAATGTCACGGTATTGGATCTCTTGATAAAATGCTGATTGTAGGCTATAAGAAACCTGCAATGGTTGAGATAATGGATCTGTCAGGAGGTGTTGTGAAAGCTATTCAAGGGGACAAGGAAACCGGATTCATGTTTAGGTTTCCGAGAAGTATGGCATGTGACAGTGTAAGGAAGTTGGTGTATATTGCTGACTTTGATGCGGACGCTATCGTAGCCATGGATCTTGATGGAGATATTCGAGCTATATTTAGAGAGAATGGGATGGTAAATCCATTGGCTGTTACTATGGGGATAGGAGGGTCACTTCTTGTCGCTGTGAAATGGCCTTTCAGTGTGCAGAGAATATCGGCTGATTTTACGACACGGGATAAGTTGCGGGTTCTGGAAGATACATGGCACATACAGAGCCTGGCTTTCTCCGCTGTAGTAAACCAGCTCTTCTATGCTTGTTATGGATATCCTGTTCATGTGAGGAAAATTTGACTTGAAAAGGAAATAAATATGCAGAAAATGAGCATATTCCTGTGCCTGGGAATATTAATTAAATGAAATATGAATTTATAACTTGTTGTCACTGAACAGTTCACATGATTAAGTAAGAAAGACACAAACATTAAAAGATTTTTTTAATGACAATCTTTGTTTAAAGATCATTCTCAAAACACTGAATCTCAATCTGTTGATTTTAGGAATGTTTTCAGAAATGAAATTGATTTCCAGGCTCATTTTTAAAATCTTGTGTACTGATATGCTAAACATTTTATGTTAAATCTAACCCACACCAAACATGTATGTTGCTTACAGACAATAGTTGTGTATGCATTTCTGCTTTACCATATTAATTTATAATATTATATCCTTTGTATCATGATTGTTTTGTTTCAATTTGAAAATTAAGGTGTTTTTTTTACATAATTTAAGATTTATTATGAATGCCAGGATAGCAAAAGGTCTGAAAACTTATATTAATTTAAAATTTTCAAATAGAATGTGTGTTAATAGTCAGGAAAAGCAACACTTGGCAAATTTAGCCTTCTCAAACAGCTAGATAGTACATGTACAGACAAGTGTGTTTCAGAATGAATCATTCTTTCATTATGCTGTAGCATCAAAACGTAAATATTTAGACTTCAACTTCGTACTCTGTGATATAGTTCATCAAATGAATCATATATTCTGATGGTAAACAGCATGACAGTTTACTTTGAAAGGCGTGGCTTCAGTAGAACCGTTCATAATTTATTGGACGTTGCAAAATGTTTTGACGTGTGACGTCACTGAGCATGCACGTTTTGCCACAAGTTGCTGCGCAAAAGTGTTTCGTCATTCACTTTGTCGTCAACATGGCTGTTCTAACAGCGATTCAAAACTGCCGTAATATCACTTATTATCCCCTACCGCATAGCGGCTGGGGGATATAGGAATGGTCTTTGTCCGTCCTTCGGTGCACGCACATTTCGTGTCCAGTCCATAACTTTTCAACCCCTAGAAGGAATTTCATAAACTTTAGTCAAATGTTCTCCCCATCAGGGTCTATTTAATTAAATAGACCCTGTCCCCATCAAGACGACGTATAGAACCCATGTTCCAACCTGGCTGGCTCAAGGTCAATGTCACCAGTGGTGTTTGAAGATTTGAACCATGTATTTCGTGTCCGGTTCATATCTTCTGAACCCCTAGAAGGAATTTCATGAAACTAGTCAAATGTTCTCCCCATGAAGACGACGTGCAGAACCCATGTTCCAACCTGGTCAAGGTCACCAGTGGTGTTTGAAGATATGAACCATGTATTTCGTGTCCAGTTCATATCTTCTGAACCCCTAGAAAAGGAATTTCATGAAACTTTTATCAAATGCTCAGCCCATGAAGACGATGTGCAGAACCCATGTTCCCACCTGGCCAGCTCAAGGTCAAGGTTACCAGTGGTGCTTGAAGATTTGAACTATGTATTTTGTGTCTGGTTCATATCATTTGAACCCCTAGAATGAATGTCATGAAACTTTTATTAAATGTTCAGCCCATCAAGATGAGGTGCAGAACCCATTTTCCAACCTGGCTGGCTCAAGGTCAAGGTCATTAAAGATTTGAACTATGTATTTTGTGTCTGGTTCATATCTTCTGAACCCCTGCAATGAATTTTATCAAACTTTAGTCAGATGTTCATTCCACAAAGATGATGATTGCGCAGAACTCATGTTCCAACCTGGCTGGCTGAAGGTCAAGGTCACTAGTTGTCTGTGAAGGTTCTATTTGACCTTGTCTTTCGTATTTGCTCCATTAAACTTCCAAACTGCTGGAGATAAATTTGTTAATTTGCAATTAAGCATCCATAACCTTTCCAACATTCCTGCATGCAGCGGGGGATATTGCTGTTGTTCCGACTGCCTTGTTCTTCTCATATTTTCTGTATTAATGAGAGTATTTAGGTGTATAAATATAAGGATTGAATTGACGTTTGATAGTTTTCATTTGGGTATGAAAAACAGTGGGATTGTTTAAAGTATGTGTGAAGCCCTTTGGGCCTCACACATGCTTTTAACAACCCAACTGTTAACCATACCGAAATGAAAACCATCAAATATCGATTCAATCCTTAAATATGTAAAACCACTTTATTTCATCACGAAAGTGAAGAAATATTGGGCTTGATATGAGTATTAGTAAATGGTTTTGGAAATAAACAGAAAATGTTTTGACATCGAATCTGAAGTAGACACGGTGACATAGTGATACTGAAAACAGTATGTTCTGTCCTTTTGACTTGTATATATAAACAAAATGAGATTTTTGTAAAAGTGCGTTTGACTAGGAATTTCCTGGTCGCTTCCTGGTAGCCTTAATAGGTAATATAAACTTCGATCTCTCTCTTTATAATTGAAAGTACTTTAAAAAGAACACAACATACATGTACATGTTTTGTAGTCAGGATAGTTGTGCTCCTGTGTGCATTTAAACTAATATTTTTTGTTGTTTGGATTTTGTGAATTTATGTAAAAAGTAATTTAGGCATTTTTTTGGGTCAATCTACAAAGGGAGTTACAGTAATCACATGGTTCGTCTCTCTGTCTGTTCGTCCATCCATCTGACAGTCCGATTAAATCTTGTCCTTTTCCCCATCTCCAAAACCAGTTATGGGATTTTATTGAAACTTAAAATGAATGTTTGTCACCAAGCATCCTTGTGCATATCGGCAAGAGTATCTGCTCACACACAGACAGATTATTTTATGCCGAGTTATGGGCCCTTATTAATTTTTAACTATAATTTCTATATTAAAATCTTGTCCGGGCTTCATCTCCAAAACCACTTTGGGGATTTCATTTATCACCATGACTAGCTGTTCATATCATCAGAAGTTTCTTCTAGGATTATATGTTGCAGAGTCTTTGTCCCATGGTCATATTTTACTACACCTTCTATATTAAAATCTTGTCCACGCTTCATCTCCAAAACCGCAGGGAGGATTTTATTAGTCTTAAACGCATTGTCGGGATGTCACTAGCTGTAAATTATGTACTTGTTTGCCCAGCCAGGATACAATACTCAGTAAGAAGTAGTGGTCTCTTTGGTGTAAAATACTTGGGTTTTAATCTACATTGAAAAGAAACAACAGTTTTTTTTGACGAACTATAATTGTTGGAACTTAATAAATTTCCAAAAAAATTAAGTCTCAAAAACTATGTATAATTTTTTTTAAAAAGCTATGTAAATATCAAAACATATGTCATTATCAATGAAACACAAGGCTGACTAAACTTTGAGGGATTCTAGCTGTAAATGCAGGTTAACTCAAATACAAATCTAAGAATTTCAAAGATAATAAGACTGATAACAGTAAGAAAGTTAAAGGTTCAGGAAAGCACAGTTGACCAACAGATAGGTCACAGGTCTACCTACCAGTCAGGGGTTTCTCAACCATAATTACCCATATAACGATATTGCCAAGAGTTTTAAACCAAAAGAGATTAAAAACATATCTATAACATATAAAGACGATGGCCTTTTAAGACGGTCATATAATTTAATAATTTACTAAGTAAAACGTTACTTAATAAATTTACGGACAAAAATCTACTGTTTAAGTGTATCTTTTATGTTAAGAAAGTGCTTAAGTTTTCCTAAATTATTTATTTAAGAAATTTAGAAGTTTTGGTCTTTTGGTCTTAAAGGATTCTGCATTTTATGGAACTAAGCCAAAATGGAATCACTCACTTCAGGTGGAATGGGTTTATTTATTTTCAACCAGTCATAATGCACTTAAATAGTTTATCTCATAAAAAGGTTGAATGGGTTTTACATAGATCAATGATAACTCTACATAATAATGTCTAAAAAGTAAGTAAAAAGTAATATATCTTAAAATAGACATATGTTACATATAACATACCTAGATCAATGATAACTACATAATAATGTCTAAAAAGTAACTAAAAAGTAGTATATATTAAAATAGACATATGTAACATATAACATACCTAGATCAATGATAACTCTACATAATAATGTCTAAAAAGTAAGTATAATACAACAAATAAACAATTTTGGCCTTTATCATCTGATAAAAGTCTCCAAGCATGAAATGGCTTATCGAAAGGTAACATGTCTTGAATAAACTCCCTATTCCAAAGCCAATACTTAAAATATTATTTAAAATGATAGTGCCTCTAGCTGGGAGCGAACCCGCACCGTCACGGCGACAGCACCTAGCCCTGCAATTCCTGCGACGCAACCAATTGAGCTAACCGGGACAACCCCAAAAAAGGTTGATCGGATAGCCCTGATATAAGTAACAATCACTGCATGACATCGGTAACGGGTAATTTTTACCGATAACAGTACTGACTATATGTACGTAGTATATCATATCTGTTGAAAAAGTAATTCCTAATCCATAATTAGATGTGATCGGATATAATGGATATTTCCAATCAACATCAGAATTTTGAAAACCCTGAGTTGCGAGCTTTTAAACCTAGTTGGATAGATGACTATCCATGTCTTCATAAGTTTACGATGAGGTTTTTAATATGTATTTGAAATGCTTCAAAATCTTTAACAAAAATAACTTTAAATATTCAGTAATTTCAATTGATGCAGATTCTTGCATTTTGATGCTAAGCAAATTTGATTTTTTTCCACTTTTGAGCCCACCTAATTCTGAGCTTTGGGTCAATTTGATGCAGGTGAATTTGGGAAAAGTGGTCAAATTTTTCTAGAATAAAGATAGATACTGTGTCTTTTGCATTTTAAATATAAAATAAATGTTTATTTGAAGCATGAAAATAAGTTAAAATGAAGTTTATAAGTAGTAAAGTTCACAGAAAACAAATGACCCCTGGTTTTCAAAAGCTATTGAAATCCCTGAATATTGTTCTAAAATATACAAACTTGGCAACCATGAAACCATTTTATACGTGCATCTCTAGTTTTATCTTTTAAACAAAACTAATTAAATCATATAACAAAATTTCCGCCGCCCCAATATTTAGAACTTGCCTACGCCCCTGAATAATAGTCTGAAATAGTAACTAAAAGAAAATAAAAGAAATAAAAATGTTTAATAAAACTCACTTATTCCCTTAAACAGTTTCATTAGTAAAAGAAGGGTTATGGTTCTACAGATTATATTAAGGACTTTGCGATAATACATAAATAACTGGTCTACGCAGTACTAAACTGTTATAAATTTCAATCAAACTCAGTTAAAACAAGTAACATATATATTTTAAAACAACTGCTTAAGTCCTTATTTACATATAAAAACACCTTAGTTTAACACTAAAGTTAAGCATTACGGTTTAATGGTTGCTTTGGTAATAGATTCTGATTGGGAGTTGATCAATTCAATCAGTATAAAACTATGGTCCAATGTAATGGTTCAGTGATTTTTTTATTGACCTTCAAATCAATACACCAAAATGAAACTGGATCAATACATCAATGTTATAAGGTAATGCTGAACAATTTATTACAAAATATTGCAATATTTGATGATGCTTAAAACTGTCTTTACCACATTTTCGAATGACAACAAGAGAATAACATGTTAAGAAAAGGCTACATTTCAAGATGATAAAAAGATTGTGCCTCTATCTGGTTGCGAAATGTAGAAACTGACACTTCAAATGTACAGTAAAAAAGATTTAAAAGATAAAGTTTTCGTAACTGTGACATTTACAGACCGGGTCTTATGCACGACTTATTGTCTTGTTATGGTGATCAGACTTAACAAACTGATACAATACTTTTACTGACATATTTAGACTTGATTTTAAGTATTTGAACTTATTATTTAACCGTTTTAGCAACGTTTGTAAGACAGGAAGTGTGATTATCTACCTTTAATAAACTTAGTTTTTTTTAGCTGAACGCTGCTATGAAATTTCTTTCATTAGCTCATGCATTACAAAGTAATTGAACATTTTAGCGAACTCTCTATACAGCCATGGAATAATTATATGAAAAAAATTATAATTGTTTAACTTTTGGATTTTGATTTTCAATGACATTTCTCCACGAGTATCAGTACCTTCCCTTGCCTTTTCTGGTCTTGCCTTAAACACACTGTTATTAGTGTCTTCCCAGCATGCAACGTTTTGAGGGTGCCATCCAGCTCTTACAAGCAATGTCTTTACTAAATTGTGACACACATTTGCCTTTCCTCTATCATTGCCAGTCACTTCCCGATATACGGTGCTCTCAGGGTGACATTTAGCTTTTACTGGTGGTTCCATATCTGATCTTGCCTTTACTAATTTGTGACAAACAGTTCTCGTTCTTATATCATTCTCAGTTTCCCCCTCAAATTTGATGCTCTGTGGGCTCCATTCAGATCTCACTAGTTGTTCTATGTCTGGTTTTGCCTTCACTAATTGATGAGAGACATTTTCCGTTCCTATATCATTCTCTGTCACTTCCCGATACACGATGCTCCGAGGGCACCATTCAGATCTTACTAGCGGTTCCATATCTGGTCTTGCCTTCACCAATTTGTGACAGACAGATGCCAAATTTACTCCATAGTTTTTGACACCATCCTTTGAAACCATTGCCCCTAAAAACATTGACACATAGTAAGCTCTGTTGCCAATCAAAATCAGTCCAGGTGACCCCGAGCAGCCTTGACCAAATTTAAGGGTGTGAAAATTAAGCACATACGACGGAAAGAGTGCGGACGGCATTTCGATAACAGCTCTTTCGCACTGCTTTTGAATCTTGCTGGGACCCTTTTTGTAACCAACAAGATAAAATGGAAGGCCTGGTTCGCATTCTGCTACGAGGATATTGTCTTGATTTGGTACAATATCATCCAGCTTCAACAACACGACATCTGTATCTTTATCACTGTATACAATTCGCGAACGTCTCTTCGCTTTAATGTCGGGAAAGTGAACATAAAAGGATCGTGCTGTTCCTGGAATTTTAAAAAGTACGCAAAAAGTTATTTGTTTTAAATAAACATTGGTTCTTATCTCTTCCGAATCGTAATAAAAATATGTTTTCATTTGTTAAATACCCAATAAATCTAAGATAAATGATACATATTTTATACTAAATCATCACTGAAATTTTCTGTTTTATTTGAAATAAAGTTAGTTTAAATTACAATCGCAACAGAAGTTGATTAGTTCTGCGTGGCTGACATAAATTTTATCGCGTACTCCGAATGATTGTTGTTTTTTGTACTAGTCACTTGTGACGACCGAAGCCTCTGAGAGAAGGCGTGGGATAATTTTTAGTAAGGACATGTAAATTATGCCTCACAAAGACGACACAAACTCTTCACACAGCCAAAAAGAAGAAAGAAATAGAGTACATGGGTTTATACAATTATAAATATCAAAAAAAGCCGCCACAAACTATCAACGAACATTACAAGCTGAGGGGACAACGTTTTACAAACCAGGTTCTAACCTCACGTTTGCCTCCGACATGTACTCAACGGACTCCATCATATTTTAGTATTCAATATAGTGTTTTGTTTGTGTTCTGTGATTTCAGTAGATCACATGATAAACCATTCGAACACAAGAATTATTAATATATTACAAGTTCGGTTTGATTGCGTCTCTTTATGAGCAGTTATGGAAAGCCCACGCTGCCAAGCCCGGTGTACAGTGCAAGCCGATATCTAAATTTTGGCCGTCGTGCAAATAATGCTGAATAGGAATCTTTCAGTTAGTATTTTAAACTTTCAACATTCCGTTTTCAGCGACAGATGTTGTCCAGATCAAGGAATTGGTTTGCTCAAAACGGAATTACAGTGGTCAGAATTGATCAGAAGAGTTAAAAAACATTTAAAAACTTACTTGTTTGAAATACAACCTCTTTAAATTGTTATTACTTTTGTATTTATATATAGTTTTTCACATAATTTTACACGATGCATATTTGAAATCGAGATTTGCCTATAGTGTATATGATTAATTGTGTCTGTCATTAAGTATTAATGTTTTATATGTTGTAATATATGTTTTTCGTTTATCCGTTTTAGAAGGCCCTCATTGAAAATAAGCAATTTCTTTATTTGACTATCTTTATATACTTGCAAATATTGTATTTGTTTGTATTTGTTGTCATAGATTTTGTCTTAATGAGTTACCTTCTTAAAATAATGAGATTATTATTATTATTATTATTATTATTATTATATAGTTGTCCATGTCATCCTAGACTTTTATTACACTTTGATTTTTCTTTGTTAAAGATCAGGAATAACTTCGCTCAGTCTTTACGAATACATGCATCGACTAGACATAAAAACAAACGAATTGTGCCTTATTACGAAATGCTTGGATAATCGCTAGTGTTGTCTTTTTACACATGGCATAGCAAAGAAAAAGATAAATACTCTATTTTTGCTTACCTTCCGTGTGTTGTCCGGGTTGAATCACATGCAATGCGGTCATAACGTAGGAAGACCCAACCAGAAAACACACCCCCGTTACCCCATTCTCTGATCTGACAATTCCGATATTTCCACGCACATTTTGTAGAACTCTTTCATGTTCATAATTTTGTTTTCGCAAATTTCGTTCATATTTCTGGGAAGCTAAAATAGAAATAAAAGGTGTAACATGCACATCAGGAATTGCAACACCTGAAAAACAAACCTTCCTCTCTCAACTTGAAAGTGACCATATATTTATAAAATAATCTATTTCAAATACGATACCACAAACACGAAAAACAATTAGCGAAAAAAAAACCATATTGGGTATGGCCTTGGAACAGTCAGTGGCAAAACAATGTTGGGTCACCCTAGAACCTGGTTTATTTCCCCCAGTGGCAAAACAATTTGCCACTGGAGAATTAAGCCAGGTTCTAGGGTGACCCAACAGGTTCTCATAAAATATTGCAAAGGTTAAGTGACTGTTAGGCAGTTAACAAATAAAATATAGTGAATCAACAACTCTTAATTTAAATATTCACACATCCGAATTTATTAGTATAAATGGCGTGATGGAATAACATAACCGAGGCAAATTGTTTTTTTTCTTCTCATATGAACATTGTGGGACAGGCGTTATGATTGATGCTTCTTTTTTGTTTTTGCATTACCCCACCCAAGAAACATTTGGTTTGCAAAACCTTAACGTATGAAAAATAAAGATTAAATTAATAACACTAATTTGTAAGAAATTATTGAACAGCGTTTTGCCATTAAAGAGCGTGTGACTATTTTCTTTTTTATTATTTAATGTGAAATGGTGACTGTATACGGCCCTTAACTATTAATAAAACTGGAGTTTAGACTTCAATTCAAATAGAATGTCAATACGCTTTTCATCGCATTGATTGTTCATTGTCACTTTAAATCAAATTGCCTTTTTGGTGGATATGTACGAAAAATATAACTCTAAAAATATTTTGATTTCAACTTACAGAATCGCTCCAGGTGGACATCTATACCGGATATACCATTCAATACACCGCTCGTTTGCTTGTTCGTTAGAGTTGTGCGAACAAATCTTTCAGGAAAACTAGCGATACGGCTTGTTTCATGAACATTGGATGATTTCTGTTTCAACAACATTGAAACGCCATTAGAAAACCTGGCGGTATTGTTAAAGGCATCTTTCGAATGTTTACTTTCTACAGTTCCCAGCCAGGACTTAGCCTGTGCATCTTCAAGTTTTGTTTTACTCCTTGTATCAAGTTTTACACTTAAGCTTAACTGGACATCAACGTGCAATTTCTGTTCGCCGACAAATTCCTTTGCAGATAAAATACAAACTATAATACCGATTACGTCGCCACATTGAAAAATGTTTACAAAATTTAAAAAAGCCTCCTTCGATTTTGGTAACAACTCAATTTCAATGCATCCGTGGTGCGCAGTTTGAAACGCAAAACCAATATCATCAAGCACCCGATCAAGTTCTTGTCTTGTTTCGCTTTTATCGTCCTGAAGTATCTTCATAAGTATTGCCTCCTTTTCTTCTAATTGTTTCTCTGTTAATGTGTTTGACTTGATTCTGATCTTAAGTCGGAATGCTGGCTCTGAAACTGGACAAAACAAGAACTGTATGTAAATGTAATGCTATTCACTGCATATTGTTACAAAAAAGTCGCTGTAAGGAAGTTCCTGATAAGCATACCACCGATGTATCTTCATGTTGTAGAATGAATCATCCAAACGAAAAAAAACAATATTGTATACGGCAGAATTATCATAACATTTTGAATAATAACATAAGAAAAATACAATAACAAGATGCTTACATTCATTTCGTTCCTCGCGCATTTCTTTCACGAAGTCCACTAGCTGTTTTTTCGTTCTACATGTAACCAAAACGTTTTGAGTACTTCCTTCACCTATGACTATGTTTCTGGTTACTACATATTCTTCCTTGTCGTCCGCCGTTGGCATATTTACTATCACATATTGGTTTGAGTTGTCACCGACGAGAACATTAGAATTATCGCCAGCCATGAAGTTAATATCCGCACTCGAAGCATCTAAATTTACTTCTTTAATATCATTTCGGGCAGGCATTGAATCCTCTCGATATTCCTTGGGCCCTGTATTTTCTGCTAAAATCAAATATATAATCTAATATTGCTGTTAAGGTCATTTAGTAAGGTTTCTCAAGGCAACATTAAACAGCTAGTTTTGATACGTTTATAATGTTTCAAACAAATTCTGAATTGTTAACTCTCTTAGTCCATCTTTATAATGATTATACAGAAGAAATATTTCTTTGTTTAAAACTATTAAATTGCTGCTCTTCAACACTAAACACTATTCTCTAACCTACCATTTGATTTGGAGGTGGGATTCATCTTCGCTGGTATCAGTGAGTAGTAACATCCCTTACGATCACACCCGACATACAGAGTTTGTATCGGTCGCTGAATCGGAGAGTAAGCTGGGCGAATAACAGTGGACCCCAAACTTTTACTGTGAACAATTTCAATGTTCCTGTTATAAATATTTGCTAATTGCTGGAACGATTCCATGTCATTGTGTGAAGTCTTTCTTTTAAACAGATAACCTTTGGTTCTTTTTCGCAGGATTGTTTGCGTGTATGTCCCATAAGGATTTAGATGACACAGCTGATCTTCAACAGCCGAGTACAAGGTGCACCCTGGTACTTCATGCAGGACAAGTCCAAGCCTTTCTGCTTTGCGCTTTAAACAGCAATTATCTTGCTCCCCTGTCCGGATTTGGTTTCTATATCTTGCTGAAATAATGTTAATATAATATTTTGAGATCTATATTAAGAGGTCGCAAACATAGCAAATGGCGAAAACTGGCTAAAATTGCAAAAATGAATTTTGGGGGAAATACTTATTCCCACCTAGATTTTAGAGAAGAAATGTATTAGCTAAGGATGTAGTTAATGTTTTCAAGCTCAATTTAGTCTAATTCATGTTCTAATTACCAAGCACATACTAGAACAAAAGAAAAACCGTTTGCATGAGAACTATGAAATTCATGAACAATATACCAGAGCAACTCATACCTGAAATAAGTATATGCTGGTTTACAATGTTTAGTGCCAATTCGTCAAAATAATGTTAGGGTTTTTCAAGAAATTCAAGGAAAATTTATTTCCTGGTTCAAAATGAAATTAGAAATCTAAAAGCATAGTCAAGAAAAAAAAGAAAAACTCAATTACCTTACTTAGATATGGTGAAGTTAGAGAGCGAAACTGCTGATCTCGGGCTGTCAACCGATTCCTATATTCCTATATTTCTCCTGTATTTTGGATCAGAATCCTATATTCTGAAAAGCCTACTATATTCCTGTATTTCTCCTATATTTTTATGTGTATTCCTATATTTTTTAGTATTTGTTTTTGCTGATCGATGAAGAGAGTAAATATTGCTTTGATACTGCTTTTGCTTTCTTCTTTTTTTTTCAAGAACAAAACTCAACTTTTAGATTGGTGAAAACTTTGCAGGTGGCATTTACTTAAGTTTTAATCTGATTCTCTAACAACTTTGTAGCAGGTTTCTGTGTTAATACTTAGTTAATAGTACTTCTAAAATTACTTTTGTTTTAATATTTCGGCCAGTTTACAGATAGGTGGTTTCAATATCCCAGCCAAAAAGGTTTTGGATATTGTCCAATCACCCCCAAGGATATATTTCCTGCTAAAGTTTTAAATTTTGCCGTTGGTGTTGTCTGTGATATGCAGGATTTATATTCTAAGATCCCCTGTCAAAATTCTATTCTGTTAAGTTCCGCCCATTGTTTTCTCGTTTAGGGCAAATCCATTTTTTATTGGGGACCATACGCCGCTGAACATGGAATGGTATTAATCTGAAAATACCGCATTGAAGGTTCCATGTTCACCGCCATATGCATACCATCGTTTGGGATGGATCAAAAGTGTGCTGTTTATTGGTGTAAATATTGAGTTGCGCTCAATCCGTGTCAAAGCGGTGTGGGCAGTAATATGCAATCCCATTACTGCCCATGAACAAGCTCAATAAAACCGAGCCTGCAATATTTTCATAATTATTGTGTTCGGTGGCTTTCAAAGTTCCCTTTTCATCTATTGTATTAAGGCTTACCTAACAAAAACAAATTTTCACTTCTATGTAGAATTCTTGTTGCAGTTGCAACCAAATGCAAAAAATGTTAAAGATCATTAAATTTTATTCACCAACTGCAAGGACTGGAGAGCTTATATTTGGTATGGTGTATGTGGTTGTCTAAATCGTCAAGATGGACACCTGGGAAAAACATGCTTGACTGTGAACAAGAATTCTTCAGCAGACTTTTGTGGTCAGTTTTCCAGTTTGAAAAGACTGTTATCAAACTCTGTTGGAAAAGAGTTTATGCAAAAGAAGGTGTCTTTACAAAAACAATAATTTTCAAAAGGCAAAGTCAAATAAAGGGAGGTAATAAAAACAATATTATTTGATAATTTTCAACAACTGTTTGTTAAATAAATTGAGATAACTTTAGATTTTTTTATTAGGATAATCTGCAAAATATTTGCATAGTTTTCTAAAATTATTTTTTTTTATGGAACCACTCAATGGATAAAAGTTAAATTACTGTTAAACTTAAATGAACCTGAAAGGAATAATGTCCATCTATTCCCAAGAAGGCTTTGGCTTTTGAAAAATTATTGCTTATGTATAGAAATTTAATGGCAGTTTGAATTAAAGTTCAGTTATGGTTATAACTTGATAAGTTTTTTTATCATTTCTCTTGAAACTTTTTGCAATATTCTTTGTATTTAGGTTTACTAACTTATTTGACGGCAGTACTGTTCCATGCAGATTAAATAAATAAATGGAATCATATTCCGGAACTTCTAGAGTAGTGAAGGGCATATAATTTTGTATGATGTGTTGCCTACAGGTTCTCAATAGTTTGACCAAAGTAAGACATTGGGGTCAATTTTGACTGAACCCTTTTGGACATTGTAACCCAGATTTTTACACACAAAGCAATATTACTATGAGTAGATGGGTCGATGCGGTGTACAGTACTATATAGAAGACAAAAAAACCCTGAAAAATCTGTCTTTGTTAATGCATGTTCTGCATTTCCCCCTTGTTTGAATGGTAATTCAGATGCTGGTGATGTGCTTGATGGTGCTGATGTTAAAGGGTTTCCATCATTTTTACAGTGGACATTTTGGACATTGATTATTGTAGAAACAGTAAATGCACATGTGAAAATCATTTGTGTAAGTGCAAGTAAATAAAAGTATTATCAGTTCCAAACTCCTATATTTTGCCTCAAAATCAACCAAAAACTCAGATATTTGATGAAAAAATATTCCTAAATTTTTCCTATATTTTGGAGATGACCTGGTTGACAGCCTGTGATATAACTCAGGTGGTACCTGATCTTGTTGCAGTGACCTTACCAGAGGCGAAGAAGGTTCAATTTCTTGAGGTTGGACATGACACACTCAACTTGGGAAACTGTATTAAAGTTCAAGGAGAATGTCACGGTATTGGATCTCTTGATAAAATGCTGATTGTAGGCTATAAGAAACCTGCAATGGTTGAGATAATGGATCTGTCAGGAGGTGTTGTGAAAGCTATTCAAGGGGACAAGGAAACTGGATTCATGTTAAGGTTTCCGAGAAGTATGGCATGTGACAGTGTAAGGAAGCTGGTGTATATAGCTGACTTTGATGCGGACGCTATCGTAGCCATGGATCTTGATGGAGATATTCGAGCTATATTTAGAGAGAATGGGATGGTCAATCCACTTGCTGTTACTATGGGGATAGGAGGGTCACTTCTTGTCGCTGTGAAATGGCCTTTCAGTGTGCAGAGAATATCGGCTGATTTTACGACACGGGATAAGTTGCGGGTTCTGGAAGATACATGGTACATACAGAGCCTGGCTTTCTCCGCTGTAGTAAACCAGCTCTTCTATGCTTGTTATGGATATCCTGTTCATGTGAGGAAAACTTGACTTGAAACATTAAAATAAATACGTGAGCAATGAAAACACTCCTGTGACTAGAAACATTCAGGCCCCAAGGTTATAAAACTGAGAATGGAAAACAGTCTCAAATCTCTGACTGAAATGGTGACTGGTCGCCATTTCAGCCAATTAGATGTTTGAGATTTGAGACGGGTTTCCATTCTCAGTTTTATAACCTTCAGCACAATTTAAAGCATGTTGATATAATTAAATCTGAGCAAATTGAACCCTTTGAAAACACCAAAAGATATCTTTTTACAGTGCTTGTGAATTGTTGAATTGTATTGATATCCCCACAACACAAAGATAAACTTTAGACATATATATTTACACTTCAACTTCATTGTATACGATGAAGTCTTATTCACCTAACGAATCATAATTTCTAATGGTAAACAGTGTGACGTAATAGTTTAAAAGGCGTGGCTCCTGAAGAACCGTTCACAGTTTATTGGACGTTGCGCAATGTTTTGACGTGTGACGTCGCCGAGCATGCACATTTTGCCACGAGTTGTTGCGGAAAAGCGTGCCGTCATTCACTTTGTCGTGAATGTGGCTGTTCTAACAGCCATAAGAAAAAGCTGTTATATAACAAATTCTTCTAATAATTTCTGTATTATTGAGAGTATTTATGTGTGTAAATATAAGGATTGAATCGATATTTGATGTTTTTCATTTGTGTATGAAAAACTGTTGGATTGTTTAAAGTACGCGTATACATTTTGTGATATAGATTACTTATACAGTTTTCATCATACTGAGTGCACTTTAAACAACCCAACAGTTTTCCATACCCAAATAAAAACCATCAAATATCGATTCAATCCTTAATTATAAGATGTAGTGCAGATTTGCATGAGATATATTTTGTTCAGCTTATTGCATTATTTGATGAAGGGGTGGCAGGGTACTTAAACATTTTGTGATATAGATTACTTATACAGTTTTCATCATACTGAGTGCAAACATCACCCCTTATCTTAACATATTGACCTTTATGGCATGGGCAAACAGTGTAGATCCAGATTAGCTGACATATCCATGCCATCTGATCAGGATCAGCACTGTTCCTTTTTAGCTCACCTGTCACGTAGTGACAAGGTGAGCTTTTGTGATCACAATTTGTCCGGCGTCCATCCGTCCATAAACTTTTAATTTAAATTACATCTCCTCTTAAACCCCGTTGATGAAACTTGCCACTGATGTTCCTTGCATGAAGCTCTTCCAAAATTGTTCAAAGAAATCAATTCCATGCAGAACTCTGGTTGCCATAGCATCATACAGGAAAAACTTTAAAAATCTTCTTGTCTGAAACCACAAGGCCTAGAGCTTAGATATTTGGCATTTAGCACCCTCTAGTGGAACTCTACAAAGATTGTTCAAATTATTTCCCTGGGGTCAAAATTGGCCCCGCCCCAGGGGTCACTTTATTTTACAAAGACATATAGGAAATCTTTAAAAATCTTCTTCTCGCAAACCACAATGAGTACAGCTTAGATATTTGGTATGTAGCATTGTCTAATGGATGTCTACTAAATTTGTTCAAGTCCCCTCAGTCTTCGACGTAAGCGGGTTGCCCGAAGCCCGGGACGGTTTTTATGCTAACAGTCAGGATCGTGACAGACGGACTTTATCACTTGTAAACCATGACGGGTTATTTTTAAACTTATCACGTACACTAAACGCTTATTGCAAATAACGTACTAATAATTATCTGTAAGACGCTTGTAATTTCGATAACCGATCTATTTCAATTGGTCATTAGTTATGGTGATGCAATTAAAATTTTACGAAGGTGCACAGCCGGGTAAGCGTGTGAAAAAGAGAAGATCGGCGATTCGAAAAAGGTCAAAAAAGCATACAAAAATAAACGAGACAGGGAGTTTCAGGATTCCTGGAGGGACAAAAGACCGTGGTTGGTTTATGACCGTGAAAAATCCTGTCTTTATGTTTTTATGAGTTTATATCATCTTGCATTTTCGGACAACTAAAGTCTGGGTCGGGCAAGTAAAAATCCTATCCTACTTGCCCGAATGGACAAGTGGTTTTGAAACCTAAAGGCGAAGACTGCGCCCTAGGGTTCTCTTAGTTTACATATAGTTATTTAGGAAAAACATGAAAATCTTCTTTAAAACCACAAGACCTAGAGCCTTAATATTTGGTATACAGCATCATCTAGTGGTCCTCTACCAAAATTATTCAAACTATACCCCTGGGGTCAAAAATGGTCCTGCCCCAGGTGTCACTTGTTTTACATAGACTTATATAGGGAAAACTTAAAAAAATCTTCTCTAAAACCACAAGGCCTAGAACCTTGGTATTTGGTATGTGTCATCTACAAAAGTTGTTCAAATTATTCTCCTGGGGTCAAAAATAGCTCCACCCCGGAGGTCACTAGTTTTATTACATAGTGTTATATAGTAAATCTTTAAAAATCTTCTTCTTTGAAACCGTAAGGCCTAGAGCTTAGATATTTGGTATAGAGCATCATCTAGTTACATTATCTCCACAATAGCAGCTTAATTTTTTTTAATTTTGTTACCTGATTTTACCAAACATGCACACAACTCTTGCAACCATTGAGCAGTTGTTGACAGGTGAGCGACCCAGGGTCCTATGGACCCTCTTGTTTAAATTTATTTATTTATTTCTGACCAAAAAGTCAACAGTGCAGATCCTGATCAGATGGCACAGATGTTCTGACCTGGATCTTCACTGGTTGTACATATATAAAAAGTGGTACATGTATATATGGAGAAAATGGTTTAAATTGCGTTCTGCAATAAGTGCAGATATTTTTTTACTTTGAAATAATAATATTCCATGATGTTCAGTCCATTATTTGTTGAAGGGGGACAGAATATATTTCTGCAGTGCAGTTTTCAATATATATTATTGAAACTTTTAACATGAGCAGTATCCAGTGTTAAATGACATAATTTATACAGTAAAACCCCTCATTACGGACACTCAATATTACGGGCACCCCTGTATTATGGGCGATTTTTTAAAGAACAGAAATGTTCTCTTCTTCTTGACTTAAACCCACAATTAAGGACAACCCACTATTAAGGACACTTTCCCTCAGTCCCTTAGGTGTTCGTTATAGAGGGGTTTCACTGTATGTTGTTCATTATTTGTTGGAGCAGTGAGTTGTCTACTTACGCAGTGTTCAAGATAATGACTTGAATCTTTCATTGTAAGTTTTACACCAGTGCAGAAGATTATAAAACCGAGATTTGAAACACGTCTCAAATCTCAAGCAAGTGATTGGCTAAAATGGTGATCGGTCCACATTTCAACCAATCCCAACCAACCTTGAGATTTGAGACTGGTTTCCATTCTCAGTTTTATAATCTTGGGGCCAGTTGTAGATAACCACCCTTGGTCACAATACTATACTGCTCAATAAATACGGAAGAAAACAAAATAATCTTTAGTATTTTCTTTTTAACACCCAATATTTTTAGAACATTGAACACCCAATATTTTTAGAACATTGATGGTGTTGTCTTGTTATATGGTTATATCAAAAAAACAGTTCAGTTATAAACAATAAGTTAAATTACGTGGATGACTTATCAGTTCTGTTATTTTTGTTTGACCATTAAATGTTTTTATGACTATACTGTTAGTTGGAACATTTATATTTTCTGAAAGTGAATCTTGTGACACAGTAAAGTCACCTACATAACATAGATGACTGCACAGTTCTACTGATATATATTAATTTTGAATGATGTCCTGTTAACTTACCAAAATAGTTATTTGCACCAGAACACTATCTGTCCACATCATATTGTATCACAATCGATGTAAAATAAATAAGTTTAAACTTAACTAATCATATATCCTGGAAAAGGAATGTGAACCATAATTGTTATTCCTGAGTACTTTGTAAGAGATGGGCTTAATTATTGAAATAACTTTTTCTGGGCAGGTAAAAAGAAGTCAAATATGGCAGACTGATTCTTGTGTTGAAGATTATAAAACTGATATTTGAAAAACAATTTTTTTTAACAACTGTAATGTATTAACGGGGTTTATTTTAATTTTAAATGACATATTTGGGATGTGAAAAAACAATGTTTTCCGAAACATACAGAAAAACAACTATCAATTGCTGCATCCAATAAATGTCTTATGAGATTCGCAATTGCCATTAATTCAGTCATAAAGATTCAGTCTTTGAAATGAAAGTAAAGATTGAATACCGGTATCTACAAATGTGGGGTACATAAAATTAAATACTGTGAAAATACAGGGTCAACTATCCAGGCCTGCCAAATCTCCTGATTTTAGCAGAAATCTCAGGATTTAATGTTACTTCTCCGGATCTCCGGATTTATAGTCAAAATCTCCGGATTTCTATGATATTGCAAGAAATATAGATTAAGTAAACCTAATTTTAAAGTTGCGTAATGAACATATTAGTTACTCTACTGCAGTCGCGCATTTCCTGTTTATTACGAGATAACGAGGATGTGGTCAGTGACATGCTGCCACAGTGCCTCTGACACAACTTTACAATAACCGCGTGCCCTTAACAAGGGCATTGATGTTACACCTGCCTTTATCTATTTTCATTGTATGTTCATTCTAATATTGTCAAAAACAGGTCTGAACAGGGTAAACAGAAAGTTAAAAAATGAATGATAAAATAGAAAAAAAAAACTCATTTTAGAACAATTTCTATAACTATTTATAACAAATTCACCGAAATTCATTAAAACATTATTTGAAGAATATATTTATAAAGAAGAATATGAGAAAACTATCATCATCATCATCATCATCATCATCATCATCATTTTTGTTCAGTCACAATCATAAACATTAAAACAACAACAACATCATCATCATCGTCGTCGTCATCATCATTATTGACATCGTATTCAGACAAATCTCCGGATTTTTAAGTTTTGGCAGCCCTGACTATCACATATTGTTCATGTTACGGATGACCTTTATGCATCACTAAACATTTTCCATTGTAATTTCATATACTGTATACTTCAAAATGATGTGTGGTTAGCGTGGTGTTTAGCAAACTTTGAGTAGAATCTAGTATATTTCGTTTTGCATGTCACTAAGTAATCTGGGGTTCAGCATAATGTTGCCATTTAATCTGATGAATGATTAAGCACCATAAGTAATTATTAACATACAAGTATACATAAATCTATCCCGATTACAAATTTCTGTTGGTTTTGGTGGTCTCCACGAATTCTTGGCTTATGGAGCACATTTCCGCACAGACTTTAACAAGACGTGGAATAATTATTTTACATCTTTTCTTGCATCTTCTTGGCATTAAACACTGCTTTGCAAGCAATTTGCATTTGACAGATAGTATAACAAATACCATGAAAAGCATTCTCTTGCCATTATCTTGTTTCTCCCAAAAAGGGCTGGTATACGATAATGTACATAATGAAGCTTTGAGCCTTTTGACCTTCAATATTTGATTATAGATGTCCGATAGCTTTACCCCATAATTGGTCACGCCATTCTTTGAAATCATTGCCCCTTGAAGCATAGTTACATAACAAACTTTGTTTCCAGTGACAATCACTCCAGGTGATCCTGATGCGCCATGTTCAAATGCAAGAGAATGAAAGTTCAGCACACTTGATGTAAGCAGACTGGACGGCATTTCAATGACTGATCTTTCACAATGTTGTGTTGGTAATTCACTGGGACCTTTGTAACCAACCAAATAGATCGGTAGTCCAGGGCGACATTCTGCCACGGATATATTGGTTTGATCTGGTAAATCAGTGTATAACTTCAACACAGCAACATCAAGATCTGTGCTGCAGAACACCATTCTTGAACCACATATCACATTTGCATCGGGAAAGTCAACATCTATGGATACTGCCGTTCCTAGAAAAATACAAATTGATTAAGAATAAATAGGTTTTTGTTGGAATAAAAATAGTACAAAATTCCAGCCAACAAAGCGAAAAAAACTAGAATTATCACTGAAAGTGATTAAATACCCTCACATGTGTGCTTGATACTTGAACTGGGAACTTGACCCCACCAGGCCCATTTTCAATACCAAGACAGACACTACCTATATAGCAATTTTCATCACAATATCTCATTCCAAACTAAAGTTATTGAGCATTTTGAAAAGAGTGATAAAAACAATGTTGTGCAAAGGCATTAAGTAACTAACACTAGAAACATGGACACATGTAGTAGTGACCTTGACCACACACAACTACTTTCAATCCCAAGCAGTCTTCAAAGAAGCAACCATAACAGTAAGTTTCATCACAATATCTCATTTCTCACTAAAGTAATTTAGCATAAAAAGTTTTTTTCTATCTTTAGTAACAGTGGCCTTTACCAGTGACCCCACTCAATCCAAAGTGTCGTCTTCACAGTAGCCACAGCAAGTTTCATCACAATATCTCATTCCTTCTACATTAATTGAGCAGAAAGTGTTTGCATATGTTAGTAACAGTGACATTTTCTTAACTTTTATCTAACAACTGTGTGCTAAAAATTGTGTAAATATGCGAAGCCTTTCATTAGAAATCATCAGAAACCATTTTTTCTATTTTTAGTAACAGTGAATAGTGACCTTGAACCCACCAGGCCCATTTCCAATACCAAGACAGACACTACCCATATAGCAATTTTCATCACAATATCTTATTTCGAACTAAAGTTATTGAGCATACAGTTTTTTTCTATTTTTAGAAACAGTGACCTTGACCCCACAGGCCTTACTTTCAATCCCAAAAGTCGTCTTCACAGAAACCACCAATACACCAAATTTCATTCAAGAATCTAGGGGAAATGAATTACACAGTTAAAATAACAGTGACCTTGACCTTGAACCCACAGGCCCCAAAGTAAAACCCAGCCTGTATCTTGTAATGTTAACTCAAAAAGTAGAAAAAAAAATTAAAAAAAATTCCCCCAAAATAATTAAATCTATAAAGTATTTTATGTGTTATCGTCCAAAAACAATTTTTCTATTATAAGTAAAAGTGATCTTTACATAGATCCCACAGGCCCCAAAGTGGAACTCAACCTGTATCTTCTGATGTTACAGCTATGTCCCCAAAAAGGATTTAATCTGTGAAGTATTTCATCAGTTATCATCCGGAAACCATTTTACTATTTTTAGTAACACTGACCTTGACATTGACCCCACAAGCCCCAAAGTCGAACCTGACCTGTATCTTGTGATGTTACATCTGTGTACCATATTTTTTAAAAAAAATATTTGGTGCCTTTCAGGAGTTATCATCCGGGAAGCATTTTTCTATTTTTTGTAACAGTGACCTTGACACTGACCCCACCAGCCCCAAAACCAATATTGACCTGTACCTTATGACGTTACACATGTGTACCAAAAATTATTTAAATCTGTCAAGCCTTTCATGAGTTATCATCCGGAAACGAAGAATCCGACCGACCGACCGACCGACCGACCACCAAGCTCACTCCTATATACCCCCTCAAACTTCGTGTGTAAAAACAAAAATACTTATTCTTTTTTTTTCATTTTTGTTGAACATGTAACCGAAAACCGGACCATTAGTGTGCAACAGAAAATAACATAAACGTAATTCTTTACCATCGTAACTCGTATTAGACATGGTTCTTTCTTTTAAAATCTGCCTTTACTCGTCTTATACTTAAAACAATAATTTTGATTCCTTCAAAAAGATGAAGTTATGGCATTTATTACAAAAATATGTGTTCTAGCAGAAATCCATGAAATGCCTTCATCGTTTTGAAGGTATCACGACTGGGCAGGTTTTTGATGAAATATTTCATTATTAGTCTTACAATAAGAACTAGTGTGCTAAGGGCTATTCCATTTAAACATCTATCCCACCCCAGGAAGGCACTTTCAAATTAGACCGTCCCCCATTAGAAGCAGACAAAATAGAAAAAAAGTGTGAGGAAAATTATTTGATGGTACAGCTTGGACAGAGTCTAACTGCTTTATCTTTTTGGTTATTTTGATGCTTTGTGTTAAATTACACGTTTGAACGGTAAAGTCCGAGGATTCCGTCGGAAGGTATAATGACAATTTGTCAATTACCGATCATTGATACAGGGTAGTCTGTTTCTGGTATTTACATCGTTGAATAGAGTTCTTTCACATTGTTACCTCCCCTTAGCGCTCTCTAAAATTGAAGAGCATATTTAGTCGATAAATGCACGCGAGGGGGCATCGTTTACTATTGTTAATATGACTAAGTGATTATAAAATTAAGAACATGTTGATTAATCATTTCAAATTTATAAATAAGTGAGTTCAGTCAAACAACAAAGAATAAAAAACCGTTATGATCACTTACAAGCACATCAAGAAAGTTTATGCGCATTTTAAACATTGCTAATCGCCGTATTTTCAGGACGCGAGTATCCGACGGATTTGTTTGGGGTTTTTATGAAAATACACACGTGAATTGTGTTTACTAAAAATAAATCTGTATAATTGACAATTCAGACGAACATTATCGAACATTTTACGGCATTTTTTTTGTAACGCTATAATTTATAGTGGAATGAGACATAAAATTTTATATTCTTATGTAGCTCGTCGGCGACTAGGTTGATATGTGTTTTGCGTGTTTTGCTTTTGAGAAAAAATATTACGTATTTACATAATAGGATGATTCCAGCTACAACCCGAGAAATCGTTAAATTGATTGAAACAAACGAATATTGCCGGACGGCAGGCCAACCAAAACTATTCAAAAAAATCCAGAGAGTTTTTTGTTTTGTTTTTTTTTTAAATAAAAACTATTTTGATGTTGAAGTTGGTAATTGTTGTCGCTGAAGGTTTTGAAATATAATATTTTCATTTCTGTTTAAAATCAAAATGACCATGGACCAAAACAAATGAACGGAACTGCGATATTCAGGTCCGAGTTTAGTTTTATGACACTTAGCTGTTGTGTACATGTGTGCCCGAGGCATCGTGTCACTATCACGTAATCTCTCAATAAACAGGAAATTTTGGAGCCGTGACCAAGACCAAGTTTCTTAAAATTAATTAATATAATTGTAAAACCCATTCTAAATTCAGTTAAATTTATGTTTCATTAATTATCCTTTTCAATATTTTTAAATCCTGAGATTTTGCCTGAAAATCCTTAGATCCGGAGAAGAACCTTACGGTTCGGAGATTTCAGATAAAATCCTGAGATTTTGGAGGTCTGCGGACATTTTATCTTCTGTCTACATCATTCCCGTAACACGTAGATATTCATAAAATGCGACTTAAACTAATGTCTATTGACTATGGCTGACGATTTTACAAAAAATGATGTTTATAATAACATGAATAAGACGTAAACTACTACATGATCTGCCATTTCAACGCTACAAATTATAGTTATAGAAATATGGGACTGAACTCGTGAAAAATTTTAGGTATTTCAATTTGATGATTTGAGATAATTAATTTTAAGTCTTCTCAAATGTCAGATATCAAACAAGTTTTCACACCTCAATATGTCACCATCGTTTTCTGGGCAGAATGGGAATGGGAATATTGTGTCAAATATATAGGGACAATTAACAGTAACACGGTCGTGTTCAAAGTATGATTTCTAGTTATTAAACATAAAAATAATTTTAATCCAGGACTGATAAAAGAAATATACTAATGATTACAATAAATTTAAGTTTTAAACATATGTTGGAAGGAAGTAAAATAGTAAACAAAATAATAACGCTTAACGGGCGTTGAATACAACGGCGATACATTGTTGAATTCATCCGTTTTCTTTTCCAATTTAGGGAGATCAAGTTACATAAAATATATTTTTTGAAGTAAACGCATTTTGTCAGAAAAACACGAGACGCTTATATATGTGTCTGTGGCAAATAGACAGTAACATGCAATCCACATTCTTTTTGTTTTTATATAAGACTTCCTGATTCAAAATTGCAACCACGTCTTTGATTGTTTTACGCTTTTCACGAATTTTTTGTGCCTCATCACAATTATTATTATAATTTATCATAAGCTTTAAGGCGACACCGTGATCATGTCCGTCCATTCTGTTAGCAATGACACAGTTAAATGCCCCCTCACTTGTCGGTTTAGGATAAAACCAATATTTTCCGCACCTAACGTGGCGTACGACGCATGCGCACAACAATGTGAAAGACCTCTATTTTGAGTTAACATTTTGGTCTGCATTATAGGTCCAATATAGTACAGCTCCGTACTAGGGCATACACTCAACAAAAGTTCTAATTGGTCATCGATTGTATTTGTTTACAATGTATGCTAGTTTCGTTTCTTCCCTACGTCAAGAAAGGTTGTGGAAAGAACTGTTTTGTCTTGAAATCAATTTTGTAATGTCTTTTTAATCTTTATGGATTGTTTTCTTAAATTAATCCAAAACCGTTAACTTACACCACAGGGTCAAAATTAGAACAGTCGTTAATTAAAAGGGAGGTAATTTTAAAATTGAATACTTTGACCTGTTTATGCAAGAAATGCATTTTTAGCAAAATTACGGATAACTCTCGCCAAACTGTTCCAAAGTCAATTATTACAAGATTAAAGCATAAGCTGAAGACTGTTGTTGGCATATGATCATAAATAAAGAGTGAATTCAATGTCTTTCTAATAAAACAATACGGACAAAAAGTGACCAATTAGAACTTTGATTGAGTGTATTGACCGGATTGTCTCAATCAACGTGTATGATGTGAATAGTATTCGTTGAAGCTAGGGTTGATAGGGTTTTGAGATAGTGTCTTCAGACAATTGCTGGAAACACATGCGTCTGAGACACTTATGTCCGTAAGGTAGCTTCAGAATAGGTGTTGAGCGTATTTTCTAGATAGTGCCTTCAGACAATTGCTGGAAACATATGCGTCTGAGACACTTCTGTCCCTGAGGTAGCTTTGAACAGAGTAGGTGTTGAGGATAGGATTTTAGAGTGTCTTCAGACAATTGCTGGAAACACATGCGTCTGAGACACTTCTGTTCCTCAGGTAGCTTTAGAGTAGGTGTTGAGGATAGGTTTTAGGTTAGACAGTGTTCTCAAACTATTGCTGACGAAGAGGTTCTCGTATCCTCGGGATATCACATAAGTCTGAGAAACTACTGTTCAGTAGCGTTTTAGTGTTGAGGGTATGTTTGAAGGTGTTTTGCTTGAGGTTTGTTTTGATTGTGGTTTATTCATGACTTTGTTGACCACTGTTTGAAAGTTAAATGGCTCAGATATGATTGCTGTAATGATCCTTATATTTTATTGCATAGCGTGCGCGCTGAGAGTGTGCTGGAAGTGAGATTGTTTTGTTTCAGACTGTGATTTTGTTCAGGAAGAGTGGTTGGGAATTTAATTAAAGATCAGTTATTTTTGTCCAGGAGGTTCATTGTCATCGGGGTATTTTCCTATATTCTAACCTTGATTTATTTGTTTGAACCCAATCGTTTCTAAAATCCGTATAATCATTTAAGAGCAAAGTAGCTCAGGAAAAATTTATTATATTGTTCAAAACAATAAACATTGCTTCAGCATATTTATAATTATTGTAGGCGAAAAATTATATAATAGGCTGAGACAAATAGTGTTTTATAGTCTGTTTTATGTGCCTTCCGCTCGGGGCACGTTACAAAAGGTATCCCCTATAGAATTTTTTCTTCATTTTTTGTCCACATTTAGAAGAGATATTTTTTAACCCTTAGAAATTTTTAAATGTTGAACACCATTCATAAATACATGTTTCATTATTGGGAGTTCATATTAATTTTATAAATATTAGTATTAAGTCTACCATCACGTGGCTGTCTAGTTATCCTTTACATACTATAGTTAAATCTACTCCCAAGGACATTGTCAGTGTAAATGCATGAAAAAATGAATAACGCTGCCATTTTTTGCATATTTTTCCCCCATTTATATATAAAAGTCAAACAGACCTAACATTCATACTTTTAAAGTGACTTCATTTACCAAAAGACAGGACAGACATCAAATGATAATTTATTGATAGAAAGTCCTCATTTAGACATGATCCAACAGTTCCGCACGCTCTTTTGACAGTAAATTAGTTTTGGATAAACTGATAACGGTTTCGGTCTATGAAATTTAAAAAAAAACCATTTGTTTTCCCGTGTAGACCCCCCAAAAATCGTTATTTATTTTAGAGGGGTCAGCTCATATAAGTTTTGGAGAAAACGAGGTCCATCTCTAAAGCGCCTGTGGTCTTGCCAACAGATTAAGGCTATTATAAATAAATAATAATAATACGAAAACAGCTAATAATTCAAGAATATCTACAGCAAACAAAAGTAGAAAGTAGCAAATACATGTACACGCGATTTTTTTATCGTGTAATTTTCTTCCCCTGCAATGAGCGGACTTACACTATCCACCGTGATTTTGTACATTCATCACGGGGATGAGCGGATGCCATCGAGGTAACCGATTACCATCCTGATGTCGCGGAGGATCCGCCGTGGTTGGTCGCGCGAACGCGCTAGCAATTTGTAGTGAAATTTACGTCTGATTATGTTTTGAACACATGCACATTTCCATTTTGAAATATGAGTAAAACATCTTAATTCTTGATAATTTATTTGATTACGATTGCCAAAAAAGAAAACAGTGCGCAAGGTTTCAGACCGAAGCAAATAAAAACAAATCTGCTAATTTTCATTAGAAAATTCATTCATATTGAAAATTAACTTCGCATTGTGTTTGTTATGCATGTACGTTTTCCATCTTTAATAATTCGAAGATGTGTTTTGTTAATTTCTTTTATAGCTTACGCAATATAAATTTTTAAGAAGTCTTGATGAAAGCAAAGATACGGACAACGCATCATTTTATTTCTTGCATCGGAGATTCTGAAATGAAAATCTAAATTCTGAAAAAAAAACTGTTTTGAGGAATCTGACATACGCCATCAGATATGACCTACTACCAGATGTCTGGATATTTTGCGGTAAAAACACACATTATGATTTGCTCGAAACGCACTGTTTGTTCGCCGCTTACATCATACACATATGACGTACAATAAAACAATACGTCTGCAATAAAAAGGAGATGATTTACACGAAATGCATGCTTTTTTGCGCACATCATGTGGAAAGTTTTCGTCATGGGTGGTTATCTTTTGACTTTCTTTTTTCTCTAGGAAAGATTCGCATGAATGGCACGCTACTTGCGAGCAGAATTATGCATTTCTCGGTCACAGATCGAAAGTGTTGTTATCAAAATTATATTATTTAACAAATATCATAACAAGTAGCCTATACATCCTCTTTTTAAAACGAACATTTCTAATGTAGACGTTGTAGCATCCTTTCTGCACAAAACAGTGTTTCGATTATTAAAAAAAAGCTGTACGATCTTTTACGTAAGATTTTGTAATGTAATAGGAAAATTATGATAATAATTTACAAACATATTAGGTGTTAAACATTTACATTTTAAAATATTTATTTATGGCCTTGTTAAGACTAATATCCTTTTCTGGATAACATCAAAAATCTTGTAGGTATTTTAGCCACAGGTCATTTCATGTCTTCACCTGTATCTATTAATTACATTGGACTCGATCTTGTTATGATTAAGCAAGACGTTAGATAACTGTTAATGTAATTTATAGATGTTCTTGATGTCAATCTGTCATCTCGAACAGTAATAAGTCTGCATGAACAGTCTAGGGTATTGCATAAAAGCCAGAGATATTGTATTGTATATTTGGAGAAGAGAACGGCCGGATGGCCGGAATGGGCCACGGGATGCCTTTAGGAGTATAGTTTGTTAGTCTCGTGGCTAAATTACTAAACTTTAAATAAGAGAAACTTATGACACTAAGAAATGTATGAGGAAAATTTATACTTAGGAGAAATAACTGTTTATGTTTTAGAAAGTCGGTTTAAACATTAAATAAACTGTTAAAAGCTTAAAGATATATAAAGTTATTTCGGAACTTAAAAAGTGTTTGTGTTATTACACCCTAAGACCTTTGTAAGAATTAACCACTACGTTACAATTTCACCAGGTGTCATTTTATCCAATGTCTGGTCCAATATTTAGCAAGTTTGTAAAAGTGATATCCCTTTGACATACTGACAGTAGGCACTTTTCCCGTTGGTCAAGAACAGGTTATCTCCCGTTGACATTGTACGATTCTTTTATTCTGTTTATATTGAACAAATATCCAGTGTAACTCTTGAAAGTAATAACTTCATAGTATAACAGCACCGTATTTACATGAGCGTGAGTGTATAAATTTTTTTTTTCAAAAGTTTCAGTTCTAAATAAACTACTTAACGAATAAGCTTGCATGCTTCAAAGCCAAAACAAAACACATCAACGGTTTATCGCACTTGTATTTTACTTAAATATTTTAATTCATATGAATCAAATTGAAATTAATGTTCCTATCAAAAGATAGCTATCGGTCGCATCGAGTCGCACGCGAGGATAAATGACCAGAGCTCCGCATTTTAGCGCCAAATTTTAAGGTATTCTCGGACTGCCGGATTTCGTTTTCAATACTAAAAAGCTTCATAAGAAAATAAATTTAACAGTGTTGTTGGAAATACAATATAAAAACACATAGTAAAGCATAGATAGTTTTCGTAACAAATATTCATTTATTTCAAAGGTTATAGAACATCAATAATGATTAATAATATACTAATTGAATTTAAAATATAAACACTGGAAAGTTTTTATTGCCTTTTCTAATCAAATATTGAGCGTCCACGCTTCTACAAATTTTAATGTTACCCCCTGCAGAGCTGTGTCCGCCCGAATCAGTGGACAAAGTGGAGAATCCCGGTGGAATTGCTATGACCTCCGAAAACTTGTCCGCTGTGATTTTGCCCCCCCCCCCCCCCTCCAAACGGTTATACTGTCCGCGGTGGCATCGTGACTCCACGCTGCGTGTACTGCCGTTTGCTTGCATCCACTTTTGGAAGTCTTCCTTAGAAATTTCGAACGAAACCCGATTAGCCACCATAATTCGCGCCGTTTCTTGTAACGGGAATAGAAGTCACTGTTGCAATTTATATCGTAATACAATAAGTTCGGCCCGCACGCCGACGTTTTTCGCCCCACACGCCGACAATTTTCTCGCCTATTTTTCGCTAAACTATACAACCAAACTATCGTGTTTTCCGTTTTTTAACCTCCTTTAGAAGTGAAAACCCTATTTTCCCAACCCCCATTAGAAGTTGTATTTACAGGACCTTCCCCCAATAGAAGTTTTTTATTTTGCCGTCCTGGGGTAGGATATATGTTTAACTGGAATAGCCCTAATTTAAACTTGCCTTCCTCCAAGAGCACGTGTTTAATCACGTGGTATGCGGTCATTACGTAGGAAGGGCCAATTCGGAAACATGTGCCTATTACTCCTTTGCCCGTTCTGACAACGCCGATATTTCCACGTACGACTTGTAGAATTCTATCATTTTCTTCATGAATCGGTAATGGTGTTTTCAGAACATCATCTTGCTTGGAGCCTATTTAGTTGAAAAAAAAAATCAAAAGTAGAAAGTTATTACAATAAACACACTGACAAAAGACATGTTGCAACACACTGACAATAACATGTTGCTGACCAACTTTTAGTTTTGCTGCACTAATGAATACTTCATTAACCTTAACTTCAACAGTACGATACTCCCATACTACTAGTACTTTTCACCCTGTCGATCTCTTTTCCGATATCACTAAAACGCGAAAACACAATGCGTGGTCATGAAAGCACGTTATCAATATCGCACCCTAGCATTGTAATTTCGTACCTGGCATCGTGTTCTTGCGTCCTCGCATCGGGGATTGCGATCTCTCATTGTGTTTTCGAGGTTTCGTGTTCGTGTCCAAGAGGTCGACAGAGTAAAACGGAATACTGTACTACAGCGTACATGTATAATTTTGCAGTTACATGAAATCACATTTTACTAAAGGCATATAATAAAAGTGGTAAATAAAATGGACTCCAATGACTCAAACGTTGTATTTTCTGGCTAACCGTGTCGTCAGTTAACCAGTTGAGCTATAAAAGCCATCTGACATAAGTATTAATATGTTCATCCACTTTTAAATAGTTCAAGTATGGTCTCCAAATTGCATTCTTTATACAGGTATAAAATCTTTACATATGTGCATGTCAATACTTTTTATTGACATGGTTATAGGTATATCAATAAACCGATACTTTGGTTACTACACACTTCGCTTCTTGTACTGTGGTCTTTAAATGAGGAATTAGTAATTGATTTGGCAAATTTCTCTATGGCTGCATAGGTTCAAGTGAATAAGTTCTTAGTCAACATTTCCTTCAGGATATTACCAAGAGTGGTAAAGAGAATATGCCTTGTTAGTGGAAATTGTGTACGTGGACTCAAAATCTCGGATCTCCAACTTAACGTGCCATCGTTCTACTATTCAACTGCTACTACAAAATTATTATATCGATTCTGAGTTAAGTTTTATTGTTTAAAGTAACTTTAAATTTATGTTTAGTATGTATGAGGGCATTTGTGTCCAATATTGTCGAGTGTTTCGGTTGGCTAGCTGGAGTTAACACCGAGGAAGATTGTACCAGTTTGTTCATATGAGAACCTGTTGTGGCAAATGTGATGTTGTTTCGCTTCGAACGTGGTTTAAACCAATTGAAATAGGTGAAATGGGAACTTTGAAAGCCACCGAACACGACAAATATGAAAATATTGCAGTCTCGGTTTGATTGAGCCTGTTCATGGACAGTAATGAAAATGCATATTACTGCACACGCCGCCTAGCCCCGGGTTGAACGCAACTCAATATTAACACAAATAAACAGTACAATTTAGATCCATCCCAAACGATGGTGTCAATATGGCGGTGAACATGTAACATTCAATGCGGAATTTTCAGATTAATACCATTCCATGTAGGCAAAGAAGTATTTTTACGATATCATATTGTTAAATTATGCTTTCCATTATTTTATTTTGCAATGTTGCTGTGCGAGGCTGTGTTGTCATCATGTGTTCGTCTTGTTATGCATATTTCACTTCTTTCAACGATAGTGAATGTCTGAGACTTGCGTTAATAGAAACTTAACGTAAGACAGGTTAGACAATAATCATAACGAACACAACAACTTACAGAATGGCTCCAGGCGGATATCTAGTTCTGATATGCCCTCACACAGATTTCCTGCTTCTTTGTTTTGCAAAGCTGTGCTAACAACTTGTTCAGGAAAACCTGTGATATCCATTTCCTGACGATTGTTTTCAGATGTCTTGCTAAACAACAAAGAAATGCCTCTAGATACCTCCGGTGACTTGGCACTAACTTCTCCTTCATATTTATCGTCTAGTATTTCTACATCGGATCCAGCTTGTGCAACTTCACGATTTGTTTTTCTCCGTATGTCTACTTTTACTCTTAAGCTCAACATGACATCAACATGTAAGTTTTGTTGTTCGAATAATTTCTTTGTAGAACAAAGACAGGCAATTACACCAATAATGTCTCCGCCTTGAAAGCTGTTTACAAAATCAAAAAAAGACTCGTTCGATTGTGGTAGCAGCTCAATTTTAATGCATCCTTGTAGCGCATTTTGAAACGAAACTCCAAAGTTATTAAGCAATGGTTCAAGATTTTGTCTTGTTTCACTTTCATCGTCATTAAGAAGCTCTATGAGCCTCGCCTCCTTCTCTGCTAATTGTTCTTCTGTTAAGGTGCTTGACTTGATTCTGATCTTAAGTCGGAGCGCCGGTTCTGAAACTGGACAAAGAAAGAAATGTTTATTAACATAGTGAGGTTGTAAAACGTGCTAAAAGATATGGAATCGATGAAATATTACTTCAAATTTTGATTTCAGTTAGATATTGACCCTGCACTTCAACACTTCACAATACGCCGATCACATTGTGGCCATGCGACGACTGTGACAACTGCCGCACCAATCAGAAAACGCATCTTTCGGCTTCGAAACACGGTGTGTGTGTGGGGGGATCGTGCACAACCGTTACCGTTGGTAAAGCGAGAAAAATGTTTTTCAAAGTTCCAAATTTTAATAAAGATGAGTCAAAGCCGATCATCTACCTTTTCTGATCAAAATGAACGTTTGATAGTACCGTCATCCGAACTTTGCAGAAATTTTTCTCGCTTCACCAGCGGTAACGGTTATTCGCGATCCGTCCGTGTTGTCGCTGCGGGTTCATTCTCCTTGCGGAATATTAAACTGAAAGTGTCGCTTTCTAAAGATATGAATGTTGGAATAAGAAAGGACGTGTCTTAAAGTAAAGAAACCTGAAGACGTGATTAACTATGAACAACAGATTGTCTTTTTAACTCTCCAGCTTCTACTCAACGGAAAAATTAGTCGCCTCGTCGCGCTTTTGATGTTTTATCTACAAGCCAAAATGTAGGTTTTAGTTATGTAGGTTATTGTTGGTCAACCTATCTCGGAATTTGAGTTTGCCGCACTATTATTATTTTTTGTTTTGCATTATAACAATAAGTAACGTTTCTCACCTTTTTAGAGTTTTGTTTAAGTATTTGTAATTTAATTGCACCTATGCCCGTCAAATTCTTGTGCGTGGGTGTCACTCTTTTCCTCCGTCCCCACACGAATCCGCTGTGAATATAACATAACAATAAAACAATTAATAGATACTTACATTCCTTTTGTTGCTCGCGCATTTCGTTCATGAATTTCAGTAGCTCCTTCGCAGTTCTAAATGTAGCTACAACGTTTTGAGTGTTTCCTTCTCCTATGACGATGTTTCGGGATTCTACATATTCCTCTTGGCCGTCCGCAGTGGGCATATGTACTACCACATACTGATTAGAGTTGTCACCAATGAGAACATTTGAATTACCACCTATCATGAAGTTTGTTTGTGTACTCGTGGAATCTGAATTTGCATCTTCGATATCATTTTCGGTTGGCATTAGACCCTTTTGATGTGTCAAGGCATTTCTATTTTCTGTTGAAAACAAATGCATAGTCTTGATACACCTTTTTTAGTTCAGATGTGAGTGTATGCGATACAAAATGACCATTTTCTTGAATAATGTTTCAGTTTCAGTACTATTAGTTCTTTAACTAATATGATAAATTCAAAGACAGAAATGTTCTTAAACGAATGAAATATTTGTTAACTCTTTTCGTTCATCACTTAATTAGATCATACGAAAGGAAATAATGCAATGTTAAAAGCATTCAACATCTGGTAATTGTTTCAGTCTATTACTGGATGCGATAATACTTTTGATAATTCTTGCCTTAAATTTTTTTTTTTTTTTAACAAGTAACAGTATTCTGTAACCTACCATTTTGTTTAAAGGCTGGGCTCTCTGTCACAGGTCTCAATGAGTAGTAACGTCCCCTCCGATCACAACCAACATACAGAGTTTGCATTGGTCGCTGAATCGGGCAGTCGGCTGGACGGAACACAGTGGAACCAAAACTGTCACTGTGTATAATTTCAATGTTTCTGTTGTACATATTTGCTAAATGTTGAAACGATTCCATGTCATTATGTGAAGTCTTTCTTTTAGACTGATAATCTTTAGATCGTTTTCGCAGGATTGTTTGCGTGTATGTCCCGTTATGGTTTAGATGACACAGCTGATCTTCAACAGCAGAGTACAAGGTGCCGCCTGGTACTTCATACAGGACAAGTCCAAGCCTCTCGGCTTTGCGCTTTAAACAGCAATTTTCTTGCTCCACTGCCTGGATTTGGTGTCTATATCTTGCTGAAATAATGTTTATATACTATTTTGAGATCTTTATTAATGCATTTTACTATTCACCGAATACTATAACAACTCTCGAAAAAGCATCTTCTTATACCGTTAGATATAGTTCATCTATAAAAATAATGATGAACAAGAAAACTTTCTGGCTCTCGAAAGAGATTCTATTGGACTAAACAATTTGAACCGGAGATACAATATCAAAATCAACCTGTTTCAACAAGTTAGAGATTAAACTTGTTCATCAACTGATCTAACAAAAAAGTTGGATAGCAAAATGATGTTCTACAGACTGTTTATCCCTAATATATGGTTTATTTCAAGTCAATTTATAACCGTCCCTGTTTTGTTGGTGTTCTTAAGTAACAGTATAAAAAAGTACATGATTTCGAAATCACGTATAAACCCCGGATTACCGTATATAGCGTATTGAGGCAGACTTGTTTTATGTTGGTAGACGTTACAAATAACGAAAACTTAAAATTTTTTTAATTAAGTAAAAATTGTAACTTATCATAAAAATATCTAATGCTGATACTATAATGCAAAATGTTCTTATTCTTATCAACAGCAAGATATTTTTCTTTTTTAAAACAGTGACATTAGTCAAAGACCTGCATATAGGTCTTTGCCTTAGTCATAAAATGATGATGCAACATTCATTTAAGTAGCTTCTGTTTTATTAATCTAATCGATTACGAAATTTGTTAATATATTTTTTCATCAACGTTTTTCGGGCAATGCTATAACCGTGATAGCAATTATTAATCAAGAAAACTGATAAAGTTACATAAAATAATTTTTGGTGTAAGCAACTTTATTTTAACCTATTTAATGACTGTCTTCTGAAAAGTGTGTAGATTTCTTTAAACAATTTTCAAATACGATCTATATTACGCACAACTGCTACGTCTTTCCCTGCTGACCCGATGATACAAAAGATGTGGTATCCGTTGTTTAGATTTGAGTTCGCAACGGTCAATATCTCATTTTATAAATCACGCCCGGTAAACATTCGCTCCACAACCAAAAAGAGAACATAACAAAATGAGCGAAAGCCACTTCCGGGATTGAGCGAAAGCGCTGATTTGTTGACAAAAAGTGAGTATGACCAACATTTTTTCTCTTTATAAGACAGAAGGACGAACTTTTTAACAAAAAATCGGGGAATGTAGTGCCGTGTAGGTGTGATGAAGCTTCACGAAAACACGGTTACATATTTTAAACATGTAAATTATTCAGGCTAGAACTTTTTTCCCACCGAACAATGACGCAGGTTTCTTTACAAACTTGTCATTTCGACTTAATTTTGTTCTTTAAATTGCTTTTAACAATTATTTCTATGTTGCGTGTAAATCGAATACCTGTCGCTTGTGAGTGCTGTACAGATTTCGGATGGTGTAACGTCTTTTTAAACGATTTATGCTCATTTTTCAAGAGGTGTAGGAGCGAAAGAGCTAGTTGTGGAGCGAAATCATAGTAGGTAGAGCGAAAATATAACTTCATAATCGATGTTATTGCATCATTTTAACTTGTTTGTTAACACATTCATTTGAATTCAAATTTGATCGACAAGCTCCTTGTTAATTTACAAGTAAGCAAGAATGATTATTATAGTGGCATTTAAACACGGGATGCATATACGATTACAAATATCAGTATAAACTGTACCTGGCTCCCTAAAAACATAAAATGAAAATACGCTTACATATGTGTACACCTTATATGAAGTATAAATATTTTATTTATAGATAAACGTTCATGACCATGTTGTGATCAGATAAATATTTCCTAACACATTTATACAAATATATTAAATCGAAAATCGTAAGACTAAGTAGATAAAAATACCGTGTTATGAAGAAAACACGATTAGTAAACGACAGGCGATTTAAATCACACTGTCACAGTCAACCCCACACAATTCAGAAGACTTTTTATCAAACTTACCTGCATCTTTTCTTTTATTACAAAATATTACTTTGAGATATATTGACATTTACTAGCTTTTGATACAATGCTGATATTGATTTAACAGGGGCAAGATGACAGAAACAGATTATGGTAAAAAAATATATCCTTATGAGGCAAAGACGAACGGAATAGCAGCATTTATGTATCCCAAGAAAATGCGCGAATACTAAAATTGACATGTATTGGTGCTTGCCGTTTACTCTTCGAAATTCTAAGATAAATATATGTAGGTGCGATGAAAAAAGATTATTGATAACTCCTTCTCGTCGCAACATTTTTTTTTCCACATTAATTGACATTGTGTTCAACAAAACATAATATTACTTTATATTGAAATGTCTGGGAGCTGTAACACACGTACGTGAGAAATCTAGATCTGTAGTGAATACGTTTAGACTGACAAACACAGGTATCCTGGTGTTATGTTTTCGCTCTTCCTCTCAGCTTTCGCTCCGCAACTAGCTCTTTCGCTCGTACACCTCTTGAAAATGGGACAGTAACCGTTTAAAGAGGCATTAATTCACCCGAAATCTGTACAGCAATCACTAGCGACAGGTATTCGATTTACACGCAACACAAAAATAATTTCTAAGAGCAAAATTAAGTCGAAATGACAAGTTTGTAAAAAGCATTCACCATTGTTCGCTGGCAAAAAAGTTCTAGCCGGAGCAATTTACATGTTTAAAATATGTAACCGTGTTTTCCGTGAAGCTTCATCATCCCTACACGGCACTACATTCCCCAAATTTTGAAACGTTCTTCTTTCCGTCCTTTAAAGAGAAAAGGTGTTAGTCATATTAACTTTTTGTCTGCCTTCGCTCAATCCCGGAAGTGGCTTTCGCTCATTTTGTAATTATCTCTTTTTGGTTGTGGAGCGAATGTTTACCGGGCATGTATTTGTGCTTTGTTTTGTTTCTTTCAGATGGGAGCGTTTACATGGTGCAAGGGAAAATGTTATTTCCTATCATGAAAGAAAACGGAAATTTATTCATCGTTTAAAGTACCGAGACAGAATAGCAATCTGTTAAAAATAAAATGATGATTATCAAACATATTCCACAGGAAATATGTCGTTTTTTTAACACAGGATTTATATATACGACTACAATTATCAGCATAAACTGTACCTGGCTCCCTAAAATCATATGATGAAAATATACCTACATATAAATGAAGTGTAAACATTTTGTTTATAGATAAACGTTCTTGACTATGTTGTGATCAGATATAATATTTCCAAACACATTTATACACATTTACACATATATTATATCTAAAATCATGAGACTACATAGATACAAAAGTACTGTGTTATGAAGAAAACAGAATTAGTATCTAAATTAGATTTAAATCACACTGTCACTGTCAAACAATTCAGAAGGCTATTTTTCAGATTTACCTGCATCTTTACTTTTATTACAAAAATTCTACTTTAAGATATGTTGACATTTACTAGCTTTTGATACGATAATTAATTGTCAAGTAATGGTGCTTGTCGTTTACTCTTCAAAATTCTAAGATAAATATCTCTAGGTGCAATGAAAACATTTATTGGAAAACTCCATCTCGTTGCAACATTTTTTCCTCATAAATCAACATTGTGTTCAAGAAAATATAAAAAAATTTATATTGAAATGTCTCGGAGCTGTAACATATGAACGTGAAAAATCCAGGAGTGTAGTGAATACGTTTAGACTGACAAACATAGGTATGGTGGTGTTATGTTTTCGCTCTGCCTCCTATGATTTCGCTCCACAACCAGCTCTTTCGCTCCTACACCTCTTGAAAAATGAACATAAATCGTAAAAAAGAGGCATTACATCATTTGAAATCTGTACAGCAGTCACTAGCAACCAGTATTCGATTTACACGCAACACAGAAATAATTTCTAAAAGCAATCAAAGAACAAAACTAAGTCGAAATGATCAGTTTGTAAAAAGAAAGCACCATTTCTAGCCGGGAAAAAAGTTCTAGTCGCAGCAGTTTACATGTTTAAAATATGTAACCGTGATTTTCATGAAGCTTCATCATCCTTACACGGTACTACATTCCCCGATTTTTTGAAAAGTTCGTCTTTCTGTCTTATAAAGACAAAATTGTTGGTCACACTCGCTTTTTGTCTGCTTTCGCTTAATCCCGGAAGTGGCGTTCGCTCATTTTGTTATTATCTCTTTTTGGTTGTGTAGCGAATGTTTACCGGGCGTGTAAATAGCGATCACATCGTCACTCACATGTCAATGTAATGTTCACATGAGCGGTGTGTTCACATTGTCAATATCTAGATAATAAATTATCTGTCGTGTTAGCCTTTCTACTTTTGGGGCTAATACAAGAACTTTTGTATTTAACCACTTTTCGTGTCGGCGGGTATCAAAATCAAATGTTGTCGCCATTCTTTTGCATTGTCTTCGTTTTATGCGCCTCGAAGGTCGTAATGCGAACTCACGACAAATAAGTTTTCGACCTTCGTTACTTTGACCTGCCGACACGAACACACGACAAAAAATTGACAATTCGTACTTTCGTGTATTCGCCTTCCGGTAAGCATGTGCATGCGTTTCTAAACGTACACACTTAAATATAATTATATTCGAACAAATCTTTAAATTGTTTGTCTTGAATCGAAACAACTCGTAATATGGGTATACTGAATTACATTTAAAAATAGATAAATAAGTAGACAAATTCGCAAGTACGATATCCATTTTGCGATATGAACTCCGTTCCGCAGAAAAGTCGATCCCCATCATCCAACCGGAACACAAATAAACGAAAGAAAAGAACTGAAAAAAATTTGTCAAGTGTTGGTGACGTCACGAAAGGTCGAAAATTATGCTTTGCCTTCCGCATTTCAATGCAAATAAATGAAGACACGACAAAAGGAGGGCTGAACACGAAGTTTTTTATACACACCGGCACGAAAAGTGAATAACACAGAAGTTCGTGTGTTTGCCTTGGGATTTCGTTTTTTTCGCCTTCAATGTTTCGCTACTTTGTGTATTCGCCCCGAAAACCCTAAGGCGAAATCATGACAAACAAGAGGGCGATGATGGCCCTTTATCGCTCACCTGAGTACAACAAAGTTATTTTTAGTAACAGTGACCAAGACCCAGATGACCTATATTCGAACTCATCCGAGAAATCATTGGGACAAACATCCTGACCAAGTTTCATGACAATCGGAGCAAAAATGTGACTGCTAGAGTGTTAACAAGAAAATTCTATTTTTAGTAACAGTGACCTAGTTTTTGGACCCAGATGACCCATATTCGAACTCTTCCAAGAAATCATTGGGACAAACACCCTTACCATGTTTCATGACAATCGAGGCAAAAATGTGACCCCTAGAGTATTAACAAGAAAATTCTATTTTTAGTAACAGTGACCTAGTTTTTGGACCCATATTCGAACTCGTCCAAGAAATAATTGGGACAAACATCCTGACCAAGTTTCATGACAATCGGAGCAAAAATGTGATCGCTAGAGTGTTAACAAGAAAATTCTATTTTTAGTAACAGTGACCTAGTTTTTGGACCCAGATGACCCATATTCGAACTCGTCCGAGAAAGCATTGAGACAAACATCCTGACCAAGTTTCATGACAATCAGAGCAAAATTGTGACCGCTAGAGTGTTAACAAGAACATTCATTTTTTAGCAACAGTGACCTTGTTTTTGGACCCAGATGACACATATTCGAACTCGTTCGAGAAATCATTGGGACAAACATCCTGAACAAGTTTCATGACTATCGGAGCAAAAATGTGACCGCTAGAGTGTTAACAAGAAAATTCTATTTATAGTAACAGTGACCTAGTTTTTGGACCCAGTTGACCCATATTCGAAGTCGTCCGAGAAATCATTGGGACAAACATCCTGACCAAGTTTCATGACAATCGGAGCAAAAATGTGACCGCTAGAGTGTTTACAATATAATTCTATTTTTAGTAACAGTGACCTAGTTTTTGGACCCAGATGACCCATATTGGAACTCGTCCGAGAAATCATTGGGACAAACATCCTGACCAAGTTTCATGACAATCGGAGCAAAAATGTGACCGCTAGAGTGTTAACAAGAAAATTATATTTTTAGTAACAGTGACCTAGTTTTTGAACCCAGATTACCCATATTCGAACTCGTCCGAGAAATCATTGGGACAAACATCCTGACCAAGTTTCATGACAATCGGAGCAAAAATGTGACAGCTAGAGTGTTAACAAGAAAATTCTATTTTTAGTGACAGTGACCTAGTTTTTGGATCCAGTTGACCCATATTCGAACTCGTCTGAGAAATCATTAGGACAAACATCCTGACCAAGTTTCATGACAATCAGAGCAAAATTGTGACCGCTAGAGTGTTAACAAGAAAATTCTATTTTTAGCAACAGTGACCTAGTTTTTGGACCCAGATGACACATATTCAAACTCGTCCGACAAATCATTGGGACAAACATCCTGACCAAGTTTCATGACAATCGGAGCAAAAATGTGACCGCTAGACTGTTAATGAGAAAATTCTATTTTTAGTAACAGTGACCTAGTTTTTGGACCCAGTTGACCCATATTCGAACTCGTCCGAGAAATCATTGGGACAAACATCCTGACCAAGTTTCATGACAATCGGAGCAAAAATGTGACCGCTAGAGTGTTTACAATATAATTCTATTTTTAGTAACAGTGACATTGTTTTTGGATCCAGATGACCCATATTCGAACTCGTCCGAGAAATCATTGGGACAAACATCCTGACCAAGTTTCATGACAATCGGAGCAAAAATGTGATCGCTAGAGTGTTTACAATATAATTCTATTTTTAGTAACAGTGACCTAGTTTTTGGACCCAGATGACCCATAATCGAACTCGTCCGAGATATCATTGGGACAAACATCCTGACCAAGTATCATGACAATCGGAGCAAAAATGTGACCGCTAGAGTGTTAACAAGAAAATTCTATTTATAGTAACAGTGACCTAGTTTTTGGACCCAGATGACCCATATTCGAACTCGTCCGAGATATCATTGGGACAAACATCCTGACCAAGTTTCATGACAATCGGAGAAAAATGTGATCGCTAGAGTGTTAACAAGAAAATTCTATTTTTAGTAACAGTGACCTAGTTTTTGGACCCAGATGACCCATATTCGAACTCGTCCGAGAAAGCATTAGGACAAACATCCTGTCCAAGTTTAATGACAATCGGAGCAAAAATGTGACCGCTAGAGTGTTAACAAGAAAATTCTATTTTTAGTAACAGTGACCTAGTTTTTGGACCCAGATGACCCATATTCGAACTCGTCCGAGAAATCATTGAGACAAACATCCTGACCAAGTTTCATGACAATCAGAGCAAAATTGTGACCGCTAGAGTGTTAACAAGAACATTCATTTTTTAGCAACAGTGACCTTGTTTTTGGACCCAGATGACACATATTCGAACTCGTCCGAGAAATCATTGGGACAAACATCCTGACGAATTTTCATGACTATCGGAGCAAAAATGTGACCGCTAGAGTTTTAACAAGAAAATTCTATTTATAGTAACAGTGACCTAGTTTTTGGACCCTGTTGACCCATATTCGAAGTCGTCCGAGAAATCATTGGGACAAACATCCTGACCAAGTTTCATGACAATCGGAGCAAAAATGTGACCGCTAGAGTGTTTACAATATAATTCTATTTTTAGTAACAGTGACCTAGTTTTTGGACCCAGATGACCCATATTGGAACTCGTCCGAGAAATCATTGGGACAAACATCCTGACCAAGTTTCATGACAATCGGAGCAAAAATGTGACCGCTAGAGTGTTAACAAGAAAATTATATTTTTAGTAACAGTGACCTAGTTTTTGAACCCAGATTACCCATATTCGAACTCGTCCGAGAAATCATTGGGACAAACATCCTGACCAAGTTTCATGACAATCGGAGCAAAAATGTGACAGCTAGAGTGTTAACAAGAAAATTCTATTTTTAGTGACAGTGACCTAGTTTTTGGACCCAGTTGACCCATATTCGAACTCGTCTGAGAAATCATTAGGACAAACATCCTGACCAAGTTTCATGACAATCAGAGCAAAATTGTGACCGCTAGAGTGTTAACAAGAAAATTCTATTTTTAGTAACAGTGACCTAGTTTTTAGACCCAGATGACACATATTCAAACTCGTCCGAGAAATCATTGGGACAAACATCCTGACCAAGTTTCATGACAATCGGAGCAAAAATGTGACCGCTAGAGTGTTAATGAGAAAATTCTATTTTTAGTAACAGTGACCTAGTTTTTGGACCCAGTTGACCCATATTCGAACTCGTCCGAGAAATCATTGGGACAAACATCCTGACCAAGTTTCATGACAATCGGAGCAAAAATGTGACCGCTAGAGTGTTTACAATATAATTCTATTTTTAGTAACAGTGACCTTGTTTTTGGATCCAGATGACCCATATTCGAACTCGTCCGAGAAATCATTGGGACAAACATCCTGACCAAGTTTCATGACAATCGGAGCAAAAATGTAATCGCTAGAGTGTTTACAATATAATTCTATTTTTAGTAACAGTGACCTAGTTTTTGGACCCAGATGACCCATAATCGAACTCGTCCGAGATATCATTGGGACAAACATCCTGACCAAGTTTCATGACAATCGGAGCAAAAATGTGACCGCTAGAGTGTTAACAAGAAAATTCTATTTATAGTAACAGTGACCTAGTTTTTGGACCCAGATGACCCATATTCGAACTCGTCCGAGATATCATTGGGACAAACATCCTGACCAAGTTTCATGACAATCGGAGAAAAATGTGATCGCTAGAGTGTTAACAAGAAAATTCTATTTTTAGTAACAGTGAACTAGTTTTTGGACCCAGATGACCCATATTCGAACTCGTCCGAGAAAGCATTAGGACAAACATCCTGACCAATTTTCATGACAATCGGAGCAAAAATGTGACCGCTAGAGTGTTAACAAGAAAATTCTATTTTTAGTAACAGTGACCTAGTTTTTGGACCCAGATGACCCATATTCGAACTCGTCTGAGAAATCATTGAGACAAACATCCTGACCAAGTTTCATGACAATCAGAGCAAAATTGTGACCGCTAGAGTGTTAACAAGAACATTCATTTTTTAGCAACAGTGACCTTGTTTTTGGACCCAGATGACACATATTCGAACTCGTCCGAGAAATCATTGGGACAAACATCCTGACCAAGTTTCATGACTATCGGAGCAAAAATGTGACCGCTAGAGTGTTAACAAGAAAATTCTATTTATAGTAACAGTGACCTAGTTTTTAGACCCAGTTGACCCATATTCGAAGTCGTCCGAGAAATCATTGGGACAAACATCCTGACCAAGTTTCATGACAATCGGAGCAAAAATGTGACCGCTAGAGTGTTTACAATATAATTCTATTTTTAGTAACAGTGACCTAGTTTTTGGACCCAGATGACCCATATTGGAACTCGTCCGAGAAATCATTGGGACAAACATCCTGACCAAGTTTCATGACAATCGGAGCAAAAATGTGACCGCTAGAGTGTTAACAAGAAAATTATATTTTTAGTAACAGTGACCTAGTTTTTGAACCCAGATTACCCATATTCGAACTCGTCCGAGAAATCATTGGGACAAACATCCTGACCAAGTTTCATGACAATCGGAGCAAAAATGTGACAGCTAGAGTGTTAACAAGAAAATTCTATTTTTAGTGACACTGACCTAGTTTTTGGACCCAGTTGACCCATATTCGAACTCGTCTGAGAAATCATTAGGACAAACATCCTGACCAAGTTTCATGACAATCGGAGCAAAAATGTGACCGCTAGAGTGTTAACAAGAAAATTATATTTTTAGTAACAGTGACCTAGTTTTTGAACCCAGATTACCCATATTCGAACTCGTCCGAGAAATCATTGGGACAAACATCCTGACCAAGTTTCATGACAATCGGAGCAAAAATGTGACAGCTAGAGTGTTAACAAGAAAATTCTATTTTTAGCAACAGTGACCTAGTTTTTGGACCCAGATGACACATATTCAAACTCTTCCGAGAAATCATTGGGACAAACATCCTGACCAAGTTTCATGACAATCGGAGCAAAAATGTGACCGCTAGAGTGTTAATGAGAAAATTCTATTTTTAGTAACAGTGACCTAGTTTTTGGACCCAGTTGACCCATATTCGAACTCGTCCGAGAAATCATTGGGACAAACATCCTGACCAAGTTTCATGACAATCGGAGCAAAAATGTGACCCCTAGAGTGTTTACAATATAATTCTATTTTTAGTAACAGCTACCTTGTTTTTGGACCCAGATGACCCATATTCGAACTCGTCCGAGAAATCATTGGTACAAACATCCTGACCAAGTTTCATGACAATCGGAGCAAAAATGTGATCGCTAGAGTGTTTACAATATAATTCTATTTTTAGTAACAGTGACCTAGTTTTTGGATCCAGATGACCCATATTGGAACTCGTCCGAGAAATCATTGGGACAAACATCCTGACCAAGTTTCATGACAATCGGAGAAAAATGTGATCGCTAGAGTGTTAACAAGAAAATTCTATTTATAGTAACAGTGACCTAGTTTTTGGACCCAGATGACCCATATTCGAACTCGTCCGAGATATCATTGGGACAAACATCCTGACCAAGTTTCATGACAATCGGAGCAAAAATGTGACCGCTAGAGTGTTAACAAGAAAATTCTATTTTTAGTAACAGTGACCTAGTTTTTGGACCCAGATGACCCATATTGGAACTCGTCCGAGAAATCATTGGGACAAACATCCTGACCAAGTTTCATGACAATCGGAGCAAAAATGTGACCGCTAGAGTGTTAACAAGAAAATTCTATTTTTAGTAACAGTGACCTAGTTTTTGGACCCAGATGACCCATATCCGAACTTGTCCAAGAAATCATTGGGACAAACATCCTGACCAAGTTTCATGACAATCGGAGCAAAAATGTGACCCCTAGAGTGTTAACAAGAAAATTCTATTTTTAGTAACAGTGACCTAGTTTTTGGACCCAGATGACCCATATTCGAACTCGTCCGAGAAATCATTGGGACAAACATCCTGACCAATTTTCATGACAATCGGAGCAAAAATGTGACCGCTAGAGTGTTAACGAATTAAGTGTGGACGGACGACGGACGACGGACGACAGACGACGTCCGACGGACATTCATCGATCCTAATAGCTTACCCTGAGCCAGCTCAGGTGAGCTTAAAAGCTTAATTTCGACCTTTCGTGTTTTCGTTACATCGACATTTCGCCTCGTCGACACAAGGGGCGTGCTCGATTGGAAATTCCGACTGTTAGAACAGGGAGAACTTCAATCCAGTGCGTTGGAACTGTGTTCTGGCAGCGTTCTACACATTCCATCGAAATAGGTGGTGTGAATGGAATCGGTCAGTGTTTTATACTGCACCAAATTGAAATATTTTTAAGATACTGTTTTGTTGCCGTAAAATAAGATAATGGTTACATTTCAGTTCTCTGCCAAGAATATCACCAACAGAAATACGAGAAATAGTGTTATTTTTCAGTAAATTATAAACATTGCTTTGTTGTTGACTGATCTAAAAACTAACAAGTTTTAGCTTTCCAAAAAGCTAGTCGGTCATTAGCAAATAAATTAAAAGAATAAGTAGGTATGTATTCGTTCATGTATTTACTTTTGGACCAATGTAAGTCAATGATATGGCCAGTTTTCTGTCTATCAAAGTCACACAGACTGTATCTGACAAACTATTTGTGAATTTAGTTGATGTTTCAAGTTTCAAGTGTATTTCCATTTACATTTCTCTGTATGTACAAACATAAATAAGAGAACATATAAACATTGTACAATTCTGTTACTTTAAAGCATGCAAACAAAGTTACTACATTTTATGAATGTTGGTAATGAATACTGAATATTATAAGCGTAGCTTTTCTCTCAATGTACAAATAAGTATCGACTGTGGAAAGTTCTATGGTACCTCTTTGAGCCTTCGCGTTAATTAACATATTTATCAGATTCGCTGGTGCTTAAACAACGTAATTATTTCTACACGTCCTGAAAAAATTTACAATTCTGTTACTTTTAAGCATGCAAACAAAGTTGAACGGCTGATGTTTGATTTATTGAAACATGAAGAAGACGTGAACCCCCAAAAGGCATCAATATAAATAATCATGTCTCTAGTAGACGTATTTTTTTTTTTCAGGACGTGTAGAAATAATTACGTTGTTTAAGCACCAGCGAATCTGATGAATGAGTTACATTAACGCGAATGCTCAATGGGGTTCCATAGAACTTTCCACAGTCGATACTTATTTGTACTTTGAGAGAAAAGCCACGCTTATAATATTCAGTATTCATTAGGCCTAAAAAAATAGGTTTGTTTCTGGTTACGTCCTTGAAAAAACAATGGGTCGGTAGGTCGGCTTTCTTTTTTTTTTTGTTTTTTTTTAGGGGAAGGAACCAAAATCCAGGTATATATCATCTTGGGTGTAAGTATGTACATCAAAGATTAAAATTGTTAAATTTGTACAGCAGACTCAGGGAAATCAAATACACATTGTCAGCTAAAAATATTCTATTGCCCGGAGTGTTCGATTCGCCGGTAATCGTATTCATCATTAAATCTGCATATATTTGTTGACAATGGAGGTCAGGTAGATCGTGTTCTGGATTATACTCATAATAAATATGCATCATTTATATGTTTATTAATTGATTAACAGACCCTTCTGTCATGTACTGCTACAAAATCAAAGTTTCAAATTATATTATGACACCTCGAAATTTACAACGTGAATGTAAAATAAGTATTGAAACAAAGACCTATATATTACCTATATAGGTCTTTGATTAAAACACTAACCAATGCGAACATATTCCATAACAAATTACATCCCAATGTTATCTCAAGTATCATATTTCAGTATTTTTGCATCATCAACCAATTTAACTCAGCCAAAAAATGACAAATGTTACGTACACACTTCTTGTAGATCAAACGATTTCAAAGAAGAGCCGATAAAACAACACAGTCTTGATACGAGCCGACAATTTCCTTTGAAGTTGCATTTCATTGACAGTTGGTATCAATGTTTACCTCCATACTGACTGTCAATCAAATTCAGTCTCCGTATGAAATTAACAGGGAAGGCGGATCAAAGAAATATACATTTATCTACGAGTATTTTTAAAACATGTTTGAGAAAATTTCTTTTTGTTTGTTTTTGAATTGTGCGGATTTTATGTTAATTAAAAAGAGACAATGGAATTTGAACGTGGATTATTGTAAGTACATGTACCAATAACGTCTCGATTACGGATAGGCCTAGGTTGCTGTGTATTTGTAACAGATTTTTAACGCCTGATTGAATTTAATAATATAAGCTGTTTAAAAGAGGTGACAAGTTACAGTTTGTTGCCCGGAAATATATCTATCTTTTTTAGAGGTATCTTTTAAGGTATTGAAGTGTAGAAAAGGGAAAACTCACTGCATTTTATACTGTAATTCCATTGAAACTAATAAACCAGTGTTTCAACTTAAAGTTGAATTGTTTTGCTTAACATGTAATATAAATAATTATTCTTTTAATTACAATTAGATGTGTAATGCCGTAATGTGGTTGATAGCGTGGATATTGTTGATTTGTTCATGGTTATTTTTGTAAAAAAATATGTTGGATATACTTACCGTAATACCTACCACTTATTGCAACCACTGTACCTCACTTTTTAACTCGTATTAAGTCGTTTTTAGCTTTACATTCGTGATATTGATGAATTAACACATAATCAAATATATACATATCCCGTCAATGATGGTAAAAGTTCTATCACTACCACCAAAGCAGGGTTTATAATTTGATCAGTGCTGTTTCTTTCACGCATTTTACGATACAAATATCAGTACATAATTGTTCACTCATAAAGCCATTATTGAACGATTCTGCATTTACGCCGTATCACGTATGCACTTCGAACAGAAATCTTAATCTATTTGCTTCCTTAATTCTTCAATGAAGTCGTCGGTGGATCAAAATGAATATTTTTACTGGCTCGCCGAACGTTGACATCCATGATTGTTTACCTCGGCGAATTCAATCATGGAATTAGCAACGTTGACCCGAAAGCACACGCAAACGGGGTTTACATATAATGACACATGGACAGAAAGCACGCGTTTAACAGTTAAAAATAGCACCGGAGAAAAAAAGTGAAAGTAAATTTTCCAAAAATGAAACGGTGCTGGCTGTTATTTTGCACCGGACATTGTGTCCGAAAATAACAGAATTTTTCGTCGGTCAAAACCCCGGTCGGCTTTTCATACAATTTTTTTGGGAGGGCTGAAAAAAAGTTTCGGTCGGCGCTAAAAAGAGACGGTCGGTCGGGTAACCAGAAACAAACCTATTTTTTTTAGGCCTTACCAACATTCATAAAATGTAGTTTTAGTTGGTTCAGCAGATCTCGTCAAAATTGAAGTTGACGAGCGTTAAAAGACAGTAAACAATAAATTAGGATGCTGATGCATTTATTACTTTCACTTAAGCTTTATGCTGCTATTATCTTTTGTTTTTGTTTGAACGATTTTCTCTAAAACTATTAAAGGAAATCAAGAAGCACTACTTGTATTTAAATTAATCTATCATCATAAAAATTGTCGTTATGCCACTGTTCTGAAAACAACTATTTCTTTACTTTAAAGGCTGGTTTTGCATCCCTTGCAGTATATTCTAGTAGATCGCCCTTACATAGAAATGATAGTGCTTGTGTTGTCTACCTTACTGTACTTGTCAAAATAATGTGATTGTTTAGTATCCCAAGACCGAATTCAGATCCGTTATATTGCATGTGTATGGGGAAGCAGACATTGGGGTCACGGGCATCCCCGGAAATCTTTTACAAGTAAAACTCAATTTGGATTGCAACTGCGACGAGTCCAACCGTTCACTATAGACCCCAAGAAGAGAACGCATAGATATATGCGGTTTTGAGAGGGAATAGGGGAATCAAAATAAATCAATTCGTATTTCGTTAATAATGCATATATTCAAGGGCAAGTTTTGAACTTTATGGCGGCGGAAGTTTTGTAACATAAATTAAATAGTTAAAGTTTAAATGATAAAAATACAGAAGCACGTATAGAATGGTTACCAAGTTTCTATTTCAAAACAATCGTTTAAGTTTTGTTTTCTTAAAATAGATTAAAAGGTCACTTTGAAAACCACCGTAGACGAAAAATGTGAAAATATTACAGGCTCGGTTTCATTGAGACTGTTAAAGACTTTAAAGCATATCAAAAACATAAAATACCGCATCCTAATTAGAGCTCCAACTTGGATATTGTCCGCAGCTTATTGATCGTATTGATGACTGTCTTTTAGCGTAGCGTCGCCCAATTGACTACACTTATGATATTAGATAAAAAATATTGCCCATGCTGGTCTCCTATGTTTACTTTAAACAATGGCCATGTCACATTCGCTAAACCTACGGTATCTTCTGATAACATTCACCAAATTTGCACTGGAAATCGCAAACAAATGGCAAAATCGCTGATCCTTTTTTTTTTACTTTAAACAATGATCACCTCACTTCGCTAAACTTCCGTTAACTTCTGAGAACATTCGCAACATTTGCACTGGAAAGCGCAAAAAGCAAAATCTCTCTTTAAAAGACAATATTTTGACAATTAGGCAAGTTCTGAGCATTCGTTTCCTCCTAAATGCTTGTTTAAAACATCTCCTCGTTTGCTATAAGCCTCTACTGTTTCACGACCGTATGTTTGGTGATTTATACCACAAGAAAGAAATTTTTAAAATTAACACATGGGTAGAAGTTTTCATCAATTTTCAAAGTCAATGCATGGACATGAGTTTTTTTTTGAAACCCGCATAATGTCATTTAACATGGCATACACTGAAATTGACATCATTAAAACTAACAAACAAAAGCAGGAAAAATGTGCGAGAACCACCAATATTACATGTTTAAGTTCAGCATTCTAACGAAATTGTTGAAGATCAGAATAGTAAATTTAATAATTTGAGTCCCTGTCAGGCTGCTCATCCCCTACCCTAGGACAGTGACGAAATTTTGTTGTTGAACTCTAGATTTTGGAATACATTTATGGTTGAAAGTGTATGCTAATGACCGACTAGCTTTTTGTAAACTTTTGTTTACAGACAGCCTTTCACGCAAAAGTCGGAGCGTGCTCGATTGAAAATTCCGACTTTAAGAACAGGGAGAACTCCAATCGAGTGCGTCGGAACTGTGTTCTGGCAGCGTTCTACCCATTCCATCGAAATAGGTGGTGTGAATGGAATCGGTCAGTGTTTTATACTGCACCAAACTGAAATATTTTTAGATACTGTTTTTTTTTGCCATAAAATAAGATAATAGTTACATTTCAGTACTATGCCAAGAATTTCACCAACATAAATACCGGAAATAGTGTTATTTTTCAGAAAATTATAAATATTGCTTTTTGTTGACTGATCTAATCAAAGCGCTGCAGGCGCTGGAGTAACCACTGCCTGTACCATCAGCGTTTACAAAACAAATGGGTGGTGTAGGAACAATGTTGGCAATATGAATTGGAATGGAATAAGTTGAAATAATAAGACATTGTAGACTTATTTCTGTTTGTTAAATGAAATTGGATTTCTAATTTTACAGAGCAACTTTATGTCAAAGTGAAAGAAACCATTCTTTAACATATTTTAGTTTTTTTAATTATACATATATATTGTATAATGCATTTTTTTATTAAGAATAGCAACGGGCTGAACATTCATTATAAATGCTCAGATTACATTCAAAAAAAGGATTGAATGTATTTCAAGAAAGTGATGTCACTTCCGCATAATAAAAGTGACTTTGATCCTTACAGAACAGAACAGTATGTGCAGCCTGCAATCCCAGATTAGGGACAGCCAATCCGTTACAAAAACTTAATCATTCTTTCAGCATTGCTGAGATAGTTGTGACAGAAGGAGTGCAGAGCTCTTATTTCACTTTCTGTAGCGACTCATGGTTGTGAAGGTTTGAATCCCAGTTTGAGATTTTACTAAACTTTTTTTTAAAATGTATCTGACAATATAATTTGTTTTCAATGTTAACAACAAAGCATAGAATGTGAAAGCTTTTTTTATTTTTTTATGATAGAGAATCTCCGTTTATTCAGTAACAATAACAGCTGTTGAAATTTTAGCATATGTCATTGAAACCATTATGTTGTATGCTTGCTTCCTTAACACTTTGCTTTATAAATATGCCTTGATTGCCTGGGCAACAGTGTAGATCCAGATCAGCTGGCACATCCATACCATCTGATCAGGATCTACACTTTTTCACTTTTAAGTAGGAGGTTTCTGACAAAAGGAAACAGTGCAGATCCTGATCAGATGGCATGAATGTACTGGCTGATCTGGGTCTACATAGGTTGCACAAGGGATAATATATCTATATATACTGAACAAAAATAAAAAGTATCCACTTTTTATGCTTATATTCTCATTAACACATTTTCATTTAATCACGAACGCTTTGAATGGTGTTTTGATAGTTAATCTCAGTTGTTTTTAAGTTTAGTTGTTCATGAACATAATCTTCCACAACAAGAACGTAGCAACTGCCAGTCGAATAACAATTAATAATGAATTACAAAACACTACATATTCAATTAAAAGGGAGGTAATTGGCAATGGTTGGAATTTCTAGCGTTGTTTGTCGAAGACTAGTTGTTTTATTGATGAATGTTTTGTGATTTTATTGATCACAAGAGGTGGAGAGACTGATTCAATTTAAATAAATGTAAATAATTTTAAGAACTACTGATTTTTTTCTGGAATCCTCATTATAACAAAAGGAAAGATAACTAAGTTGTGGCTGCAGATTTTCAAGAAAACTTTATCTCTTTGTAATGATAACAGAAATGCAAAATTTGTCTCATATAGGTGTTTGAGTTTTCAATTTAAAATTTTACAAAATTGAAGACAGGAAAGTGGATACTTTTTATTTTTGTTGAGTATATATGTAGCAAAGGGTTAGTGTTTGTCAACCTTGCTAAATGTCCACTCATAACAGAAAAATACAGCATGTCAATGTCTCTTTAAAGTGAATAAAACTAAATTGTTGGTAACTCTTTGTTACATTTTTTATTTAGCTGATTCCCACAACTTTCTTAATAAATAAACTTGTTGGTAACTCTGCCGGTTAAGTATTAAAAGCTACTATAATTAACAAGCCTATGGTGCAAGTTAGATACTGCAGACCTAATTGTCATTATGTTGTCGGCATGTGGAATCATCTGAAGATTCATTTTTGAACTTAAAATTTTAAAGTTTTTCAGCCTCTCTATGGCTCGCTCCACATGTATTCTGACACGGGCTATTTACCTTCTTCGTTCCACTTCTCTGGCACTTAACTGTTTTTTTCCTCTTGTAAAATCTGGCATAATTAAAGTTGCATAACGCGACGCTACTTCCTCCGAAATAAGAAAGCCACGATCAGCCAGTATTTGGTCATCTCTTTCAATCAAATCCAGAAATCCTAAGCGCAGAGTTATGACCTTCCCTGACGTTCTGCCACCAAATGCATGTGAAACGAAACTAATCGCACCTGTTGTGGTAATGGCAACTAAAAATTTCACAGCACTGTGATGCTTGTAATTCGACCATGTTGATGCCCGTAATGTCAAGTTCCCTGCTCTTTCAATGAAAACTTCACAACAGTCAATTATTACCCTACATTTACGGTATGTTTCTCGGAAAACCTCTGGAAGATTCCTCAACACAGATTCTTTATCTGGCCACTATACCAGAAAGCCAATTTTGTTTGCAAGCTTTGGCAGTCCTTCATTTAATATGTTGGATATTACAGTCCGGGAAACATTAAATCTGAATGCAAGATCGTCATTCTGTAAGTTTAGTCTCAGTTTCATGAGTATGATCATTAACACAGAGCCTGGGGAAAGTATGTTGGACTTTGGTAGAACTGCCTGTGTAAAATTCACCAGCCATAAAAACACAGCATGATTTGGTAATCCAGTGAAGAATAAAGTTTTAGCGTCTTTTCTTTCTCCCTCCAGAATATTGTCAGAGAACTTTTGAAGCATAATCTCCTCTTTCAGCCGATGGTTCTCTTGCTGAAGCTGCCCAATCTCCTCCATTGCTTTCTGGTGCTTTAATGCAGCGGTCATGGATATCTGAAATAATATGAAAAGCACATATAAAACAGACAAAATAAGGTACTAATCTCCTTAGACTAACTAACAGTGCTGCTCCAGATCAGCTGGCTTGTTTGTTCCATCTGATCAGGATCTACACTGTTCTCTTTTAGATGTATAAGGTTGTTTTTTTACCAAGATGCCAACTTATTTTAGATTATGATCGGACAGTATGGGTTTGTCAATTGATCTACCAGGTTCACAAAAGCGTTACAACTTGTACATACACAATTTTATGTTATTCGCTATAGTGAGCAAAATTCTGCGGAGTTTTTCTAAATTCATCGGCACCCATTAAATGCATAACATGTACTTAACCTGAGAAGATTTTGAGTAATATACCGGTCTGATTTTTCTGGACTGGTGTCTCTATACTGGGAGTAAGCTGGTAAGGTAGGGCTTCTGCAGCATCACATTCTGAACTTTTCTCATGTTTCTTTACATCTGGGGTGAGGAAGGCAAGCTGCTTCTTGAATCCCGCAACACTGTTCTCTCATACCGACTTTTCATGGCTTCTGAGTTTTTCTTCTCTGTGTAGTGATATTATTCATGTTTACACTTGGTACATAATCTGGATCATGGGGATCATCACACTTTCCTACAACACACACAAATATTAAGTGATTAACAGAAATAATTAAAATATTCTGGACCCTTCATTTAGTACTCTTATCACAAACAACGTTGTTACATGGTAGACAACTCTGTTGTCCTTACTGAGTAGACAATCATGTAGTACAGAGTTAACTCATCTTGACCCTTTATATATTCATGCTCTCTCTTATAGCAGACACTTCTTGTTAAGGCCTCACTGAATAAACATGTAACGAACTCAGTGTTACTTAATCAATGTACCCACATACCCGCGCACACCATAACATGGTGTCAGAAGGTGGTAGTTATAGACAATATGGAAATAAACTATAACTAAAGGATTACGTAATTCTGCGGACTGTTTTGTTTCTGTGACACTATACAAGTGTAAAATTCTATTTTAAAACAATGGAATTAAACTCAGGACAAAACCCCAGAATGGACTGGGCAGCAAGAGACCTTGCTACAGCATTTAAGCGCTTCAAAGAACATTCAGAGTTCATGTTTGGAGGCCCGCTGGATAAAAAATCAGAAGAAGTCAAATGCAATTACCTAATGTTGTGGATCGGGGAAAAAGGTCGAGAAATTTTCTCCACATGGGATGTGTCTGACACTGACAAAAAGAAACTGAAAACCTACATGGATGGTTTTGAAGCTTATTGCAAGCCAAAGACAAATTTGATATACAATAGATATATCTACAAATCCAGAACACAACACGAAGCGAATCTTTCGAACAATTTGTGACGGAACTAAGGTTGCTAATTAAAGACTGTGCGTATCCAGCCGATATGCAAGACGATCAGATTCGGGACCACATTGTATTTGGAATACGATCAAACCAAATAAGGGAGAAACTTATCAGAGAAGGCTCGGAACTGACTCTTGAACAGTGCATAGACATAGCCAGAACACACGAGCTGAGCCAAGCCCAATGCAAGGCTATGGATGATCCGTCGACAGTTCATGCGGTGAAACAGCCCAACGGTGCTCCGCATCGCCACAACAGAGGATCGAACCGGTCAAAACCAGGACGTCAACAGACTCCGAAGAAGCAACAGCATGAGAACTGTAACAATTGTGGTTTGAATCATGGGAACAATAAGTGCCCTGCAAATGGTGAAACGTGTCATTATTGTGCTAAACTGAATCATTTTGCAAAAATGTGTAGGAAAAAAGTACGCGACATGAAGCAGAGAAAAGTGAATGAGGTAAATAACACTTCTCTTGATCTTGATTGTCCAGATTTCTTGGTAAATTCTATTGAGCATGACACAATATCGAACCAAGCTTTCGTTAAAGTTGGTATTGGCAAAGCATGTTTAAGAATGAAAATTGACACTGGCGCTCAGGTCAATGTAATCCCAAGATCACAATACATGGCACTAAACATTAAGGGACCGCTGCAATACACCAATAAACGCCTCTCAGCTTATGGAGGCAAGCCTCTCACTGTAGATGGTTATAGGAAACTCCCATGCACATACAAGAATAAGACCACACATGCAGAATTTTACATAGTAGATTCACCAGGTTCAAGTCCCATTCTTGGCTTAAAACTCTCTTTAGGTCTGATAAACCTTGTATTGTCTATGCAGACAGAAAGCCCTATGACTAAACAATCCGTGCTAACGACGTACGCTGACGTTTTTGACGGCATAGGTAAACTTAAGGGACAGTGTGAAATACGCATCAGGCAAGATGCTATCCCTGTTGTACATCCGCCACGCAAAGTACCATTGGCAATACGTGACAAACTAAAGACTGAGTTAGACAAAATGGAACATAATCAGATTATTACAAAGGTCACAGAACCGACAGAATGGGTCAACAGCTTAGTCACTGTACAGAAACCAGATGGTTCTCTAAGGTTATGTTTGGACCCTAAAGACCTCAATGAGGCAATCATGAGACCGCATTACCCCAGTAAGACTCTTGACGACATACTTCCGGACCTGACTGGTGCCAAAGTATTCTCAAAGTTTGATGCCCGCAGTGGTTACTGGTCGATAGTGCTGACAGAAAAGTCATCTTTTCTCACAACTTTCAATACCCCATTTGGGCGGTACAGATTTCTAAGATTACCGTTTGGTACTAAGAATAGTAATGACCTATTTCAACAGAAAATGGACGAATGCTTGGAAAACTTACCAGGGGTTAAGACAATAGTTGACGATATCATTGTCTTTGGTAAAGATCAGGCCACTCATGATCGAAATCTTGATTTGTTCATGAAAAGATGCCGCGAAATGAATATCAAACTCAACCCTGACAAAACGGAAGTAAGCAAGACAGAAATACCCTTTTTTGGTCATGTGCTTACAGCAGAAGGTCTTAAAATGGATCCTTCAAAGGTTAAAGCCATTAAAGACATGCCTTCTCCTACTTCAAGGTCAGAACTTGAAACCATTCTGGGCATGGTGACGTATCTACAAAGGTTCGCACCAAGTCTCTCTGAAATGACTAGCCCAATGAGACAATTACTCTCAAAAGATGCGGAATTCGTATGGGATAAACCGCAGGAAGAAGCCTTCCAAAAGGTAAAATTGGTTATCACCCAAGATCCAGGTCCTGTCCTAACATACTTTGACCCGAATAAACCGGTCACATTGCAAGTTGACGCTTCAAAAAGTGGTCTAGGAGCTGTCCTTTTACAAGACAAAAGGCCAGTGAGCTTTACATCCAAATCTCTGACTGAGACGGAAGTTAATTATGCCCAGATTGAAAAAGAGCTATACGCAATCTTATTTGGGTGTAAACGTTTTCACGACTACGTATATGGTAAACGAATTACCGTAGAGACTGACCACAAACCCCTCTTGGCGGTGTTCAAGAAAAACTTACACTCAGCACCACCAAGATTACAGCGCATGATGTTACAGCTCAACATCTATGACATAGACTTGAAATTCCTACCAGGAAAATACATACCCCTTGCTGACACACTGTCACGCAAATACCTTCCTCAGACACACCCAGAATTTGCTGCAGACATGGACACGTATGTACATGCTGTCATGTCTAACTTACCAGTCAGTGATCAGAAAATGTCACACATTAAAACGGTCACAGACTCCGACGAGCAAATGCAACGACTTAAACAGGTCATATCCGAAGGTTGGCCAAATGACAGGTCAAAATGTCACAAAGACTTGTTAGAATTTTGGAACTACAGAGATGAACTGACTGTAGTAGACGGTATCATTCTTAAGGGCAATAAGATACTGATACCTAAGGGATGTAGATCCATGATGCTCAAAATAATTCACGAAGCGCACCTTGGCGTTGAAAAATGCACGCAACGTGCAAGACATGTGTTTTTCTGGCCAAACATGACTACTGACATAAAAACAATGGTTCTTTCTTGTCCAGTATGCTTGGAGCACAGGAATGCTAATCCAAAAGAGCCAATGCAGCCCAGTGACATACCTGACAGACCGTGGCAGATTGCTGCCACTGACATATTTCACTGGAACAATACTGACTATATTCTCTTAGTAGACTATTATAGTAGATACTTTGAGGTGAGCATGTTGCCCGACACAAAATCATCAACTGTCATTGACAAATTAAAAGGCTTCTTAAGCCGTCATGGAATTGTGCAAACACTCGTTAGCGACAATGCTCGACAGTACACATCACAAGAATTCCATGAATTCGCCAAAAAATGGGATTTTGAGCATAGAACATCAAGCCCAGGTTATCCCCAAAGTAATGGTCTAGGGGAGAGAACTGTTCAAACAATCAAAGCTCTTTTCACAAAAGCTAAACAAGCAGGAACAGATCCTTATCTTTCTCTGCTAGAGTATCGTAACTCACCACTAGCATGTGGGAAGTCACCAGCTCAATTATTAATGAGCAGGCAGCTAAGGTCAACACTGCCAGTCACATCACACCAACTTGACCCCCAAGTTATCTTGAAATCACATGTCAAAAGCAAAATTTCTCAGAACAAAGGCAGATCAAAGATGTACTATGATAGGTCAGCACACCCATTAAGCCCCCTGCAGATAGGTGATAGTGTACGAATAAGACAAGGAAAACTATGGAAGCCAGCAACAGTATCACAAATGGTAAACAACAGATCATTCATTGTCACTACACACGATGGTTCCACATATAGACGCAACAGACGCCATTTGTTAAAAGCAAATGAAAATCAGTCACAATCAGACAGTTAGATTTTCCTAACAAAAACACAAATTACCCCAAATACACCAATATTAACATTAACCTGGTCAGTTCAATGATGATCATAGCGGAACATGAAAGGATAATAAATTGCTATAAGATTATCAGCAGTGATAGACAGCAATTAATCAACAGTTAAACCCATGAACTTTAATTACACTTTCAGTGCTCTATGATCTTGACTCACATTTTAAAAACAGGGAGATGTTACATGGTAGACAACTCTGTTGTCCTTACTGAGTAGACAATCATGTAGTACAGAGTTAACTCATCTTGACCCTTTATATATTCATGCTCTCTCTTATAGCAGACACTTCTTGTTAAGGCCTCACTGAATAAACATGTAACGAACTCAGTGTTACTTAATCAATGTACCCACATACCCGCGCACACCATAACAAACGTTACCATTGTAATTTCGGCCACAATAATTTCTTGGTATATAAAGGATGGGTATCTGGTCAACTTATCTCGTACCTTAGTCAACTCGTGCCGTATTTTGTTTAAAACTGTCAACGTTAACATTACTAACAAAATACCATTATTATCGCCGCTGTAAACTTTATTTAATTCTAAAAGGGGTACGAGTTGATTAAGGTACGAGTTGACTATGGTACGAGTTGACCAAAAAGGGTACGAGTTGACTCAGGTACGAGTTGACTAAGGTACGAGTTTACCAGAAACCAAAGGATGTGGGTGGGGTAATCGTTGAGCTCCGGAAATTTGTACTTTTTATTTGATTTCAAAACGAAAGCATTGATAATTCTATTAAAATAACTATTACAAGGTCAAAATATTTATTCAATCAACTAAGAAACGCACCTTTGACAAAGTGGCGTCCACAATTGCGATCGTGGACTCTTGGTTCCTACGGTGAATTTTACTGTCCAAATTTACATCATTTTACGGCCGCTAACCACATAGTTCTGCGTGTAGTATTCTTATGAAATCTGTACTCCAGCTTCGTACCTTTGACTGCATCCCGTAACACAACAAGAAACGACCATTTTTTATGTTTGTTTACATGGAATTCACATGTTACTTTCTTCATTGGTTGTCTATTGATGCTTTTGCCAACCACAGCGGAAAACCCCATCACGTGACTACGCTATGACGTCACGGAAATATCTCCTATAGGATTATTTTTAGATTGGAAAAACACGAAATCTTGTATTTCTCCGCGTTATTTGCATTATAAAAACAAATAATAATTTTGCCATGCTGTGGAAGTATCTATTCAGTATCACATACAAAATGTTTTGTGAACCTAATATCTTTATTGTATGTCATTACATTGCAACCAGTAAAGACGGTTCCGCGATAGACTAAGGAACTACTTACTTGGTGGATGAGGGATTACCTGGCGGTAAATCAATTAATCCTAGCGAAGTTGCCAGGCTCAGAAAGTCGGTAACACTGTAACCAACTGCAAGCAGTGGTTACAAAAACTAAGAAAACTTAGTTGAACTATGAAGTATGGCTTTTTAAGACCATTAGGAGTTCTTTAGACTTCAAAAGATATAATAAACATGCAATTATGTAACACTTTTTATAAAAACCTATCATAATTCTGTTCCGACAGCCAATTTCACTCGTTTGGCAGATTCTGTGGAAGAGTCGGAATTTGATTCTGGCACAGTTCCGACATCCCAATCGAGCACGCCCGGATATTCATTAGTCTCTAAGAAAAACATAAACGATGTCCTGCTTTTGACCAACAAAATCAATATAACCGATCGAATCTATTTCATATATGGGATCATCCTGAACAGTTGTTTAAATCAAATAAAGTAACAGTTCAATTTATACACAAATAATATTTTGCTATGTTGACTGTTTCACTGCGCATGTCTGTACTTTCAGCAGACAGCGACAGTAGTAAACCAATTTTGTCTGGCGACTATAATCGCCAGAGAATCCTTAGCGAGCTTAAGTTATCTTTCCTTGAGGTTTAAATATAGGCGATATAACCCAGGAATTCAAGTAAAGTACGTGCTGCTGGAGATTAACAGTTTAACACCAGTTAGTGTTAGATTGAAATAACAACAAACTCAGAGTCATATTACAAGATGCATGTTTACCATTATCCCAACAGGGTTGCTGATAGCAATTTGATGCCACTTCACTCTGGGTCACTGATTTATTTGAATGGAATGCCTACTAAACTGAGATATGTTAAACCTTCGAGTTGCACAAAATCTGCACAATGTTTGTCATAACATGTCGTTCAGTGCAGTGCGATGTTTACACCTTCTAGTTGCTGGTTTAATATAAGTATATAATATAATAAGTATAAGCTGTATCTGTTCTTTATTATCACAAAGGGTGCACATTTTCTCTTTATCCATGTCAAGTTTTATCATGAATTATTGTGATGAGCAAAAGAAAAAATATTAAAATAGATACAGAAAGCAAGTGTGACGTCATCCAGCAGCCAGTCAGAGGCCTCTAGTTTTTGGTTTACAACAGTCGTTTATTTTCTGATAACGACGTAGAAAGAGTCTATTTGCTATGAAGGTTTTCATCACGTGACTTTCTAAAAAAAGACGCATAACATTTTTTTCTACACCCTGTAGAAAATACAACACACGTATGTTTATATAATTTAACATGTCGTTATATATCAGCTCAATTTCTGATTTGATGTTACTACAACGTCCAGGTATTGTTTCATCAACATTTAGAAGACTTTTCTTGCAAATAGGGGGAACGGAATAGCATTCACAAGCTCTAGACGGGCGGCTTTGTCTAAAGTGACCACGTCCGGTGCCGCTGTTAACCGGTGTTACCCTTCAAAGTTCAAGTTTGGTCCATTATAATATGTCGGTCATCCTGATGACCGACAATAAAACTTAGTTTAACTATAAAGTATGGCTTATTAAGACTTTTCGGAGTTCTTTAGACTTCAAAAGATAAAATTAACATGCCATAATGTGACACTTTTTATACATTTATCGACCTAACATGATTCAGTTCCGACAGCCAATTTCACTCTTTTGGCAGATTCTGAGGAAGAGTCGGAATTTGATTCTGGCACAGTTCCGACAGCCCAATCGAGCTTGCCCAAAAAGAGGAAACGACAGAAGACAGCCACCGTTAAATAATCATAATTATAACATATATGGATATTAATTTATTCAGATTGATCCACCCATCTTGTTAAGGAAACGCTTTAAGTCCTACCTTTTCGCCGTACGAGAATGGCAGCTACTACTAGCACAGTACATGTGATAATTAGAATCACTATAGTTTTGAAGAAAGAAAATATGTTTAATGGTTGATTATCCATTATTCGCGAAGGACTGACTAAAAATCCCAAATTAATCATCGATATATTTATCTGGGTTTTACGCGTTCTATTAATAATATTAATGTGGGTTCCCGATTTTCAACGATCTGTCAGTTATTATTGACTTTTTCACTGCGAATTTCAGATAACTGAACTGTAATACAGACAGCATTTAAAGATCGAGTTAGACTCTTACTCAGTCGTTATTAGTAAATAAACAGAACTACTACTGAAGTAGAGACATCCGAGGTGAAACAGTCAAGAGAATGAGTAACGATAAATTGTAAGCCTCCCCTCTGCTATGATTATGATTTCGAATATCTCCTTTCGGGATTCCTTTGAATTTCTTTCTTTCTATATTAAATATTCTCGCTGTCTGTGTTCTTTCCTATTTTCCAACAACCAGTACAACACTAAAGATTTTGTTTATTACTTTATAGAGGAATGTTTGTATGATCATAACATCAAAAAGTTAACATCTCTAAATTAATATTCAGTAATAAGGTTTTCATGACTTATTAGCAAAATGGATAGATAATATTTGGCAACTTATATTTCAATGGAGCATGAAATGCCGAAAATTTTGCAAATTTTTTTCCGAGTGTAAGTTTCGCGTGCTTGTGTTAACAAATACTCTATATTAATTTGCCACACCTCAAAAAGGAATTGAAATTCAAAATCTTCATTCAGTCAGGTTTAATTTTTTAAAGAAAAGAGGAATATGCTTATCATGAATCGGCACACTCAGAAAACACAAAATCTCCACGCAGCAAAAAAAAAAAAAAAAAGAAAGAAAAAGAGAGCATAATTTATGAAAATATCAATTTCAAATAAGACACCACAAACAATTTACGAAAAGAGAGCTTTAGGTTTATCGCCTTGAAACGGCCAGTGGCAAAACAATCTGCCACTGGGGGTTTAAACCAGGTACTAGGGTGTACCAACCTCACACTTGCCCCTACAGGTTCTTATATAAATAAACAAGTACAAGTTGTCTTGGTGATATAACTCCAACCCGCCCAGCAACTCGAAAATGTTGCGTACAAAAGCACAAACACATACATAACATAAGAAGCTAATAGCATCGTGAAGCAAAAGGGTAGGTACTCGATGCTAAGCACACAAACATTTTGCATGAACCGCATGACCCGTAATGACGTCAGTAACGTCATGGCTGTTACTATTGAAAACTCCCACGTATTACTCCCCCTTTTTACTTAATACTACATGTTTAATTTTTGAAAGCGTTCGGCTTAAGTTTATTTACTTAAGCTTTATGGATTTGCCAGCTCTCGCGTGCACGTCCAATCTGCATGAACCGCACCAAAATAAGAATCATTCCTTAAAGATTTTCCTATAAATTTTAATAAACTCTAAAACCAAGTATGCATAACGATGGGTTAATCAACAAACTTGCAGAGCGCTGTAGAATATCGTGTTGGTAGCCTCTTCTTTTCGAGGTAGCTGTAAAAGCTGGTTTTCGACCTAGTTTTTTAACCGACGAAGTGTGGTAAATAATACGCGTTTTTAGTTATTATGTACTGTAGTAGAAAAATGAAATAAATTTTGTTTAGTTGCTTTTTTTAACAGAGAGGGATCCAGTATGGTGATGAGGTATCTAGTAGGAATGTTAAACAAGAGGTATAAACTTTTTGAAACAACTATTGCTATGTACATTAATTGATACGCATAGATCTAAGCTATTATGTTGTTGTTGTTTTTCAGGAAAGAAAAAGCTGTAATGAGGCATACTTGAGCACTCTTTATTTGCTCGGTTATACAGATCATGTTCACAGGAAAGTCTAAAATTAAGAAGGAAATACCTGCCTCATGAAACAGTTGTGTGGATTGTTGGTTAATGGAAATTATAAGGTTTTATCTATGTCTAAATGTGGCATCTATTTGAATTATGCTATGCGAAAATATCATGAGTATACAACTTCATATATAAAAAATTGGCATAATAATTATGCTAGAAATATAGAGGATATTTGTTTGTTTCAGTGAAATATCGATTTTATTTCACGAGTGAACTCCAGACACTGATATTTTCACGAGTGGCGAAGCCACGAGTGAAAATATCTGTTTCTGGAGTTCACGAGTGAAATAAAATCGATATTTCACTGAAACAAACAAATTTTCTTTTTATTTTATGCTTTTTGACGCAGTAATCGGTAAAAACTTGAAACAGCGAGTTTTTTGTTCCCTGTGGAGGGCCCCAATATTATAGCCGCTCTACTTCCAATCATACCTGATAAAGCAATAGAAAATAGTTCCAATATTTATTTCGGATAAAAGTATTTTAAACAACTTTTCTATTACTTTTATCCAAAAAAAAAACTGAAAAATAACAAATCAATTTTATTTTTATTTAGGCCTACAACATTTTTAATTTAATGTCACGTAAATTATGAAATGCGGAGTAATACATATTTCAACACATTCAACCGTCATCGATTCAAAAGTCCGCCATCTTGTAAAATATCGCAACATGTCTGTCAATAATAGTGGATTTATATGTGCAATTTTAAATCACTCAAGCGCTGTCACTCTCAATTATCTGCCTGATTCGTTTGAACGGAGGACGAACTGGAGATTCCGGATGTAGATTTACGGGACTGTTGTGTAGAACTTGTGACAATTGCTGTGTTTCATTTCTTGTGTTGGTGAGAGTGCTTGAAGTTGTGAAATGAAAATTCACGTTTCCGTGGAAGTGACTGTTAATGAAAAATCCACGAGGTGTTGAATTTTGTGAGGTGGATGGTTGTGCATGTGTGTTTGTTTGAGCGGGTGGGGTAAAAACAGCTGCAGTCGATGTGGACGGTCTGCTGGATAGGATGTCCGAAATTTGTCTGCACTGTTGGTTATTCAGTTTGCTGTAGTTGTTCAGGCTGTTGACATTCTTGTGACCAGAAATCTGAACAATTTGGTTGGCCGGAACCCCGCCATCGCTGAGCTTCTGTACCAGACGTTTTCTTGCACTGAATAATAGAGGTATTTTATTTACCTGCCTGGCATTGCTCTGTTTTTGTTACACATTTAAACTTTTACAGTGCATGTTTGGCTGTACATAAGTGCCTCATTCGTCCTACATTACAACGCTCACTAAAAATACTTTAAAGTGTGTTTTTTGACAGTCACAATTCAAGTGTCTTCTAAATAAAACAACAAGGAAGTGTGTTAAATTCAATTTGTACTGGATTTACTTTGAATTGTGAAGCCTTACAGCTTGTTGCCAGTGGTAAGTTTATTTAAAAATAGTTTTTGTTATTAAATTGTTTACCAACCTGTATGGCGTTATTCGAGGTGCATCAATTCCAGCATCTTCCTTCATCTCCTTCATAATTGAGTACAATTTGTTAATGCCCATAGGAGTTTTTCTAAACCAGCAAATCTGAGTGAAGTTTCCAGGTGTCAAAAAGAATGGGCTGTCATCCGTATTCATGCCATCTGGGCGCTTTTCTCTGTACATTTTGTACAGGTGAACAGGATCAGACCTCGGATTTTCAGGAATGGCAAAAGCCTTGGGTTTCAGTGTCCTGAATGATAAAATTTAATATGTTAAAGTAAAATGAAAAAGATAATGCAGTTTCAATAGTGGATTATCACATTTATTTTCACAGAGAGTTTTCCTTTTTTATAGATTGAATTTGTTAAAATGTAAAATCAAATTTTAAAATAACTTGAACTTAAAAAATACATTAGATTTACCTTGTGTCTTTAGGATTTGCGCCAGTCCTTGTCTTCGTCTGGCGCTCAGTATCTAGTACAAGATACTCCAACCCAGTATGGTCATCAAGCTCAAGTTTTATGTCACCCCAACATAGGTTGTGTATTTCCTGGCCTGTCCGCATGCCGAAATATGTAGCACAGATTAGCCAAAGGGAGTGAATAAGGGCCCTTGGACTAGCATCACCCAGGGTTCCTGCCTCATACATTTTTTCGAGCTGTTCATCCGTCAGGGGCTCAGCAGTTTTCGGCTTGTTGCCTAAACCTTGGCTTTTGAGGCTTTTTTGTTTACCTTTTAATACCATTCGTGCTTTGTTGAAATCGATATCATTAATAACTGACATTTTTGAATTTTTGGACTTCAGGTGTCTTTCAATTGAGGAGATAAAGCCTCTTAAAGTGGTTGGTTCATATTCACCCCCATCCATCTTCCGAACAGCTAGCAAAAACTCAGAAATGTAAAGATTCAGCTCATCTGGGGGAATGAACTCAGGGTCTTTCTGTTCACCCTTAGACATTAAGAAATCTTTGAACACTTTCATGTCTCTGTCAGTTTTCTTTTTTGTGTTATGGTTCACTGACTGTTCTAAAAATGCATCAACATCAACTGATGCAAAACTTCTGGTATTACCCAGTATAGATGTATTTTCTGATTTGTCTGAAGACTCTGATGTGACTTGAGTTACCAAAGTTTCATTTTCTGTGTTGATAAACTCATCCACATCAAATATGTGGCCAAATAATGCATCAAATTCAATTTGATCAATTTCGTGGCAGTCTGTCATTTTTGACAGTTGAAGCAGACGGTCAATGACAACAAAAACAAAAGGGAGACAAAACTTGTTATCCTAAAAATCAAGGGAAGTAACAAATGTCAATAATATGAAAAATACCAAAGGGAGGTAATAAGCTAAAAAAAAGTAGTCCGTCAAAATCAGTGAAAAATAAAAATGGTATTCCACTGTTTCAAAACAGTGAAATACCACTTTTATTTCACTGGGAAAATTCTATATTTCACTGAAAAGCATAAAATAAATTTCGTTTCCCAATGATTTCTTTTTAATTTTTAAAGGGCAGACAGTAGTTGATAAAAACATGTTTAAGGTATAAACAAAGGCATGACCGATTTCAAATAGTAAGATTTTCACATTTGATTTACATAAATCATCATCATCATCATCATCATCATCATCATCATCATTATTATTATTGTTATTATTACTATTATTTCTAAAGAAATAATTCATACTCCACTGACAGACTGCCAAAAACCCATTCACAATCAGTTTTATCTATGTCTAAAAGCATAATCTTTAAATAGTAAAGCTTTTCATTCGAGAATATATATCCTAAGTCAAACCAAATCGTCATCGTCTTATTCTTATATCACAATTTTGATGACATTGACGATGAATTTAATTTCTTTTTCGAACCTTACAAAAAAGTTTTTAGATTAGCATGCGCCATTAAAAACAAAACGTGTGAAGAGAATCTCTCAACCAAACTGGATGAACTCGGAAATCCTGCATACTATTAAAACACGCGGAAAATGCTATTATCATGGAGAAACTCTTTAATATAAATTTATGAGACAAACGATTAAACCACTCAGTTTTAACCCAGTGTGATTTTTAAAGTGCTAAAGTAAGTTCCAATAAGAAAAACCCGAACAAACTATGGGCCAATCTTCGTGAAATATCTGAGCTTTTAAGTCAAAGCATCAAACGAAATTCATAAATGATGACGATGGAAATCCAGTAACTGATCCCCATACGAGAGCAAATATATTTAATATACAGTTTTCAAATGTGTCTCAAGCCTTTCAACAACAAGATGAAATTCACCAATCAAACTGGTTGGAAATTTAAAAGAAACGAATAATGACAAACTGCAGGATGCGTCGTGTTTTATAATTCCCCCTATTACTAACGAGTTTGTTGAAAATTGGGTTGATTTTAAAAATCTCTCAAAGTCAACAGGTTCAGACAATTAAAGTGCAAGATGTTTAAAATGTCCGCATCTATTATAACGCCGTTGCTCGTTAAACTCTTTAATGATAGTACTATCATTTTTTTACTTTCATTCGATTTTATTTTCATGCGATATGAGAACATGAAATGCATAATTATATAAATGCTTTTTAAATGAAATGACAGTTTAAATTCACGCGATAACATCATCTACTTCAATTATTTAAAGCCTTTAACTTTTCGCTGTCAGGCTGTTGGACTGCTAGTCGGCCATTATTTTATTTAAAATATGTTCATTTTAAGTTGTTTTACACACAAAATTATGGATTAGAAAAATGTTGAAATTTTCGTTTTTTAGGATATTTTGGAATAAACTGACTTGTAATGACACTTGCTTACTGAAAATATACGAATCAAATCTAATATTAAGATATTACTTTTTTTTCAAATTTCCAAGTGTTTAATGTTCGCATTTTCTGAAAATAATATGAACATGAACTTAAAACAGAAATGTGTTTTAATGATATAATAGAATAAAATCACATGAAAACATCATTAACGTCAAATGTTTTAAAACTCTCGCTGCCAGGCTGCTGGGGTGCCAGGCTGCTTGTGTGCCTGGCTGCTAGGCTACCGCGTGCTTGTCTGCCAGGCTGCTAGTCTGCCAGGTTGCTAGTCTACCTGGCTGATGGGCTGCTAGTCTGCCAGATTGCTAGTCTACCTGGCTGATGGGCTGCTAGTCTGCCAGGTTGCTAGTCTACCTGGCGGGCTGCTAGACTGCCAGGCTGCTAGTCTGCCAGGTTGCTAGTCTACCTGGCTAATGGGCTGCTAGACTGCCAGGCTGCTTGTCTGCCAGGTTGCTAGTCTACCTGACTGATGGGCTGCTAGACTGCCAGGCTGCTAGTCTGCCAGGTTGCTAGTCTACCTGGCTAAAGGGCTGCTAGACTGCCAGGAAGCCTGTCTGCCAGGTTGCTAGTCTACCTGGCTGATGGGCTGCTAGACTGCCAGGCTGCTAGTCTGCCAGTTTGCCAGTCCACCTGGCTGATGGGCTGCTAGACTGCCAGGAAGCTAGTCTGCCAGGTTGCCAGTCTACCTGGCTGATGGGCTGCTAGACTGCCAGGAAGCTAGTCTGCCAGGTTGCTAGTCTACCTGGCTGATGGGCTGCTATACTGCCAGGCTGCCAGGTTGCCAGTCTACCTGGCTGATGGGCTGCTAGACTGCCTGGAAGCTAGTCTGCCAGGTTGCTAGTCTACCTGGCTGATGGGCTGCTAGGCTGCCAGGAAGCTAGTCTGCCAGGTTGCTAGTCTACCTGGCTGATGGGCTGCTAGACTACCAGGAAGCTAGTCTGCTAGGTTGCTAGTCAACCTGGCTGATGGGCTGCTAGACTGCCAGAAAGCTAGTCTGCCAGGTTGCTAGTCTACCTGGCTGATGGGCTGCTAGACTGCCAGCAAGCTAGTCTGCCAGGTTGCTAGTCTACCTGGCTGATGGGCTGCTAGACTGCCAGGAAGCTAGTCTGTCAGGTTGCTAGTCTACCTGGCTGATGGGCTGCTAGTCTGCCAGGTTGCTAGTGTGCCAGTCTACCTGGCTGATGGGCTGCTAGTCTGCCAGGCTGCTAGTCTACCTGGCTGATGGGCTGCTAGTCTGCCAGGTTGCTAGTCTGGCAGGCTGCTAGTCTACTTGGCTGATGGGCTGCTAGTCTGCCAGGATGCTAGTCTGCCAGGCTGCTAGTCTACTAGGCTGATGAGCTGCTTGTCTGCCTGGTTGCTAGTCTTCCAGGCTGCTAGTCTACCTGGCTGATGGGTTGCTAGACTGCCAGGAAGCTGCAAGGGTGGTAGGCTGCAAGGCTTCTTGGTCCATGACGTCAACATTTGTTGAATTCATTTTGTTACCTCAAATACGATTTTTCCAAGTTGCTCTGCATACAACAGTATTAAGCGATTTTATTTTCTTATATAAATGTCCATATTTTCGTTCTTATAAAGTCTTTCGAACAAAATTATTTCTAATGGCACAGTCAGTTTTGATAGACCTCGTGTCTTTAATGTTCAGTTATCGCATTTTCAGAAAAAAGAACATGAAATATCGAAAAAATGCTGCAAAGTTTTAAATAACGTTATATCAGATATCACATCACATATGTCAAGTCTAACTTCTCGCTGCTAAGCTGCTGACATTACACTGCCGGGCTGCTAGGCTGCTTACTTCACGCTGCCAGGCTGTTAGGGCTGCTAATTTCACATTGCCTGGCTTTTACTTCACGCTGCCAGGCTGCTATGCTGCCAGGCTGCTAACATCACGCTAACAGGCTGCTAACTTCACGAACATTGACAAAAACTATTTCTAAGTTCTTCATCTTGTGTGTTATCTAGCTTTACATTAGAGCGGTTTTTGCATGGTGTAACAATTCTCAGTAAGGTAAAGAAGAAATTTATAAATCAAATACGTCATTTTCACTATTTCTTAGAACGCATGTAACGGAAACTATTTGCACCAACGTTTATCTTTTTTGAAAAGATATTTCTTGTTGAATTTACAGATTCTTTTTACGAATAACGTGGTGAAATTAATATTCCTTTTATTTTTTAATTTATATCAATTAAATCTCCATAAAACATAAAAAAACTCGCTTGAAAATAAATAATTATTTTTTAAAACTTTTAATATGTGTAAAAGTTTAATACATTGGCAATAGTAGATGTGTTTTAAAATCAATAAGATGCATCCGACGAGCGATTTCAAGTCGAAACAGCCTTCCTTGGACCATGCCCAATACTTCATGTCGCTGTATGTCTGGACGTCTTGGCATTTTCACATTTGTAAAAAGTAAAACTTGAAAACTGAAGATGGGATTTGTGTTGCGATTAGTAAGGTAAACAAATGTACTTGTATTGAGGTTCTTCATGAATGTCTACATGCCGAAACGAAAATTTCGTGCGTTTGTACGAGGTTAATGTAGGAGAGAACAAAATTTAAAAAAGTGGACCGTTAATGTATTGACTAATTTCTTATTTACTTTAAAACACAGTTACCTTTGCCAATTTATTAAACTTTTCCATGCATCAAAAATATTCCAAAACATAAAGTTTTGCGTTTTCATTGGCAGTCAGTATATTAACCTGCCCAGGAGTCATCGCCTTAATAGTTCTAAAATCAGATGATGCAAGTGTTTCTTGAAAAACACAATTTAATACATAATAAATAAATAAATAATTTGTTTTTATCTGAATTTTAGCATTTTTTAAACAATAAGTTCTTCTACACATTTCAGGTTTCTTTACCTTTAAAGAAGCGATTTCTTTTGTGTCATATCACGCAAAATAAATAAATCATTGTTTAAAGAAAAGTTTTATCTTTTATCATAATTATTATTTTCTTAAATCATTCATTACTAAATCATTTTCGAACTTACTTTGACTTAAAAGAAGCAATAAATAAAAAGAGATGAAAGAATTTAGCATCTCAGTGTGGCAAAGAAGGAGTTATGATGCAAAATGTCATTTTGATAAAATATAACCGTAACATTTTTAAATTTATTTCTTGACAGAGAACGAAATTTCTATGGTAAGATATTTCAAGATATCGCCTCTTCATTCTTTAATATCAATTTTTTTAGACAGATAATGCTTTTTTAGCGACCAGAAATGTTGTCCTATACTTCCAGTGGAGATATATTATAACGCAATCCATTCAGTTTCGTATGGAAACGCATAGGGTTCCCCTGGTAATTTAAATCGCGATATTTTTTACGCGCGATAACACCTTAATTATCACGTATATCGTGACATTTCTCTCATGAAAATCCCAAAACATGTTTGTATGACTTGAAAAACTTTGCACACAGAGCTGATATTTTTCCATCTCATTCGCGAAATGAATTCAGCCATGTCAAATTTTTCTGGAAAAGATGAATTTCTATGTTGTATAAAGCCCGAAGGCTGAACATTCTTTCTCACCCTGTGACATTTGGCGTCCAAAGGGGGGACGTGACAGCATTGCATGGTCAGTCTAAGACGCCTGCAATTGTGAATATAAAGTTCCCGCTGGAATTCGAGGACGAATTTCCTTTTGTATTTGCTTGAGGCAATTTGCAATTTCCAGTAAATGCAGTCATGTGAGCAAAATTCAATGAGATGAAGTTTTTTTTTCGATTTTCGTGCAGTATTGTGTTGCATTCCCGTCCCCTATCACTGCAGCATCAAAGGATACATTCCGTTTTTTATCCCTGTGACTGGTTTAAATCTGTAGAGGCTTTACTACTGATGTGAAGGTTGTGCACAAGAACATTATTTAGAGTGGTAAATAAAGATGTAATTTAACTAATTAGTTATTATTCTCATCTATATGATGGCATTGCATACGAATGACTTCTGTCGTAATAAGATACAACTGTATATGGGCGAGTTTTCGTAGGTTTAACCAAAAGGAAAGCCTGAATGGTGATACCTTCTGAAATACTATTATGTTTAGATGCCTATACTGCATGTCTGGATGTCATATTACTCGAGCGGTAGGGGAGGGGTTATTTATGACATCCAGACCGGCAATATATCCTCATATAGCCTTTCAAGAAAACAAATAATTGTTCAATTATATTGCAAAGCATTTTCCAGGCAATGAAAAAAAAACAACCACTATTCGGTTTTCGTTTATTTCGCTCATTTATTTTGAATGATTTACTTCTCCTTCCGTTCGACATCACTTACATACTTGCGTGACGTCACTGCACACTTCTCCTTCAGTTCGACATCACTTACATACTTGCGTGACGTCACTGCTCACTTCTTCTGTTCGACATCACTTACATACTTGCGTGACGTCACTGCACACTTCTCCTTCTGTTCGACATCACTTACATACTTGCGTGACGTCACTGCACACTTCTCCTTCTGTTCGACATCACTTACATACTTGCGTGACGTCACTGCTCACTTCTCATTCTGTTCCGACATCACTAACATACTTGCATGACGTCACTGCTCACTTCTCCTTCTGTTCGACATCACTTACATACTTGCGTGACGTCACTGCTATATTGTTTTTATGGTTTGTCGATTCCTTTTCTGCTGTAAAAGGTTGTTCGTTGACAATCATAGGCCTCTTATCGCTGTGGGTTTCGGTCCTCATATAAAATATCAAATGGGATAATAATTCTTATGAAATGTTATCGTACGATAATCAAAATTTGAAAAAAACACTAGCAATTATATTGTCCAATTCCATTAACTGATTAGTTATTTAGTTTGATTAACACAATGATATAATTTATACTTTCCTTTGTCCAGTGTCAAGAGAAATATTCACGTTTGCAAGTTATGTGATAAAGAGTATTAAAGAGGTATACCCATGTGCTATTTGCTCAAAGGAATGTTCTACACCGGGTAACAGAAGAAGGCCTCTGAAGCAAGTCCACATGGACAAAGAGTTCAAATGCGAGACCTGTGATGGTGCCGTTGCTTTGAGATGGGCTCTTAAGCGGGATTACGACCAAGTACATAAGAACCTGCATTCAGCTTCTGCGAATGTCACAAAGGTTTTGGATAAAGTTCTCGAATACTAAGTACTTACAGACATGCAAAACCCGAGAAAGATACACGTGCAAAACATGAGGGGGCCCTTTTAAAACACTACTTTACGTAAAGGATCATTACAAGTACGTTCACAACGAATTGGAAAATAGGCGTCGCGTGTACAATGTTTGTAGAGAGTCGTACTCTAGAGCAGACCTGGGTCCAATTACAATTATAATTTTATGAATTATAATTAATTACGTTTTTTTCAAGTAGTTGAAAATAATTAATAATTGAAACAAAAATCAATTATTTTAATTGTAATTAATTAATTTAAATCCAAAAAATGCAGTATAATTGACAATTAAATTCAATTACTCTTCAATTACATGTAGCAAACAGTAACATATGGCAAAACACAGGATATTGTGCAGATGCTATTGTCACCTCAAGTTATAACTTTCACACTTGCCATTTAATGAGGTGTTCCTGATAGTTGCTAGACTATTGATGAATATGAAGCCATAAAAAATAAAATAACTAGTATAAGTAGCCTAAAATGAAGAGAAATTTAAAGTTGCTACATTTTTCTTCTAAGTATTATTCCTCTTTGTCTATACTAGTATTATTCCTCTTTGTCTAAGTTTTCTTATCATTTTTTCTGTTGCCATTGCAAAATTATTATAGACCACAAAGCAATTATTCATAAATTATTTATGTTGTTCTTCCCCATGTTGTATACATGGATGATATAAAAGAAATGTTATGTTCTTTTCTTTTCACAAAGTGTTCTAAGTGGGCAACTAAGAATTGTTCAAAATTTATTCTCAATCTAAGGTATTAAACATTACTTGAATATATGTTCTTGGCATTTCACAAATGACCATTATCCACACAAAATGAATTCAAGCTCATTAAATCACTTTATAATATCAAAAGATACTAGTGGAATTTTTAAGCAAAATGAAGATACTGTTCCTCAGAGTACAAAGGCAGACTGAAAGCTACTTCAAACTTTGTCTCCACAAGCACTACCAGTATATACAGTTTCATTCCGCAGACATTAACATGTCAAAGACGCACAGGAAACAGTTAGAGCTTGTCCAATATTTGTCTCCAGTTAGTAAAAGTTCTGATTTAAACCCTCTCCATTACTGGTCTATCCATGCTGAGAGTCTACCAAAGTTGTCAAAGATGCCTGAAATCTACCTGGCTCTACCTGGATCATTTGCCCTAGTTGAACGGCTCTTTTTAATGGCTGGAGGTGTTTAAGCCTGGATGTTGTTCACTGACTGACAGGAACTTTGAAGCATTTATGTTTTTGAAATGCAATAAGGACTTATATATCTGCATCAGAAATCTGTTTTCGACAAGGTTCTGTTTGTGAATAATATTTCCTATTTTGAAAATAATTACAAATAATTAAAAAATAATTAATTATTTTCCTTAAAATAATTGTAATTAATTAATTACTTATGGAAAGAGCAAGTAATTATAATTGTTATTTAATTGAGGCATTTCTGATTTAATTGTATTACATTTCAAAGTAATTGAACCCAGGTCTGCTCTAGAGCCTTTGTTTTAAGACGTCACACCACAAGAAAGCATCCTAACATTAGCTTAACTGTGTGCACTAAATAAACTCTAATGTACACTTAACAACTTTCCTAAGTATACACCTGCGTACTGGGACATTACTGGCTTGATACGTGAACTATTGCCTTAAACTTTCAATAAAACATGCAAAAAATACTAACTGATTTATAAGTAAAATATTTTTCAAAACGACAGACAACTTACTGCTCACAATCATTTAGAGTACTGGCACCCACAGAATACCAATTCACATCAGTGAATAATGAGTATGACCACCAACAGCGCGTATAACTGCAAGTCACATTGATCTGATTGAGCTTAAACAGTTCTGAGTGACACATTTTGGGGAATCCTAAGCCCAAACCTGAAGAAGCGCAATTCCAAGTTGGCAAGATTGCATGGTTAGTCCCTCCCGTTTCGTACTCCTGTGCCAAGATCAGACCACAGTTTTTCTTTTGGATTAAGATCCGGAATTTTGCAGACCATGGATATATCCTTCGGTGTTCACCTCAAGAAAAAGTCTGGTGTTCGCCGAACGATGACACGGTGCACCATCATGCATTAACTGCATGAACATATGTGCTTGAAGACAAGGAGGGACAGTCGGAACAAGGACTTGTCGCTGATATTCTTTAAAATTTAAGTTCCTTAGGATTAAAACCGCTGCAGTCCTCTTGTGCATTGACATACCAGCCCACAGCATTAAACCTGATCCACCACAATAAAAACATCCGCTTCAACAATATTTTCGCGATTTAACCGGTTACCGCTGAAGGTGGTAATACGCCTTATTAACTGATTTTGTGAATTTGTATTCTGTGGGTGCCAGTACTCTAAACGATTGTGAGCAGTCAGTTGTCTGTCAGTTTGAAAAATATTTTACTGATAAATCAGTTAGTATTTTTTGCATGTTTTATTGAAAGTTTATAGGGCAATAGTTCAATTATCAAGCAAGTAATGCCCATTACGCAGGTGTATACTTAGAAAAGTTGTTAAGTGTATTACAGTAAGGGCTTATTTACTGAGAACTGAATAAGGTTTTGATGGCTGATTATAGTTAGTGGTGTCATTTTTTTTTGTTTTCGTTTCGTACACTTTATATTGTTGTAAATCAAATCATGAAAAAAAATTTATTTATAATATTTCCAGTGAAATAACAATCGTATTACACTGTTTTGAAACTATGGAATACCATATTTATTTCCACTACTTTCGAATAACAACTTTTTAGCTTATGGCCTCCCTTTTGTACGACATTCCTGGCGTGATGTTTCATTTGAAAATAACGTAATTTTAAATAAAATGAACTGTTGTTGTGTTTTAGTTTCTTTCGATATTAGTGACATATATGGGGTTTGCAATACTTGTCTCTAAAATTATTCTTTTTCAAGAAAACATAAAATAAAAAGAAAATCAGTCTGTTTCAGTTAAATATCGCTTTTATTTCACTCGTGAACACCAAAGCTGATATTTTCAAGATAATATTTTCAGATATTTATAATGGCTTTATAAATATTTCAACGTATTGGAGAAATCGTATATTTAGAAATTAAAAGAACTAAGGAACGTTTTAGAAATGTACTGTTAAATATAATATAAGCCTGCTCTGAGCTAAAGGTTATAAAACTGAGTTTGGAAACCGACTGGTCGCCATTTCAGCCAATCAGATGCTTGATATTTGAGACTGGTTTCCATGCTCAGTTTTATAACCTTGGGCACAGGTGTTATTGCTTTTATAGTTTAAAAATCGACATCGGCATTGTTTGCAGCATGCAAGTGTTTCTTGAAAAACAAAATTTAATACATTAATAAATCATTGTTCAAAGATCGCTTTGGTATTTTATCTGAATTAAAGTATTTTTTTTAAACAGTTAGTACTTCAAAATATTTGAACTTTCTTAAACTTGAAAGACGCGATTTTATTTGTGTATTATCACGAAAAATAAATAAATCATTGTTTAAAGAAAATTTTAATCTTTTTATCTAAATTATTATTTTCTTAAATCATTCATTACTAAATCATGTTTGAACCTACTGTGATTAAAAAGAAGCAATAAATCAAAAAGATGTAAGAATTTAGCATCTCAGTGTGGCAAAGACTGTGTGATGATGCAAAATGCAAAATATCATTTTGATAAAATATAACCATAACTTTTATGATTTATTACTTGACAGATTACGAAAATTCTGTGCCCAAGGTTATAAAACTGAGCATGAAAACCAGTTACAACTCTCAAGCATCTGATTGGCTGAAATGGCGACCAGTCGCCATTTCAGCTAATCAGATCTTTGAGATTTGAGACTGGTTTACAATCTCAGCTTTATAACCTTCAACCCTGTGGTAAGATATTTCAAAGAATCGCCTCATCATTCTTCAATTTCAATATAAAAAAAGTCAGTTCGTGCGTAGTGCGTTCCTTGCACTGATTGAATGTACGGGGAGACTTTTTACAGCCGACAGGAATATTCGTGACGTAGTGCGTTCCTTGCACTGATTGAATGTACGGGGAGACTTTTTATAGCCGACAGAAATATTCGTGACGTAGTGCGTTCCTTGCACTGATTGAATGTACGGGGAGATTTTTTACAGCCGACAGGAATATTCGTGACGTAGTGCGTTCCTTTTATTTTACTTAATTGAGTTTTGAACTTGTTTTATGGAACAACTGATATTAAGTGAATAGGTGAAAAGGGAACTTTGAAAGCCACCGAATATGACAAACATGAAAATATTGCAGGCTCGGTTTGATTGAGCCTGTTCATAGGCAGTAATGGAAATGCATATTACTGTCTAGCAAAGTTCAAATTGTAATTTATTGTTACACGAGCAGTGTAGCGGAGCCAAGTCACCAAAAGAAGACCGAACTAGATTTAATATACTTTTAATCTCACGCCACATTGGAATTTAATTTCACACAAATTTACAATAAATATAAAGTTACACTTTGGAATATTAACACACTTTTTACACTAAAAGGCTTTAATTTTCTTATTTGTCGTGTTCGTCGGCTTTCAAAGTTTACTGTTTATCTATTTAAACACTAATATTTTAAATCCAAAATTTCGAATGGTAATCCAAAAGAATGTAGAAGAATATTACTGTAAACACTTAATAATGGTATTTTCATAATAGTAGGCACTGCTCACAATAATATTTTCACTAATTAAATCCAGCTTGAAGAATGACACTTAAATCCACAAATTAAATCCAGATGGTAAGAATATCACTAATAAATCCAATATGAATCACTTTGTTAAATCCCACAATGAATATTCTGTTCACTTTTACTTGTTACTAAATTCGGTTCCAAAAGTTAGAAATTCTTGACTATTTGTATATTAAACAATTGACAATATAATGACTTAATTGAAAAAAAGGTGAAATATGCATATCAGGAATTGCCACATTCAGAAAAAAACAGCCTCCCCACACAGTCAAGAAGAAGAGAGGGGGAGAGAGCATGGTTAATAAAATAATCAGTTTCAAAAAGGACGCCACTAACAAAAAACAAAAATGAGAACCCGAGGGGTTACCGCCTTGGAACGGTCAGTGGCAAATCAAATTGCCACTGGGGGTTTAAACCAGGTTCTAGGGTGCACCAACCTCACACTTGCCCCAACAGGTTCTCGTATCACAAGACAAGTACAAATTGTCTTGGTGAAATAACTCCAACCCACCCATCAGCTCAACAATGTTGTATGCAAAAGCATACAAACATAAAAACATAAGAAGCTAATAGCATTGCAAAGCCAAAGGGCGGGTACTCAATGATCTTTCCGAGACCAGAGCATCTGGAGTAAAATCAGCAAGAACACGATGACAGGGATAAAAGAAACAAATCGAGCTTCTAGGTTCTTTTAAGAAAAGATTTCCCCATTAACCTTCATAAACTCTTAAACCCCTGCCACCGTCGTGCAATCAAAGAGGTAAGCATAATGATCAACTGAAGCTTTTATAGTAATATACATTACCAAAACCAATAATTATGTATAATAATTCTGTGTCTTTAGGAATTTTGAAACTGAACACAAATATTAATTTTAGATCAATTATTACTTGAAATTATACCATAAATATTAAAATTAATTTAATAATTTAAGATCAATTATTACTTGAAATTATACCATAAATATTAAAATTAATGAAACTGACATCAAGTTACGCACAGAATTTAAAGTTTGTTTAAGGTTTTTTTTAAGTAATTAACATATAACATTCGCGAAGTTCGCGACAAGCAGTACAGCCAGATTAAAAAATAATTGACTTAATTTTGAGAAAAGCATGTCGCCAGCATCTTCAAGGTTAAAACTCTAAAATTAAATATTGCAATTTTGGGGAGAGATCTGATGTTTTCTTAGAACAAACATCACTGAGATTGTCATTTATGTTACTTCCTTTAAGTTTTATAGCATGTTAAATGTCTAGTAACATCGCTTTTTTGCATGTCGCCAGGCAAAACATCAATTTTTACAGTAAAATTGTTGAAATATGATGAATGGCAATTAAGAAATTTGCTGTTTTTAATGTTTAAGGCACGTGAAAATATAATATTAGAAAGTTCTGTTGCAATTGGATGTCTTTTTTAAACAATGACACTGGTTTTAAGGGATTCGCCAAAAAACTACTTTCCTACCGTAACCATTTTTAAACCTCACTGCTGATGGTATTAAATATGATAAAAACAGTTATAAAGGCATAAATATGTTATAGAATTATCAAATTTTATGTATTTCAAATTAAAACACCCGCGGCTTTTTTTATATATTTTTGTTGGTCATAGCCTTAACTCGAAATTCTTGATGTCCGATAATAAAATTTTCCTCCGTAACTGTGTATTTCACTTCTTTTAATCTATGTTAATTCCATGGATCAAACAGTTTACATCAATTACACGGTTATTAATTGATTAATACATACCACCACTAAATAAGTATTATTTATTGCAAATATTAGTAAAAAAAATGTTAAAAATATTTCCTCCGTAATTTTTTCTTCCGTAACCAAAAGTATCATGATTACTTCTAGTGCTAATTAGATTGTTGTTATCAACTGACTGCCTCGTTATTATCACAGAAGCCGTCAAGTACTATGGTCAGAAGTGGTAAAATTTACCCTTATAATTTTGGGTTACGGAGGAAAGTTACGGAGAAAGCTAGAAAAGTAACGGAGGAAAGATATGCACGATTATCAATTTATCCTCATATAACTTGTGTCTAAATGTAAGCTGCACATATGAGTTTTTATTTAAAAAATTTTCCTCCATTGCAACTGATACGTAAGTACTCCGAATTGTTTGTCAAAATTCAAACAAATACTGAGTGCCAATGAAAACACAACACTTTATTTTTTGGAATATTTTTGATGTGTGTAAAAGTTAAATGAATTGGCAAAGTTATATGTGTTTTAAAATCAAAAAGTAACCAGTCTATACATTTATTGTCCACTGATTGTTTAAACTTTTTCTCCTACAGTAACCCCGTACAAACGCATGAAAGTTTCGTTTTGGCATGTAAACCTGCATAAATAACCTCAAAACAAGTTCATTTGTAAACCTTTACAAACGGCTACACAATCCCATCTTCAGTTTTACTCTATACAAATGTGAAAATGCCATGACTTTTAGACAACCAGCGACATGAGGTTTAAGGCATGATCCAAGGAGGTGTGTCTCGTCGTGAAATCGCTCGTCGAATGCATTGTTCGCCGTCGACAATTACTCGCTGGGCCCAACGACATCCCATATCAAAATTCTATTTTGTTTAGGGCCCATTGTTTTCTCTTTTAGGGCAAACCCATTCTTTTATCTGGGAAACATACTCCGCTGAACAAGGAATGGTATTAATCTGAAAATACAGCATTGAAGGTTCCAAGTTCAGCGCCATATGCATACCACCGTTTGGGATGAATCAAAATTGTACTGTTAGTTGGTGTTAATATTGAGTTGCGCTCAACTAGGCGGCGTGGGCAGTAATAAGCATTTCCATTTGCAAGCTTTGCCCAAGTGCTCAGTACAATATATTCATTATATATTCATTATATGAAACAGTATGACTTTGTTGTTTACTTGTGGAAAGATCTGTGATGTCAAAAGAAATCTTGTACGAGGGTTGGTAATAAAACGCGGAAAAAAGCGTGGTATCTTAAAAAACCTTCTCACCTTCATAAAACTTGGTAACATAAATAACTGTCATTACTGAAAATGATCAACAATACAAATCAACAGTTTATCAGTTTAGAAGTTCACTACACTGTAACAACCGAATCTGGGGTTTTCCACATTGCAGGCTGACTCGTGGTTTTCGGTCCGCAGAGCCAAAAGAACGTAAAAATTGCATATACGGAATTGCCACATTCAGAAGACATAGACTCCCCACACAGCCTAGAAGAAGAGAAAGAGATAGCATGGTAAATAAAATAATCAATTTCAATACAGACACCAAAAACAACACAAAAAAATGAGAACCAGAGGGGCTAACGCCTTGGAACGGTTAGTGTTAAAACAATTAGCCACTGGGGGCTTTAACCAGGTTCTCGGGTGCACCAACCGCACACTACCAACACGTTCTCATATGACTCATATGAACAAACAAGTAAAAGTTGTCTTGGTGAAATCGACTGACACTATGCGTCTTAAAAACTTATTTTCTTCAAGTTCGACTTTGCCGCACAAACTGCTCCAAACATCGTACTCTGCCGTTAACATTTTAGGAATTCATCTTACACAAATTTTTCTAGTATTCAACTCTCTGTGTATGATGTGGTTCATGGTTCCGATGTAGCAACCCATATTCATGTATTCAGTACTGTTTTCAGTAAAATAATCCGCTACCGATGTCTTGCGGTGATGATTACACTAAACGGGTTTATTCAATCGTTTTTTTTGTTTTTTTTTTGGGGGGGGGGGTGTGGTTGTCCCAACTAGCACAGTCGGTAGCGTGATCGGAATCGCATGGATAGGCGCGGAAACCTTGAATACCACTGATACGAGGGTTGTCTCACTAAATCGTGGACTTTGCATATATTTTTTTCATTTGACTTCCGATCGTAATAATATTCTAGAAATACTTTTCCCATTTAATATCAGTAAAATATATGCAATGATAGAACTAAATGTAGAACTGGTGATCGATTAGGTTTATGTATGCGTACCCGGCGCAACCCAAATTAACGACTTAAAATAATTACCTGTATGCTTATTTGGGTTGCGCCGGTTACGCATACAAAGACCTAATCGATCACGCACAATTCACAAGTTCTGCATTTATTTCTTTCATCATTACAACCCTCGTATATGTTTGTATGATTTGTCGAGTTGATAGGTGGCTTGAGATTGATTCACCAAGACAACATGTACCTGTTTTTTTTTCATACGAGAACCAACCTGTTCGGGCAAGTGTTTGGTTGGTGCGACATATAACCTAGCTATAGAGCCCAAATTGTTTCGCCACTGGCCTTTCCGAGGCGGCGGTAACTCATCAGGATTTCTTTTTCGTTAATTATTTCGTGTTGTCTTATTTGCAATGGATGCTTTTACAAACCATTGCTCTCGCTAATTTTTGGCTGCGTGAGGAGGCTGTGATTTCTGGGTGTGGCGATTCCTGATATGCATTTTCATTGTTTATTGAAGTTTTCAAACGTTTTTCATGCTTATTTGATCACTTTGCCCAACCCATATTTATTTATATTAACTTCTAAACCATACGAAAACGAACAAAAATATTACTTTTTCTGCACTTGCGGCGCTATATTTACTTATTGCCATTTTGAAGAGTGTCAGATGTGGAAAGACTTCTTCTGATCTGACACACGTGGAATAATTTAGTATGTGTCCCAATCTCACTGAAGTCATATCAAATAAGCGTAGCGGTTTATAGGAGATTTTTTATCAGATTGGTTTGCGTCGTAAAAGTATATAAGATCCTGTCTATCTTAAAAATTCTTGAAACACTCAGGATTGTTTAAATGATTTACACACTACCGTGATTATTTTATTTTATATATATTTGTAGACCGAAGTACGAGAGGATCACCAAAATGAAAACATGTATATGCATCACCTTATTAATGACCGTGTTCGTAAAAGACTTTATGACGAAGCAATGGGCTTTACCAGATCGTCTTTTTGAGCTATGCCCATTCACATCATTTTGCGAAAACAATGCGTCCATAGAATTTCGATTCTTACCGAAATATACTCCTTGCTGTAGCCCTTGCTCATGTTCAGACGACTGTGGACTCTTCAAAAATTGTTGTCACCGGGATTTTGACAGATATAACATGAATGCGAATGAAAATCTCACGACGGTTTGTCGGTCAGCATTCGTATCACAGGGATCAGTCAACTTTGCAAGTAACTATAAAATGATAGATACATGCTCCGCTGACCAGGAAGTTATCGTTAATGGCACCTACTATGAAAATGACAACATTTTATCGACATTCCTTCCAGTGTATTCTCCTGGACAAGAAACGATTTACATAAGTGCAGAATGTGCAAACTGTAATAACGTCACAGACGGCATCAAAAGGCAACAGGCGAAATATATAGAGCCGTTCAAGTGGAGACAGTACGTATCTGTGCAGATGCGTTTGAGATGCTTAACAACGGTTCTTTGTTTGTTTGAGATGCTTAACAACGATTCTTTGTTGAATTTGTATTCGATTTTGTTAATCATCACTTGTTTGTTTGCAAAAATGTTATTTTTTTGCATTTTAAATTAAAAGCAATCTTTAGGCTTGAAGTGCTGTCTACAGTCATTATTGCACCAGTATCATCGATAAGAAAGAAAATTACCAAAATCTCAATAACGGCAAAAATGTCATTCAATGAAACTATGAACTAATAAATGTTAAAAATGTATCTTAATTTTGCATTTGGCAAGACACTTTAGAACAGTTCAGAAAAATAAAGTCCCGAAAACTTTTATTTACATAATATCACAAAAACTTAACAACACTGAGCATAATTTTAAATGCCCACATGAGTAAAATGATAGTGACAACAATGTCTTGTTTCTCTCGACTGACATATGTTAACTAAACTATATAAGATATTTGTATAAGTATCTTTGGCCTGCTTTTTCCCTGTCGCTTTCTGGTCGCGTAAATGGATGGCAAACGTTAATTTGTCTCTTCATAATTGAAAGTTCTTGAAAGAAGACACAACATTTTCTTGTTATTATCATAATACTCGTGGGTTTTTTAAGAGTAATGTTTTGTGTTGCTTAGTTTTTTTTGAATTTATGCAAATAGAATTGTAAGGAATTTAAGGATAGCTATTTTCTTTACTGTATCTTAATATATGTAACATGAAGATTCACAAATAACAAATATTTGTGCAAAGATATATTGAACTGCATTTTGCCGTTAGATAGATTTTGGTATTTTTTACCGCTATCAGTGCAATGATTGAAGACGGCCCTTAAACTATTTGCAAGTCAACAGGTTTAGATAAACAGAGCCTGCACTCTTTTTCGGAGCACAAATAAAATGACTTTATCATGAAACAATACGGTAAAAAATGAAATGATAGTGCCTCTAGCTGGGAGCGAACCAGCAACGTCATGGCGACAGCGCCTAGCCCTGCAATTCCTGCGACGCAACCAATTGAGCTAACCGGGACAACCCCCCAAAAAGGTTGATCGGATAGCCCACGCAACCAATTGAGCTCACCGGGACAACCCCCCAGAAAAGGTTGATCGGATAGCCCTGATATACGTAACAATAACTGCATGACATCGGTAACAAGTTATTTTACTGATAACAGTACTGACTATATGAGTACTAAATTATCGTTTTCAAATTCTTACAATACTAGAGTAAGCTTCGACAAGCTGACTGACAGTTATCACAAAAATATATTGCTAAGCGAACAATTTAGATACAACAGTATTGAGATGCAAGTTTCGCGTGTGGTTGTGCAATGTCTGAGTCGTTGCCAACAGGAGTGTGGAAAATTTGATGTTTTGTAAATTGCTTTTTTGCGAGTTTGTTTAGAATATTATGTTTTAGATCATTTTGTCTTTTTAAATATATTTTTATTAATTTTAACAATGTTTTCTGATAATCTGATCAGGCTTGTCCCTTTTTTGTTATTATGCTGAACAATGTATTCAAACTTTATTCCGAGCCTGTCTTTAAAAATGCCAAAATTGATAAATGCTTTAAAGTCATTATTTATCCATATTTGGATACAGATATTTAGTTAGATTTAAAAGTTTTACTTTAAAATGTTGTGTTTACACTCGCTTTTTTTGTTTACTTTCAGTCAAATTTAGCAATGCATGTAATAGCTGATATAACCGGTTTCAATTCGTCGGGTTTCCGTCGAAGTAACGAACACGTGTAAAGTTTCTTTGTTTATTTCTTTGTTTCAAATAGATTATTAATAACGTCAAATAACAATAAATTAATGTTCACAATATTTGTTTCAGGTATTCCTGTGCAAGGTTTTCACTTGCAAATAAATGTCAAATATAAAACACTAATTATAAAATGCAGTTAAGGTAATCCTTATTTGTGAGCGGTATTCCTTCGCTCTTGTTTAAAATTTAGATGTTTCTTAGTGAAGAGTCAAAATTAGAATGTCTTGATATAGTTATAAAATCCCTTAAATTTACGATAAGTTACCTGCCTCGGGCAATCGTAGCCGTGACAACTATAAGGATATCTACATCTTATCAGTAATAAAATTGTCAAACCGCTTACGCAGAATTATAGATGTTAATTATGCAACTAAGTATCAAACTGATTATGACAATAAACTTCAAAATTAAGTAACACAATAAATATTTAAATTTAAAAAGAAAGAATTTTTACTTAAATAAAAGAACATCAACATTTGAGATAGTTACCATATTTTAGCATGGTAGCACAGATGCTTGTAATGACTAAATATCTTTAATATTTTTTACTTTTTATGGTAAATGTGTATGTTTTGTATGTTTATACTTTGTATATGAAAAAAAATGCTTTTAGCTTTTGTCATGTTTATGTGTTGTTTATAAATTTTTATAAGGCTTTAGAAAATTGTAATTCTCTTAAATGCCACTCTGATGTGATACTGTTAATGGATAGTCATTTTTGACCTATGTCTTTGGGTGACTAAATTATTTAATCCGTTATCTTTAATATGATGCATCAGATTGGTTAGTTTTGGTGTGTTTATATATTTGTTATTTTTGTGTTTTTGAGGGGAAAATGAGGGATTTTTTAAAGTGAGGGAGCTTTTGTGTGTCAATCATTAAGTTAGGTCGGATTTGTTTTTACCAGTCAGAGAACTTTTCAAATAAACTTCTTTCTTTTACTTTAATCAATTAAGAGAAAACTGTTTTGTGGTAAAATTGGTCTTTTTTCTGATTTTTGGAGACAAATATTTCCAAGAACTTATATCAGAATGTCAGTTATGTTGCTAAGAATTCTCTTGGCTTTTGTATAAAAACTTGATATATTGTATGTCTCTTATATTTTAAACTCTTTAAAAATAGAAACAACAAAAACAAAACAAAAACTAGATACTTTTTGAAAAACTTTTAAGTGGGCAAAATCTTATCTTGGTGTATATATGTTGTGTTTTTTTTTAAATAGTCTATTCTTGTTTGTTACTTAATATTTTACTTAAAAATAAAACTGTGGTATCTTACGCGTATATTGACACTTATTTTAAAATATGTGTTAAGCCGTTCGAACTTATTGGCTGTCACTGTATTTTGAATTGTAAGTGGAGATGAATATTTGAATTTCAACAATGTTGATAATGTAATAATAACTACTCTTCAATCATCGCTGATACAAGTTTCGCCTTTAGAAGGCCATTGAGCACGATGTTTATATTTTGTGAAAATATTGAATGAGAGTGCCTCTAGCTGGGAGCGAACCCGCACCGTCACGGCGACAGCGCATAGCCCTGCAATTCCTGCGACGCAACCGATTGAGCTAACCGGGACAACCCCAAAATGGTTGATCGGATAGTCCTGATATACGTAACAATCATTGCATGACATCGGTGACGGGTTAATTTTCTGATAACAGTACCTTCTATATGTACGGGGAGACTTTTTACGGCCACCACACTGCACACATAGCGCTACTGTGAATTTCAAATTGCGCTCAAGTCTGGTCTAGGCGGCGTGGATAGTAATATGCATTTCCATTACTGCTCAGACCGAGCTTGCACTATTTTGATATTTGTCATGTTTTGTGACTTTCAACGTTCTTTTTCCATCTATTTAAATATTAATTGAATGTACTGGGCTTTAAGAACCATTATCTAGACTCTTGTCGCAGTTGCTATAGACAAACAAGAATATATGTACGAAAACTAACATAATGTTGTTGTTGAACATTTTTTGTGTTTGACCTCCAGTCCTACCACTAAATGACATGGCCCAACAGAACACACTATGAGCTATTGTTTATCACCTTTTTCATGTATACCAGACACATATAAAAGTGGTGTCGGGATCCTCATCTTTAACTATGTTTGCCCGACTAGGTACCAGTTAAACGAAAAAACAAAACTGGTAAACTAAAGCCCCGGTCACAACCCGCCGTACTTGCAAGTGCGTGCTGTCTACGTGCAAAACCGTGGGCAAAATTCAGGGATCCGTATGTGGTGAGTACCGCCTTCGTACGGATTTGGGAGCACGCAGACACGCCGTAGCATTTTTAGTGCATGCAAAACTTTCTCTGCGTTAGAGCTACGGTATCTACCAAGTACGGGTGACGCGCGTGCTCTGTACGACCATGAGCGCATAACGCACAGAATCCGCGAGTCTTTTTAAAAACTCCCATTGTTCGTGCCGCGCACGTAATAAGTGGGTGGTCCGTGAGTGGTCCTTGCGTCCTCAGTTCAACTGTCCAAAACGCAAACAGAACTCAGGCGGACCTTACCGAGCAAGAACGTGCTCCGCACTTAAAATGCACGCTGTGCACACTAAACTATGCGGTATATAAAGGTCAAGCCTACAGTCTTCTAGATGCTACCGAGGAAGGCAGCAAGAAAAGAGGCAGAAAAGAAGAGGGCCGGGCCACAGAGGAAGATGAGAGGACCCTAGACGAGTCCGATAGTGATATTTATTCAACCAACATAACTAGTTATGTTTTTAATATTAAGACTACTTCATACAGTACTTTTGTTCACAGTAACACGTATTCACCCTGAATAAGTAGAGGGAAGAATGTTCTAGCCGATGGTTAAATTAGACGAGAAAAAATAAAAGAAATAAATAAAAGGGTTATAATTCTAGCGCTAGCCCAACACAGGTTAATATAAATTTGTCCTTAATAATCTTATATAATTATAAAACATCTAAAATTAGTTTTTTGTTGATTTTCGGCCTGTTTATGATGCGTGCTTTCAATATCACAGCCAGATTTGTGTTTTGTTCAATCACCCCTAGGATATACTACCTAGTTTTTATACGCCTGAAGGGACGTATTATGTTTTTGCCTCGGTGTCCATCTGTCTGTCTATCCGTTAGCAATTTCCCTGCCGCTCTGCAACTCTTGAACCCCTTGAAGAATTTCGAAGAAACCTGACACAAATGTTTACCACATTGAGACAACGTGCAGAAGCCTTGTTCCAGATGACTTTAAGGTCAAGGTCAGACTAAGGTTTTAAGGTCATAGTTAGCAATTTCCCTTCCGCTGTGTAACTCTTCAAATCCTTGAAAACTTTCGAAGATTCCTGACGCAAATGTTAACCACATTAAACGACGTGCAGAAGCCATGTTCCGGATGGCTGGAGTCAAGGACAAGGTCAGACTGTGGGGTTTAAGGTCATAGTTAGCAATTTCCCTTCCGCTCAGTAACTCTGGAACCCCTTGAAGAATTTCGAAGAATCCTGACACAAATGTTTACCACTTTGAGAATACGTGCAGATGCCATCTTCCGGATGGCTCGCTTCCAGGTCAATATCAGACTGAGGGGTTAAAGGTCATAGTTAGCAATTTCCCTTCCGCTCTGTAATTCTTGAACCCGTTAAAGGAATTCTTAGAAACCTGACACAAATGTTAACCACATTGAGACAACGTGCAGAAGCCTTATTCCGGATGACTGATTTCAAGGTCAAGGTCAGACTTCGGGGTTAAAGGTCATAGATAGCAATTTAACCTTCCGCTTTGTAACTCTTGAACTCCTTAAAGGATTTCAAAGAATCCAGACACAAAAGTTAACAACATTGAGATGACGTGCAGAAGCCATGTTTAGGATGGCTCGCTTCAAGGTCAAGGTCATACTTAGGGGTCAAAGGTCATAGATAGAAATTTTCCTTCTGCTCTGTAACTCTTGAACCCCTTTAAGGATTTCTAACAAACCTGACACAATTGTTTACCACACTGAGACGACGTGCTGAAGCTATGTTCAGGATGGCTGGCTTCAAGGTCAAGGTGAGGCTTTGAAAGCAAATTTCATATGACTATGTTTCCCTTCCGCTCTGTAACTCTTGAACCCCTCGAAGGATTTCTAAGAAACCTGACACAAACGTTAACCACATTGAGACGACATGCAGAAGCCATGTTCAGGATGGCTCGCTTCAAGGTCAAGGTTTGACTTATGGGTCAAAGGTCGATCACCTGACAGTGAAGATCCAGTTCAGCCGGTACATCCGTTCCATCTGAACAGGATCTAAACTGATTGCTTTTTTATTCGTTAGGTTGAATATGACCAAAATGCGACCAGTTCAAATCATGATCGCCGGCACAAATGTGCCAGCTTGATCTACACTGTTCGCATTGCGTAAAAATGTGTATATACGGCGGAAAGGGTTAAAGACTGATATAGTTAAGATCAGGACCAAAGACAATAAAACTGAGACTAAAGGCTTTAATCAATTCTTAAGCATTTTACTGCCTTAAACTGTGACTAGACTCAGAAAAATAAAACATTTGAGTTCTGAGACCTCCGATTAACATCCCATTTATGTGCATACACTGTATACAGCCGAGACTTCTCTGTAATATAGTCTGAACATGTTGAGAATCTGAGTTTTTTTTACTCAATAACAGTGAATAAAATATTCTGTCTTTTATTTCAAAATGCTTTAAAGAATGTTTTGGGCAGTATCTGTGGAAAATGAAATACAGTTTACCCTATATAAATCTCCATAGCTCCGTTTTGGTGTTGTATGTGATATGCAGGATTTATATGCCCAGATCCCCTTTCAAAATTCTATTTTTTTAGTATCGCCCATTGCTTTCTCGTTTAGGGCAAACAAATTCATTTATCTGGGGACGAAACGCTGCTGCACATGGAATGTTATTAATCTGAAAATACCGCATTGAAGGTTCGATGTTCACCGCCATATGCACTTCATCGTTTGGGATGAATAAAAATTGTACTGTTAATTGGTTTAAATATTGAGTTGCGCTCAACCCATGCTATGCGGCGTGGGCAATTATACACATTTCCATTACTGCACATGAACAGGCTCAATCAAACCGAGCCTGCAATATTTTCATATGTGTCGTGTTCGGGGGCTTTCCAAGCTCCCTTTTCAACTTTTCCAGTTAAGAACAATACGAATTATCTTACACGTATGTCACCTGTTGACTTAAGTTCACGAATACACTCGTCGCTGTAAAGTTATGCGTGTGCAGTAACTGTAATCACATTTCACTTAAAAACTATTATTATATATTTGCTGATTGCTGAACAAGGTTGTTATCTTACGACCATCTATTGAGAGAATATTATCTTTTACTACATATTTTAATACTACCTTCATTTCGGTCTGCTGTTGCCGGAGATTTCTCATACGTGGTTTTCTAAGATAGCTACAAATTCAACGCCGAAAGTCCTTCAACGCTTTCAGTGCTTTGATCTACAGGTACTGACCAAATAAACATTTCTACTTTAAAGCATTTTGAAAAATGACTTTTCTTAGTATTTTATTCACTGTATTTTAAGTAAAAAAACTCAACAAATATGTTGCAGATTCTCAACATGTTCAGGCTATATTACAGAGACTTCTAAGCTGTATACAGTGTATGTACATAAACTGGCAAGTTAAGTGGAAGTCTCACAAAAATTCAAATGTTTGATTTTTTCTGAGACTAATCGCAGTTTTAGGCAGTCAAAGGCTTGATAATTGAGAACGGTCTCTAGTCTCAGTTTAATTGTCTTTGGTCCTGATCTTGACTAAATCAGTCTCAACCCTTTTGCCTACATACATTTTTAAGCAATGCACATTTAAGCCGGGTGATCAGGATTTGCACTGGTCGGATTTTGGTCCGATATTAACGTAACGAATAAAAAAGCAGTGAAGATCCTATTCAGATGCTATGGATCTGCCGCCTGATCTGGATCGACACTGTCAGGTGAGCGATAGGGCCATTTGGCCATCTTTTTGGGTTTTTTTTTCAGAGGGACCCTCTAGAGTTTAAAGGTTTGTCAAATTGCTCACTACCCTAAGCTAGTGATGTTTCTGCTTTAATCCATTCGATTTTTATATGTTGTATATTTCAAGTAAATTTTCGGAACATTCTGCTAACACTCTCTTAAGTTGTACTGACTACCCTTAACTTGTGATGCTTCTGTTTTAGGTGAAACTGTTTTCTGATTTGCTTCATTTCCATCTTTAAAGTATACTTTTCGGAAACTTTTACTATCTAAAGTACCTTTCATTCAGCTGATTACGTTGTCCAGTCCTTTCCTGAAGCTGCTGTCACAGTTTATTTTAAACTGCAGAAAAACATTACTATACAGGTTCGACTTTTTGCTACCACCATGCAAAACTTTTCTTGCTTGCTTAAACTGTTTTTCTTCCCTCCTACTGAGCTCTTTTTCCTGTTCTATCTGCCTTTTCTGTCTCGGGACACTTAAGTCTCTTCCTGACTCAGACTTATACCTTGACATGTTTCTTAACTGATTTTCCCTTAACCTTACAGAAGCCGATTTCTCAACAATACATTTTTTGTTTCTTTACCTGAATACGAATTGTTCCGACACAATAAATGCTCTAAGCGAACACTGTTATCAGCTACTGTTTCGTTTTTCTTTTGACGTGTGCACAAAACAGTTCTTTTAGCTTCTAACCTGTGGCCACACTGTCATAGATCCCTTCTAGCGCTATTTATATGTCAAATACACTAGTACAAGGTGCATCGACATTGTAGGACCCTATCCTTAAGACTCTTCCTGATTATGCAGCACTAAAGGGGCAGGTGGCCTTTTGAAATGACATCAGGGGGTTGGACACTGGCTTTATCGTGAACCTCATGATTTCTCAGAAACATAGGGAGATTCAACTTAGAGTTACGTGTGGTGAGTGTTTAAAGGAACTTACCCTTGATCGTATAGGATCTTTGTTTGCATACTATATGGAACTTTCATGTTTATACCCAATTTCGTGCCTGTGTTCCTTAACTGGGGTAAAAGTTTAAAACTTGGGCTGTTTTTCAGTAACAGGGGTACCCTGCCTTGGGGAATAACTGAAACTGATTAACTGCTCTGGTTTACACTGCTCAATCAATAGTCCAACTCTTGTTCTTCATAACTCCAAAGTCTCATCAATTTCGCCACCGACAACCTCGGCCCAAGATCATAAACTGAGATTGGAGACCAGACTCAAATCTCAAGCATCTGTCGCCATTTCAGCCAATCAGATGCTTGAGATTTGAGTCAGCCAATCAGATGCTTGAGATTTGAGTCTGGTCTCCAGCTTTAGTTTTTTGATCTTGGGCCCAGTTTTACCAAGTAGAAGCTCAATTAAAAACAACCAAAACACAAAACATAGACACAAAATGTATTTCTTTGTAGTTACACACAAGAATAGAGCATTTTATGAATAGAAACATAATTATACCAAAACAATATTTTCGCCCACATTTAGTTTTTCAAACATTCCTTAGTTCTTGAAAAATAGTTCCAATTATAAGAGTCTAACAATATGTCTCGTGTTTTTTTATAGATAAGGTAACAAATCCTATCAACTTATCTGAGATTCTGACATAAGTTTTCCAAAATAAATAATTTAATTCTTCAAACGATATTAGAATGAAGACCGTTCTTCGCCACAGGAAGATTGTTCTTTTTATAGTATAAAACAAGTAAGGAGTGCCATCCTAATGCCTTTAAACAGCAATATGCAAAATAAAGGCAAAAATGAGGAACTCTCCGTTCGGTCAAAATAAACCAACCTTACCTCATTATACTTACAAAACCCTTTACAAAATTATTATTCTCTCCAAATCATACAAATAGCATATATTTAAAAACAACAGAGCTAACTAAAACATAGGTATATTTCTTCATCAAAATGATGTATTACAATAAAATAGCAGATCAAGATGAGCGCCATAAACAGGTGTCAAATATGCACCGACACAATGGCTACTACAATAAGGCAACATTTGATATACATCTATAAACAACGCTTCAATAATTTTTATTCACATATCAAAAAGACTGTTTAAGATCTGTCATTGCAAGCATCTGCTGTCTTAGATTTTTCAGAAAGTAAACAAACATAAAATCAGTGATGACACCTCTAAAACACATTGTAATACGTGAAACTTTTCCGAAAATACATTAAAGATAATAAAAATAGAACAATACTTACTTCTATCAACTGTAAAATAATGTTATTGAAGCACTTATCAATTAAGGCATTTGTACAACAAGCTCGGAATAAAATGGGAATAAATTGTCCAGCTTTCTACCCAAAACACTTGACAGATCTACACAAATTCACCAGGAAACATAATTTAGACTAACAACAATATATTTATACAGATATTTATATATTAAAGTAAAATACGAATGTCAGGAATCGCCACATTCAGAAGACACAGCCTCCCCACACAACCAAGAAGTAAAGAGGAAGAGAGAGAGCATGGTTTATAAAATGACCAATTTCAAAACAGACACCACAAAAATAAGAACCTGATGGGTTACCGCCTTGGAACGGTTAGTGGAAAACCCCATTTGTTACTTAATTATTAAGTTAATTTACCATTCACTTAGTACTTGTTTGATTCCATTCTTTTTCTAAGCATGATGTGTTTTGATCTTCGTGCAATTCTTACGGATATTCCAAGTCAACCTGCAGTCTGTATTATAGCTGTCCGTTTTTGGCTTTTAATTTATAATTTTTTTATCTGAACTTAGAACACTTTAGAAACACGCTCAGAATAACATATATCTAACTGCAGTCATACAAAAAATATACCTTTACCCAACTCCCCTGGGGCAATCATTTATAATCATCTTTTTGATTTGATTTTCCAACAGTTAATAAGTTATAGGCAGTGAATGATTGATCTACTTTTGAGGTGCATCTACTAATGGGCAACTAAGATTCAGCATGCTTTTGAAGACGTATCCGATTGTTGACGTATGAAATTATATACACTTTCATTGAAACAGTTTTCTTTATAATTCAACAAGATAAACGTATACAGATTTGTAAAAACTATGTTTCTTTCAGATTTAGGTCAGTTTAAAACAGTTTTCTACAACTTAAAATTCAGATTCAATATAACCAGTGCCCAAGGTTATAAAACTGAGCACGGAAAGCAGTCTCAAATCTCAAGCATCATATTGGCTGAAATGGCGACCAGTCGCCATTTCAGCCAATCAGATGCTTGAGATTTGAGACTGGTTTCCAATCTCAGCTTTATAACCTTCAGGCCAGTAACCAGAAAAATCGGCGACGAATCTTGTAAGCCGTGATAATTTTACTGAAATTTAATAAAAAAAATTATGGAATCTTTGAGTGTTAAGTCGATTGAAAATTTACATTTAAAGAGGATTTTGTGTCAAACAAGTTTCATAACAAAAAGGTTAACATTTGGAATGCAAATAAAAGCGGGACGACGCTGGTGAAATCGCCGAACGCAGGTAAAGATTTAGTACTGTCGTATGATTTTCCTAATTATTTTAGTGTCATCTTCAGTCAGACAATTTCTGGATTTCTTTTTATATTAACACAACAGTTACTGCAGTAAAGATTTTATGTAATTTTTGGAGCTGAACGCACGTGCTTGGCGTCGACACCTACTCGTATGACAGAACTTGAAATAGATATTTTTATTCAGATCGGATGGATTAAAATGCCTTACGAAATTATATATCGTTAGCAATAACTTAATTCATTGGCACTGATGATTCACAATGTTAAACGTCGTGTAATTAACAAACTTTCCCGACTGATTGACATTTTGTATCACGGAAGTGTGACGTCAATATCGTATGACATTTTGTATCACGGAAGTGTGACGTCATTATCGTATGCCATTTTGTATCACGTAAGTGTGACGTCATTATCGTATGACATTTTGTATCACAGGAGTGTGACGTCATTACCGTAACCATTTTATGACAGTGACAAGAAGATTTTTATACCGTTTATTTTCTTCTGTTTTTGTTTTGTTGGTTATTGTTTTTGGTTATTTTTTTTGTTAATCACGTGGGATTTTCATCTCCCGCCGGTTGATCTGGGTACGGGTCAAAATTCCTGGGGAATTTTCCCACGCCGGGGGATATGACATGTATTATCCTTTAAATACCTTTACGAATGAGAAGTTCATTTTTTTCATTTTATGTACATCGTGATATTAATTCATTCATTTTATTTTTCGCTCCGGAAAGAGAGGCCCTGTTTATCCAAACCCGGCCATTTGCAATTTAAAGCCAGTAGAAGCAACATTATTGTTAAATCATTTAATTTCGCGCGTGTTTAATTTTCGCGTTTTTCGCGCTACGGCAAAAGCGCGAATTTTAATCCAAGCGAAATTAAACCATTGAACAGTGTTTCTTTACAGAAAAATACAGTTACGCGAATTCATGCCCCCCGCCCCCTTCCCCCCCCCCCCCCGCGTATATGTTATCTACGGGTTTTCCGCGAAAATTTCGTCCCCGGGAAATTAAATGATACTACAGTGATTTGTTTGCAAATCAAAAAATGATGGTAAATATGAACAAAATCGAATAAATATTAACATTTAAGCTCGGTAAATAACCGTTGTTTGGCATTTCAAACTCATCTGCACAGATACGTAATGTATCCACTGGAGTGCCGGAATCTTGTGGTATGTTTGGGCGATATGAATTAACAAACCTATACTCTGCATCATATATTGTCTTATTGGCTACTCTGAAGTAAACCTTTAAGTCGGAGTAAACATATTCTTCGGGAAATAAATCAACTTGTTCACAAAAGAATAACTTCGTCAGGATCATGCCAGTGGTGATCCACTTAGTTGGGTATAAGGGATACAGATAATCCGCCGATGTTACCAGTTGAAAGTTATTGTACAACAAATGGCTAGCTAAAAAAAATGTTTTGTTACTGTCTGTTGATTTCCCGAATGCGTCTGTTTCTGTTAGTTCTGTTTCGTCTGTTTGGCTGTAATTTATTATCTCGTTAAATTTAACGGATAATGGGTACTTTTGTTCCTTAAATTGTAGGTACCATGTTTCTGTTAAAGTCTGTTTGATAATATCTTGTAAGTAAGATGGTCTTGCATGACTTAAAGGATAAGTTACGTTTGCTATAATATATCTTACGGATTTTTCATCTTCGGATGTCTGTAACAGAGGAATAACATACCAGTTCTGCAAAACACCTCTGTGTAACCATGGTGCTAGTGTATTTTTCTTGTCATCCTCCGACAATTTTCTAAAAACTTCTGCTGGAATAGTCTCGTTGTTCACGGGTGTTAACTTCAAGAGAACAGAAAATGAAGTTCCTAACCATAGCGTGCTGTAATAGCTACAACTACCGTTGACAAGCTTTTGTCCTATGGGACATCGTCTTGGCCTACAAGAGATCTGCAAAATAAAATGGTATAGTTATCTTTAATTTAAATATTTAACTTACTAAATGAGGATACGTGGACTATGCAAAATTAAAGCGATAGAGATTTTTTTTAGGCAATGCCTATATGACGTATATTTGAATAATGACATTCATAATGACTAAGATATTGAAGACACAAATCGATCAGCATAGCATAGGAGGCCAGCGATAGTAACAACATGTCACGCTTACTTGAGCATTATATTCGGAAATCTTGGATACAAAGTACCGGGGAAAAATGTGTTGCTCAATGAATGAAAGCGAGAGAAAGAGAGAGTGTGTGTGTGAGAGAGAGAGAGAGAGAGAGAGAGAGAGAGAGGGAGAGAGAGAGTTGTCTGCCATAGAATGTCTGAATATCTATGTTTTTAAAATGGAAAATACTTGTGTACTCTAGAATCTGTTTTAAAGCTCCCGGTGGCAATTGTTTTGCTACAGACAGTTTCGAGGCGGTAACCCCTCGGATTCTCGTTGTTCTTGTTTGTGATGCCTGTTTTCAAAATTGACCATTTTATAAAAATGTTATGCCCTCTCGTTCTCTTCTTCTTTGATGTGTAGGAGGCTGTGTCTTCTGAATGCGGCAATGCCTTATATGCATATTTCACCTTTATGTGAAGGACTTTAATTCTCAGATCCGCAGTCAAATTTCCATTCTGTTTAGTTCCGCCCATTGTTTTCTCGCTTAGGGTAAACCCATTCTTTTATCTGGGGACCATATGCCGCTTTATTAATCTGAAAATACCGCATTGAATGTTCCATGTTCACAGTCATATGCGTTCCATCGTTTGGGATGAATCAAAATTGAACTGTTTATTGGTGTTAATATTGAGTTGCGCTCAACCCGGGGCTATGCGGCGTGGACAGTATTATGCACTTCCATAATGTCCATCAACAAGCTCAATACAACCGAGCCTGCAATATTTTCATATTTGTCGTGCTCGGTGCCTTTCAAAATTCCCTTTTTATCTATTGTATTACACTATTGTATTACATTGAGAGTTAATTCCCCCAGCTCACTACAGTAGCATTAGATTTGACACCTCGTCTCTTTATGCAAGTATTTTATATTCGTAAACAACTATGGATATTTTCTTAACTTATGAAATTGTCAAAAAGTTCCCTTTTCTTAAAATTCGAAATGATATTGCCTCTGCCTAGGAGCGAACCCGCACCGTCACGGCGACAACGCCTAGCCCTGCAATTCCGACGACGCAACCAATTGAGCTAACCGGCTATACCCCCAAAAAGGTTGATCGGATAGCCCTGATATACCTTATCATCACAGCACGTCATCGGTAACGGGTTATTTTACTGATAACAGTACTGACTTAATATATAAATGACTTAAGTGCTATTTTACATGCAAAGATTTATAACAGATTTCTAAGAAAGTCACATATAGTATATGCTATCAATCTTATTACGCTGTAACAAAATAAAACATATCAAACCTTGAACGATTGTACGAACAGCTCACTCGGAGGACATTGGCTGGAACTTCCGGTTTGTTTTATTTCCGTTTCAATATCAGTTGAATCTAGAAATACTGTGAACGAAACCATGTCAAATTTGTTATCATTCTCACCGAGATTTTCATCGATGCAGTTTTCTCGATACTTGTCCTTGCTGTTACACAAGTAGCAAAATATGTTGCCAAAACTCACCGAGATCCCGGGCTGTCTAAATGTTGCATTGAACGCGGAGCAGAGATCCCAAACTTCGTCACGTGATTTTATATTTCCTGACACATTACAGGACCTTATAATTTCAGGCTTGCATTTAAACGTGGTAAGATCAACGCCGTTAGGGGGATGGAAGAAAATAACACATTTAATGCCGGCCTTATTATAAATGTCTTGAATTGCTTTCTCGGCGTCGTCAAAGAAAGTGGTGTCAGACTCTGACGTACAGGTTATAGCCTTTTGCCATTTGATGCCGTCTGTGACGTTATTACACTTTGCACATTCTGTATTTACGTAAATCATCTCGTTTTCTAGAGAATACACTGGATGGAAGAGAGAGTTCAAGGCATTATTCTCAAAACGGGTTACATTTCCGACATCACCGGAGCATGTATCTTTCATTTTATAATAACTCTCAATGTTGACCGAACTGTGATACTGTGACACTACAGTTGACCGGCAAACCGTAATGAGCGTTTCATTCGCATTTATGTTATATCTGTCTAAATCCCGGTGACAACAATTCTTGAAGAGTCCACAATCATCTGAACACGAGCAGGGGCTACAGCAAGGAGTATATTTCGGGAAGTATCGAAATGGTATGGACGCATTGTTTTCGCAAAATGATGTGAATGGGCATAGCTCAAAAAGACGATCCGGTAATGCCCATTGCTTCGTCAGAGAGTTTTTTATGAACACTGTCACTAACAAGGTGATACATATACATGTTTTCATTTTGATGTGAAGCTCGTTATACGGTCTACAAATCTATTAAAATAAACAATCACAGTAGTTTTTATCACAAAAAAATCCTGTCTCTTTCCAGATGTTTTAAAGATAGAGCGGATTAAATTATCGAAAGGATCTTAAATACCTAAAGAAGCATACTAAATTATTCAGGAACGTCAGATCAGAAGAAACTTTTTAACATGTGACAATCTTTTTTTGAAGCTCCAGGTGATAAACTCCGTTTCTTTCCCACTTAAATTTTTACATATAACATCATTTGTTACAATGCGTCTTTATTATTATATTCATCATTGGAATTACCATGTATGTTTTTATAATATTTAGAAAATACAATTTCACACAAAAACAACAGAAAAATAATGACACTAGGATCATATATCATGTTTCTTTTCTTTTCATTTTCGAAAATTAAAAAAAAGTGAAGTGGGAGTTTTTTGTAATATCCCTGGAATGGGGATTATCAAGTTAAAAAAGTGGGGTTTCAAGGTCGTTTTCAACAGCAAGTTTGTATCTTTTTTAAATTTAACTTTATAAATTATATAAAGAACAATTTGTCTGGTGTACATTCAATTTAGTTTTCAGGAATGCTATTTCTTTTTCTATATTTATTTTTGTTTGAAGGTTATATTTAAAGTTTTCGATATTTGGAATACAGTTTTGATATTTCATTTTAATGTAAATTTTACCTAGCTGAATTATATAATTTGTACTACTGTCTACTCTAATGCCATAGGAAACTCACTGCCCCCATATTATGTCTTTGCTAGGAAGCGTTGGAACCCTGACCTCCTTCACGATGCCTGTATGGGATCATCAGGTGAGATGACTAAGAATGGTTGGTCAAACACCCAGGTATTCCAGAATTATGTCACAAAACATTTTGTGAAGTATGCAAACCTGTCACCTGATATACCTACCTTACTACTTTATGATGGACATAAATCCCACATATCACTCACTCTTGCTCAGTGGGCTGAGAGAAATAATGTCATCCTTTTTGTTTTGCCTCCTCACACGAGTCATCTGACCCAGCCCCTTGATGTTGGGGTATTTGGGCCCTTCAAGAAGATGTACAGTATTGCCTGCCATAATTACATGCAGCAAAACCCTGGGCTCACCATTTCAAAGTACACCGTTGCCTCACTAACAGCGAGACCATACCTGAAAGCACTATCTACAGAGAATCTTCAAGCTTCTTTCCGTAAGACTGGTATTTTCAATAAAACAGGCATATCAGATATCAGTGTAGCCCCAGCAGTCATCTATGAAGCTACAAAATCTATCGATACTTCAACACAGTCTACAACATCTGACAATAAGAATCAAACAAAAGACTCTACCCAATCACATCTCCAGTCATTCTTTGCCAAAAGAACGGTCACAAAAGCCCTGGAGAAGAAACCAAAACGGAAGTTTGTCCCGCCCTTTATTACTGGAAATTTGCTGGGAGAGAAGAACATCGAAATCATTGAACAATCTGCAAAGCAATTAAAAGTTGAATCGCCCCCAGAAAAACAGAAAGAGCCAATGCCAGGTACATCAGGGTTGAACAGATCTGGTGGTCCCATACCGCTTCTGTCAGAGGATGAGGAAGACAGCATTATCTCTGACCAGGACACTGAGGACTTGTGCTGTGTTTGCTCTGGTTGGCAACCTGAAGAGATCAGGGGATGTGACACAATTGTCTTCGTCACTTGGGGAAAATGCGACTTTTGTCCACATTGGACCCACCTGAAGTATTGTTCAGAGGTTACTGTGTTGAGGAGGGACAGTATATTTAGGTGCCCTCACTGTCTAAATATTGACTAACTTCAGCAAGAAGTGTTTTTTTTTGTATAAAACTTTAAAAAAGATGAAAAATACAGTTATTGACTTTAATTAAAAAGAATTTTTGGTTTACACAACATCAGATAAATGTTTATGGTTATTTGTTGAAACTTTTGTCCTATACTGAACACCATACTTTAAATGTCAGTCACATACAGAGTTACCGCGGCACTAGAGTGGTTTCCCTTGCGAGTACCTGCCAGACAGTATGGAAGCTTGACCCAGAAAACTTTTTCAAAAAAATCAACTTTCATTTTCCATTTTACGGTGGATTTAAACTTAAAATGTGATAGTTATTGGAGGAATATAAATTGGAAAAAGGTAAGCTGTTTTTTTATTCTAATTTTGCGGCTAAATTAACGACCGCGGTACCGGCGAGGACCATCCTATATCTATGCAATTATTGATGACGAATTTTTCGCGTAAAGCTGTCAAAACATTGTTATTTGGATTAATTCTTATTGTAAAAGATGGTTCATTGTGTTGCCTTTGGATGCAACCAGAAAAGTGACGGTGGGAACAAAGAATTTTTTCTTTTTCCCAAGGACATCGCCAGGCAGAAGCAATGGATTGATGCTGTAGGGTCCTGTAGAAAAATCGGAGAAAAAATTGTTCCGTGGGTTCCGTCCAAAACCTCCAGATTGTGCAAGAGACATTTTGTTGACGATGACTTTGTAAGATCGCCAGCTGTGATGGAATCTGTGGGTATAAATTTAAAACTGGAGCTTAAAAAAACAGCAGTGCCGTCAGTATTTCCCGAGACCGAGGCCTACAAAGAGAACAGGAGACCACTGAATCCCATAGATTGGGCCTGCTAAAAGAAAACGAGAATGTTATGGGGCATTTGAAAAAAGGAATCGCCAACAGGTTTGTTTGTTGAACTGTTTGATGAACAGTGTAAATCTAGTTCAGCCGTCTACACTGTTCTTTTTTTTATTCAGTAGCTTATTCTGAACAGTGCAGGTCCTGATCAGGCGGCATGGATGTGCCAGTTGATCTGGAACTACACTTTTCGCACATGCAATGAAACCCATTTATATCCAGTAAAGGATAAATAATACCTTTCTAGAGAGAAAAACATGTTTCATGTGTGAGAAATCCAGTTAAGTTGATATTTCTATGTTGAATATATTAATCTAAACAAACAAAACCTGTTTTATCAATATTGGTATTATTTCAGACAACAACATAAAACAAGAGTTTTCAGATACGCCCCACAACCAGGGACATGAATGTTGGTCCCCAAGCCCTGACCCAGGACTCTGCTTGTGGTCCAGATCTTTCCCACCTCCCAGTGGCCGTCGACAAGTCCTATCAGTTCCCTGAAGACAATCCTCTTTTAGAGTCAGATGATGCGGACATGTTGGATAGTGATTACGAGGACGACAAAGATGATGACCCGGATTGGCGTCCAGACGAATGGGATGTCGACATGTCATCAGAGGATGAGATGGAAGAAGATTGGTAAGTAACAACTGAAAAGATCTCTGCATCATAATTTGCCATAATGAGTCAGGAATTGGCAGATTTCAACATCATATCTGAAACAAAACTAGATGGTAAACAGAAGTTAAGACAATCATTACAACTTGTCAGGATTAACTTTAATATTTGGCTAAATTTAACAAGTGGTATTATGAAATAGGAATCACAATTTTACTTTACCCTTTACTCTGTATACTGTGAATTGTATCGCATGGTGGAACAGTGTAGGTAAAGATCAGCTGGTATAAATATGCCATCTGATCTGGACCTACACTGTTCATTACTTAGTCAGAAATAACCTCATGAATCTAAATGTGAAGAATTTAGATCCGGATCAGATGGCTCAGATATGGATCTACACTGTGCCCCAAGATAAAGGTGTATCTGTGGAGAAAAGGGTTAAATAGCATCTGCTTCATTTCGTGAACTGTGATGCTACTGGGGAATTAATTAGAAAAAAATATGATTATTGGATATAACAATACAGTGTTGCCAATATATATTACTCTTTTTTTAGGCATGACTGTGTAGAACCAGAGGAAACGGAGCGAAACTATGTAGTGTCGGAGAGTGCCATCCTAGATTTGCTGCTTTTGTGTGGGATTTGTGGACTTGTGTCCAGCATTATAAAGAAAATAACAAGAGGGGCCATGCTCATCATCACTTCAAAGTGCACCTGTGGACATGTTAGAACGTGGGAAAGTATGAAGACAGTAAGAGGGACACCTCTAGTCAACTTGCTTGTCAGTGGTTCTATAACATTCAGTGGAGCATCTCCTACTAAAGTTCTTAACTTGTTTAAGCTCATGAAGTTGCCGTTTGTATGCTATAGAACATTTAATAGGATACAGAGAGCCTTCATTCTTCCTGCAATTGACAATGTTTGGACAAAAAGACAAGCAAGTATTTTGGAAGAATGTAGAGGGCGGAAAGTGAAAGCTGGAGGAGATGCCCGATGCTGTACACCAGGACACTCGGCGAAGTATGGGGCATAAACGATTATGGACTTGGAGACAGGACAGGTCCTGGCAGTGGAATTAGTACAGGTATAAAATAGTTGTTGAGATAAATAATCAGTGATATTAGAGTTTGCTTTGTAAACAAGGTCATATATTTCATTTTCTGAGGATAAATGCGATTCAACTTCAGAACATCATTTTCTTCTTGTGGGTCTCACTCTTTGCAGTTATTTTACTGTGGTTTCATTTTATTTCTCAAATCAACATTACACGTTATAATTCAAAGTGCAAGATATATGGATGAGTTTTGTGCTAGGGTAAAAATTAGAATATGTGGTTGCACATCTGAGTTAGGAAACTCTCAGACTGCTAAAAAGTTACAGATGGCAAACAGGTTTTGGTTTCATTGTAAATAATGGAAAATGAATGTAAATTATTAAACACAATAGGCTTTTATTTAACTGTTTAAACCATATTTGTGATCTTAAAAAATAGTGATTTATCACCGTTAATTTATTAATGATACAAAAAGAATCACATGAAATCGATTTTTCAGAGTAATGAAGCGAAGAACTCTAATGCCATGGAACTTGAAGGGTTGAAGCGTGCCTTGACCAAGCTGGATGATAATGATGTAAGATTGTCAGACCTTACCACAGACAGACAAGTCCAGGTTCGGAAGTATTTGAGAGAGGAACGACCGGAAATCAAGCATTGGTTCGATGGCTGGCATCTAGCAAAGAGTAAGCTAGAATTTTCTTATCATGCACAAATGTCAATTATTGATACTACAGTGAAAACCCACCTCTGGGACTGGACAAAAGTGATCTTAATAGTAGGGTGGGCCTAATTCTGGGTTAGAAAAAGTGCGAAACTGTAAAATGGGACATTGAAATAGTGTTCTTACTATTGAGGTGGTCTTTATTTCAGGGTGGTCTTGAGGAGCTTTACAGTTCAAGTATCTAGTGTTTATACTGTCTGTCTGTGGATATCTTTGAAGCACATAGATATCAGAAATATCAGCAAGAATAATAAAAAAGTTATTATCTTAACTTGGTCCTATTGATAGAAAAAAAAAGAATTCCAATTATATATTTGAATCGTGATTCACATTATGAAAAGTCACATGTGGCAAAGCCCTCACCACTTGGCCTGTAGATAGAACTTGATTTATTTTGACCACACCTCACCAGAACAATGTCAAGGTTAAGTTTATAGTCCTTAAATTGTCATATTTTGATTCATTATTTTACAGGTGTCAAAAGCAAGCTGGTTGCCTTGGGGAAGAAAAAGGGATGTGAGATCATATCACAATGGGCCCATTCTATTTCCAACTTCCTCTACTTCTGTGCTGCCACTAGTGGTGGAGATGGCGAACTTGTACAGGACAAGTGGCTATCCATTTTGAACCATGTGACCAATAAGCATGAAGGGCACGGCGGCAGATTTCTAAGATGCCTGCACGAACAAATTGACCGAGAATGGGTCAAATCAGGTAAACAGAAGTTATTAGTCCTTAAGTTTAGTGCTTTTCAGCAACTGTGGCTGCAGATAAATAATTGATGTTGGCCAACAGCAATAACCGTAATATCTTCTTTATAACCAAATACTCTAACTTCTGTTAGTCTAAAGTCTGTTTATGGGACTTGGTTATTTTTTTTTTACTTGTTTTTATTTTTATTTGAATATGTACACAAGCTATATTCTTACACAAACAGCCTACCATATTATGCAAATTTATTGTTGTACATTACAGCGAAACGCAGATATCCCTTGACACTCTGTTCTATTAAATTGTAATAATTTTCAGGTTCGAAGGCACATAAAGAACTGCAGCTGATCATTACAAATAAGAGACTGCTGGGAGACATCAAGAAGCTGTCCCCTGCTGAACAGACCTCCAGGCTTGAAGCACAGCATAAGATAGTCTGCCAGTTTGCTCCCAAATTTTACAGCTTTACCTACAGAGTTATGCAGAAGAGGTTTGTACATGCTTTCATGAATTCTCTACACGGATACTGATTAAGCAAACCCACTGTTTCTTTAAAATGAATGGTATAAAGCAGCGGTACACTGGACTCAGCCTCATCCTAAATACTTTTAAAATCATTCTATAATCCGTCCACTTCATGTTAATAGCCAATGTCCTTTCCTGATTTTTCTTTGTCTTCCTGATTTCAGAAAAAGCAAGAATAAAAGCAGACTTTGCTATACATGAAAAATAATTTTTGTATGTTTCAGGCTATATTTAGCAGCATTGCATACATCTTGCAACGCAGGGAAGGAACAAGCGGTGACCAAAGAGGGTGTACCCAAGTTCAAAGTATCATACCCGAAATACAAAGGACACCATGTTGTTAAACCTGTCACAGAAGAATGCTCATATGGTAACATAACAATTTTCACTAGTTGTTCTACTTAGATAGAATTTGATGAATTGTAACACATAGTGCAACATGGTAGTTTGAATGCCAGCAGTCAATATTTTTAAGGATTAGTAACATTCATTTGTGCAAAGTTTCATTGAACGGCATTTTGCCAGTATTGAGATTTTGATAATTTTCTTTTTATCGATGAACAAGGTGGGGAGGAGTGTGGCGGGCCCTTAAGCCCATATAGTCGTCCGTATCGATAATGCAGTGTGCTTGAAATAAATAGATGATTACAAACTATGTGCAAAAGGCATATTTGTTGAAATAAAATAACTTGATAATTAAAGATCCACAAAACGTATTTTCACATTGGTCCAAGACCAATTATAAGCTGGCTACCACAGCAAGCCTTGTGATTTGTGGTTTCCAGGTGGAATATGTTCAATAAAATTAATGAGGTTGGGAACATGAACTTATTTTAGGAATCTGTCCATCATGTTGAGGTATAATTTATGGTTTAGTTAACACCGACTTTAAGAATTAACTGTGAAAAGATATGAAAACCTGATGAATACAGTTTATTGGACAATGTATGTAACAATGGTACAAAAGTTCTCATAGGCTGTAACTGTTTCATGCAGCACAGGCTCATGTTGGGAAATAGGCGGCAAGTCATAATTATCAGATGGTTGCCACTTCCAATGTGGTATCACTGATTTTAATCAGTTCATAAATATAGTTCGTCACCTTTGTAGATACCATTGAAATATGGAGTTATACCAGTACTGCAATAAGGTGATGAGTTATGTTCACATAGGGTTTTTGATTACAAGCTAACAAAATACCCCTTCCCGTTATGGACTTGCTGCTACCTTCTGGAGAAGTGTTCGTGTTTCAAAGAAAAAGATAAAACGCTTTCACATATTCTTTTTATATAAATTAAATTGGAAGAAAGAACAATGTTTATCAAAAACAAATATCCCAAAACTGATAGCAAATGTCAATAAATGCCCAACAAATCAGTCAAAGGTCGTGGTCAGCATATCGAAAGCCAGTGTAGCTCTTGGAAGGAAATCTCCTGCGGATAGCTGCCACTGCACATGAAGGGAGATGTCTTCTTTCATGTTTGCGGAGTCGATGCCATATCCACCTTGCAAGTCGCCTGTAGGCAATATATCTATACACTCTGAAATTAACAAAAACATTACCAGATTACAATTCCAAAAACTACAAAAAATTATCTTATAAATTGAAAGTTAAAAAAAGTGGTTCCAATCTTACAGATTGATATGCACAAAAGTTCTTTCTGCACAATTTGGGAAAATTCAAATTATTAAATAAAATGTAGATGGAATAGTGTTCAAAACATTACTAATTCTTTATAAATGACACTGGTTTCAAAATATGGTAATTTTAAACATTTATTTTGAAAATTTTTTACTTACAAATTGGGTTAGAAATAACACAACTGACAATCAATGACCTACCAATAATCATTGTAAAATTCTTAAAATTTACTTACTCATGTATTGGCTCCTCATCTCCAATTGGCCCATGAGTCTGAAGAAACTCGTAGAAGGAAACTTCAATTACATCTGGGTTAAGGCAGTTCCCAACAAAGCCATCGTGAAAAGTGATGCAGGAGAACTGCTGCTGGTCCAGCTTGTCTTCCAGCTCCTCATATTCTCTGCAACACCTGCTTTCTTCAGCTGTTGGGAAAGCTTCACAATGCTCACAACTGCACCTAATGGAATAATTAAACAATACTTCATGATTTTTTTTCTTCAGATTTCGACAATATCCTATAAATGATATTTACCAAACAAAATGTCTTTATCGTTCCTACACGCCCTTGACACGGCATCCTGTGGCAGTAATATATTGGTCACATATTGTTATAGTATGAATAAATAGCACAGAAGTAGATTTTTGGACGGAAATCTTTAAAACACCGAATTGATAGACTACACTCTATCAACGTCGAATACCTATAAAAAAGATAGAAAAGGAACACCGAGGTCCGAGATCCTACCAAGTAACATTGCCGATCCGTTCGTCTACGTTGTTTTCATCTCGGTCCGATTCAGAATCTTCGTCAGAGCCCGAAGAAGATTCTACATCGTTCCTTTGTCTGGCTGGAGGCTCAAATTGGTATGGTTCAACAACAAATTCGTCGATTTTGCCGTCACTTTACATAGTTTTCCCTATGTTGTAGTTTTCTCGTTTTGTTTTTGGGGGAAAATGTACGTCACTTCCGGTTTTATTGTTAAACTAGCAGGTGCGCGGTCGGGTGTGCGATATTGATTTTCAATGTCAAATAAACTACAATAAACAGCCACCCGAACCGAAATGAGATGAAAGTTTTATACGAAATGGATAAAAATGTTGTAATGAAGCGATCCACATATGAATTTAACGATTTAAAAACCATGTCTGGGGAACTTTTTAATAGACATTTTTTGAGATATTTATTTGAAATAATAGTGTCTATAGCTGGGAGCGAACCCGCACCGTCACGGCGACAGCGGCTAGCCATGCAATTCCTACGACGCAACCGATTGAGCTAACCGGGACAACCCCCTAAAAGGTTGATCGGATAGCCCTGATATACGTAACAATCACTGCATGATATCGGTAACGGGTTATTTTACTGATAACAGTACTGACTATATGTACGGGGAGACTTTTTACGGCCGCCACACTGCACAAATAGCGCTACTGTGAATTTCAAATGATAGTGCCTCTAGCTGGGAGCGAACCCTTACCGTCACGGCGACAGCGCCTAGCCCTGCAATTCCTGCGACGCAACCGATTTAGCTAACCGGGACAACCCCCAAAAAGGTTGATCGGATAGCCCTGATATACGTAACAATCACTGCATGACATCGGTAACGGGTTATTTTACTGATAATAGTACTGACTATAGGATAATTCCTTTTAAATATTTATACTGGAAATGGTTTAACCCCCCAGTGGCAATTTGATTTGCAACTGACCGTTCCAAGGCGGTAACCCCTCGGGTTCTCATTTTTGTTAATTGTTTGTGGTGTCTTTTTTGAAACTGGTCATTTTATTAAACATGCTCCCTCCCTCTCTCTTCTTCTTGGGTGTGTGGGGAGGCTGTTTTTCATGAACGTGGCAATTACTGATATTCATATTTTACCTTTTATTTCTTTGTCAAAAGTTGACAAAAAGGTAGTATATAAACAGATGTCCAACAAATGTCTTCTTTTGAATGTATTGTGTTCAATTTTTCCTCTGACTTTATCGATTCATTTTAAGATTCGGAATTCTGAGGTATTTTATATAATATTTTATGTGGATTTTTACTCTTTTTATTTCAACTATAAAATTATGTGCGTTTATGTTGCTATTTATTATTGTTTGGTCTAATATTTATTTACCTCCCGCTCTGTAACTCTGAAACCCTTATACATATTATGTAATCGCCTCGGTGTCCGTCTGTCCGTTAGCAATTTCCCTTCCGCTCTGTAACTCTTGAACCCTTGAAGGATTCCGAAGACCTGACACAAATGTTTACCACATTGAGACGACGTGCAGAAGACACGTTCCGGATGACTGGCTTCAAGGTCAAGGTCAGACTGCAATTTCCCTTCCGCTCTGTAACTCTTGAACCCTTGAAGGATTCAGAAGAAATCTGACAAAAAATGTGTACCACATTGAGACGACATGCAGAAGCCATGTTCCGGAAGGGCATAGTTAGCATATTTACATTCCGCTCTGTAACTCTTGAACCCCTTAAAGGATTTCAAAGAATTCTGACACAAATATTTACGACATTAGGACGACGTTCAGATGCCGTGTTCAGGATGGCTGGTTTTAAGGTCAAGGTCAGACTTAAGGATTAAAGGTCATAGTTATCAATTCCCCTACCGCTCTGTAATTATTGAACCCCTTGAAGGATTTCGAAGGAACCTGACACAAATGTTTACCACATTGACACAACGTGCAGAAGCCTTGTTCTGAATGGCTGACTTCAAGGCCAAGGTGAGGCTTAGGGATCGAAGGTCATATGACATTGTTTCCCTTCCACTCTGTAACTCTTGAACTCCTCGAAGGATTTCTAAGAAACCCGACACAAAAATTAACTACATTGAGAGGACATGCAAAAGCCATATTCAGGATGGCTCGGTTTAAAGTCAAGGTCAGACTCAGGGGTCAAACGACATATGACTATTTCCCATTTGCTCTGAACCCCTTAAGGGGAATTTCAAAGAAACCAGACACAAATATTTACTACATTGAGGAGACATTCAGAAGCCATGTTCAGGATGGCTCGCTTAAAGGTCAAGGTCAGACTGACGGGTCAAAGGTCATATGACTTTGTTTCCCTTCTGCTCTGTAACTCTTGAACCGCTTGAAGGATTTCGAAGACACCTGACACACAGGGTGGGGAATCACATGACAAAAGCATGGCCGCCAACCAAAAAAATCTCGGTCCGAGGTATGTTTTACTCGTTTTTCGCTTATTGCTGGACCATTTTAAATGAAATAAACATTAATGTACCCCGTACACGAAGACAGATTGCACGATGTATTTCAAATTGTCTCAGCGTTTGTAGTTTATGGGGTAGTTCGTGTAGTGTTTGGCAGCTTGCATTGCTCGAGGATAGGGTACACTTGGATCTTAAGAAATCGTTATTCAGGCAAGTTTTTGCAAGTGAGCTGATTGTTGGATGAAAAAAAAAGTTGTATCCCGACAGACATGATTGTTCCTGGTGCAAAAATATCCAGTTTCTTATGCAACTGATGTAAAAAAACGCAAGAATGGAAAAGGACAGAGAACACTGGCCGCGACGTTGAGGATAGCGAACACTTGCATTTTTGAGAAGCAAACTGTTTGCAAGTCCGAGCGATCAATTTGCGAAACGGAGCGATTCCGTTGGTTTTTTCAATAAAACGTGGATATTTTGTTTCCTTTGTTAAAATTATTAGTAAAAAACAAATATTCAAAATAATTGACACTCATATATCCTTCATTAAAAAACATAGCTTTATTACCACCTCGACCTCGTTTTAACTTTCGTCATTTGAAAAAGGGTATTGAAGAATTTCACAACAGATTTATTTTAACACCTGCTGATAAAGCTTAAAATTATGTAATTATAGTATGATGTATACACTATATTAACGTTCAAACTGAAGAGATTAATAGCACTAATGCTTACACACTGACTTCTTCATCTGAGAGTGATATTGTTACTGCACAGACTCTACAAATTACAAAATTAAGAATCAGTGTTTAGCCGAAACAAGACAAAGTACCTACTATGTATTGGTTACCTAAAATGCACAAAACATCGTACAAAGCAAGATTTATTGCAAACTCTAGTTCTTGTACAATAACAAAATTATTCGTACTCTAAAATTCTTATCTTAAAGCTATAAAAGAACATGCAATTAGGTTTTGCGAAAAAGTATTTGATACCACTGGCAGAAATGTACTTTGGTCTATAAATAATTTAAAAGACGATTTAAAGAAGCTGAAATCAAATAATTTTCAGGCGTTCTGTTTGTCTACTTATGATTGTTTAACTCTGTACACTTCTCTCCCTCATAATTTAATAAGAGACAAGCTAACCAGTCTCATTGAAAAAAAATTTGCTAGAAAAAATAAAACATTTATCGCTTGTAATGAACATATGGCATTGTTAACAGATGGTTCTTACGATAATTATACTTCATGGACCTGTCAAGACCTTTTCCAGGCGCTCACATTTTTATTGGATAATATTTATTTGCGAATTGCTGATCTGTTTTTATACTGCTATGAAAGAGACTTTATGTTATCTCTTTCTACCGAACATCAAGATGATATTATTACTGCTTTTTACAACACCCCGAGGTACCTGGATGATATATTTAAATATAGATAATAACCATTTTCCATCACTGGTTAATGAGATTTATCCTAAAGAACTACAGCTTTAAAAAGCGAACACTTTAGAAAAGCAAGCAAACTTTCTTGATCTTAATCTGTCAATTGAAAATGGTTAAGTCACTTCTAAAATATATAATAAAAGAGATGATTTTAATTTTAATTTAGTAAATTTTCCGTTTTTTAGACGGCGATGTTCCTCGTGCAACATCTTACGGGGTTTATATCTCACAACTTGTTCGCTTTTCAAGAGCTTGAAACGATGTGAATGATTTCAATGAACGTTATCTTTGCATTACAGAAAACTTTTAAAACAAGGTTATCGGTATCACAAATTAAGGAAAACATTTTGCAATTTTTATCGACGATACCCAGATCTAATTTAAAATACAGGTGCAGTTAAAAATCACTATTGCAACAAGGTATTTCACAGCCAGTTTTTTTAAATGGAGATTTAATTTATGAACTTCAGAAGATAAAGGACAATGTTAATATCTCCCGGTTATTCATAAAAACCATCTGTAAATTTAAAAAGGAAAGGTTACCAACATGATATTTAAAAGCGCTCTGCAAGCCTGGTGATAAACCCATCTACAGTTGATCATCATTCTTACCTCTTTGATTGCACGACGGTGCCAAGGGTTTAAGTGTTTATGAAGGTTTATGGGGAAATCTTTTCTTAAAAGAACCTAGAAGCTCGATTCGTTTCTTTTATCCCTGTCATCGTGTTCTTTCTGATTTTACTCCAGGAGCTCTGGTCTCGGTAAAATCATTGAGAACCCACCCTTTGGCTTTGCAATGCTATTAGCTTCTTATGTTTTATATGTTTGTGTGCCTTTGCATGCAACATTGTTGAACCGATGGGTGGGTTGGAGTTATTTCACCAAGACAACTTGTACTTGTTTTGTGATACGAGAACCTGTTGGGGCAAGTGTGAGGTTGGTGCACCCTTGAACCTACTTTAAAGCCCCAGTGGCAATTTGTTTTGCCACTGACCGTTCCAAGGCGGTATCCCCAAAGGTTCTTTTTTTCGTTAATTGTTTGTGGCGTCCTATTTGAATTGACGTATAATACTTATAAGAAGCATGCTCACTCTCGCTTCCTCTCTTCTTTTCCGCTGCGTGGGGAGGTTGTGTGGCGATTCCTGATATGCAGATGTTTCTTTTTTTGGTATATAAGGAACCAAATAGTTCATAGTCCGTTCTGTTGGACCATTGCCATTCAGTGATAGGAATTTTACAAACAAAAATAAATTATTGAATAACAACACGTGTCGTGTTTTTATGCCCCCACTTTGAAAGAAGGGGGAATATAGGTTTGCCCTTGTCCGTACGTCCGTTCTTTAGTCCGTCTGTCCGTTCTTCCGTCTATCCGAAACTGTTCTGGCCACGCCCATTAAGACCAGAGTTATTGCCCCTTATGCGTTTCAACATAATGCACTCAGCATGTAAGTCGCATGTAAGTCCAAAAGTATATGAGTCTCAGTCATGAAACTTTGGGGTTTTGTTTCTGACCACGTTCATTAAGACTATAGTTATAGCCCCTTAAGTATTATAATATGATGCATTCAGCATGTTAATTGTGTCGCATGTAAGTCCAAACGTTTATGGAGTCACAGATATGAAACTATACAGGCATGTTGACCATCATGTGCAGTTGTGCACCTGGGATTTTGTTTCTGGCCAAATCCATTAGGCCAGAGTTATGGCCCCTTATGTAATTCATGCAATAATTTTAATATGTAATCTTGTGTCACACGAAACGCAAAAAGTAAATAGCCACAATCATGAAACTTTACAGGTATATTGACAACGTTGTTTAGTTGTGCATCTGGGGTTTTGTTTTAGGCCATTTAAGTTAAAACCAGAGTTATAGCCCCTAATGCATTTCATTATTATGTGTTCAGCATGTAATCTTGCGTCGCATATCACTCAAATAGTATGAGAGCCACAGGCTTGAAACCTTACAGGTATAAACCATTAAGTGTAGTTGTACACTTGGGGTTTTGTTTCTGGCCAGGTCCATTTAAACTAAAGTTATGACCCCTTATCAAGTCAGTAACACACAAGATGAGACTTTTTAATGAACACAACAAATGTACACCAAAATAATATTTTCGCCAACATGAAGTTTTTCCGAAATTCCTTTTTAAAAAAAGAGTTTCGAATACATGCAAAACCACAAAAAGTGAAATGTGCATATCAGGAATCGACACACTCACAAAACAAAGCCTTCCCACGCAGCAAAAAAAAGAAGAAAGGAAAAGAGAGCAAGTTTCTTAAGTATGTCAAATTCAAATAAGACACAAAAAACAATTAACGAAAATGAGAACCCTTGGGGTTACCTCCTTGGAACGGTCAGTGGCAAAGGAATATTCCACTGGGGATTAAACCGGGTTGTAGGGTGCCCCAACCTAACACTTGCCCCAACAGGTTCTCATATCAACACACAAGTACAAGTTGCATTGGTGAAATAACTCCAACCTACTCATCAGCTAAACAATGTTGCATGCAAAAGCACACACACATATAAAACAGAAAAAGCAAAGCAAAAGGGGCGGGTATTTAATGATCTTACCAGAGCTATAGTGGAGTCAAATCAACAAGCACACGATGACGGTGATATAAGTCATTTAAAAGAAATTCTACGATTCAGAGATGAGTTATTAAATATGAATAATTCTCCAAGCAAAATCCGTATGAAGCTTTACCAAAAAAGTATATTCCTCTTTATAGTAGGAAACAAGTAAGAGCTTCACCAATGCTTTATTCTTAGTCAAATCTGAAGAGCTCTCTGATCGGTGAAAATAAATACAACCTAACTAAATGATTGATGCGTAACAACAACTCCCTCTACAAAACTGTCTTCCCTCAAAGCACAAATATTTAAATACAATGAAGTTTATTTATATAACATTTATCCATTTCTACATCATAAAGATAAGTTATAATAGAAAAGCAGATTTACAAATGAGCTAGAAACATAAGTCATGTTTTGTCATCCACAGGCAGTAGTGCAAAATTATTTTGGCTTAAAACAGTGTCACATCGGAGTGACAGTTGAGGGAATTTAATGCTTTTAAAGCCTTATAAAAATATATCAAAACACTTGATAAAAGTTTCCATCATCATTTTCATATGATTTATATTATAAATTTTACATATACCTAAAAAGACACAAACTTATTTGATCGTTATACGGACATGAATGACATTTACTTGATTTTGCAGAAAGTAAACAAATATAAAATCAAGAGTATAACCTCTAACACACATTCAAATAACGAGAACCTGAAGAAAAATGCATTTTTAATAAGAATCTAATCTTGCTGAATTTGTTTTAAAATATGGCCAAATAACGACTTTTGAGCAATTATAAATTTTTGCCTTGCCAGGAAAACCTCAGAATGCAGTTGGAAAACATTGTAAAGCATAAAACCCATATGCTGACAGAACTAATCCATATTATATTAATCTAGACTTATATATATATATATATATATATATATATATATATATATATATATATATATATACTAAGAAATGTGGTAAGTTACGGGTCTAATTTCGATATTACACCTTTATGTGAGGTGCTATAAAGTAATGGGGTATATATGGTACCCCGTAATTTTCAATGCCATTTCTATGCATATTCGGACTTCTTAAGTACGATAAACTTTATTCCCGTAACACGGTTTATTATCGAAATTTATTTTCGGTCTATAAAAAAAAAAACCGAAATTTTTTTTTATCATAAACCAAATTTTTATATTACAGCTTATAGTACTTACAAGGTCAGATAGTGCATAGAAATGACATTTAATTAGCGGGGTACCATATATACCCCGTAACTTTTATAGAACCACACATATAGGTATAATATCGAAGTAAGACCCGTAAATTACCACATTTCTTAGTATATATATACAACCCCTGATTAAGGTTTATTACAGAGACCCCATATCTGACGATATTTCTGTATATATATATATATATATATATATATATATATATATATATATATATATATATATATATATATATATATATATATATATATATATATATATATATTTATAATATATATATATATTGCACAACATACTTTATTTTATTTCGTCAGTTAAAATCTTATTTATTAAGTCACTTTAATATTCGCTTATAGTTTTGATATTCTTCTACTTCTATGAATATTTTTCTATGGCCAAATTTAATACGTTATTCTGTTCGAGCGAGCAATTCTTTGGAATATACCAAGTCACTCTATAAAAATTGGCACTCTTTCATTTCAAATTTATGGACAAGTGCCCTAAATCAGTGCCAAAATAAGTTACTACTTTTGAGTTAATAAGTAATATCTGTTGTAAAGCAGAATGAGTTGTTAAGTAAAATCAGCAATAACACAAACGAATAGAGTTCTACACAACAAATTAACACCAAAAGAATATTTTCGCCATCATGAAGTTATTCAGGAATTCCCTTTTTTTAAGTTCAAAATTCAGGCACAAATATGTCAGATTTTCAAGCTATAGCCAGACCTATCAACAACTCTATGGTTCTGATATAAGTTATCTAACATAAATGATCTTATTCTCAAAATAAAATCCGAATGAAGACCAGTGCCCAAGGTTATAAAACTGAGCATGGAAACCAGTCTCAAATCTCAAGCGTATGATTGGCTGAAATGGCGACCTGTCGCCATTTCAGCCAATCAGATCCTTGAGATTTAAGACTGGTTTCTAATCTCAGCTTTATAACATTCAGCCCAAGTTTAACCAAAGAAATAGTTTCCTCTGTATGGAGAAAAGTAAGTAAGAAGAGCCACCCAAGCCTATAAACAGCTATCTATAGGGTCAAATCGATCGGTCAGAATAAACCCAAACTTACGTAATGATTGATTCACAACAACTCCCTCTATTAAACTATTTTCCCCCAAAAGTACAACAATAACAAATATTTAAATACAAATTATACATATACCAAGAAGAGACAAAGTTCAAGATGGTCATTCCAAGGACTTGTTTGACGTGTACTACTAGATTTGGCAGAAAGTAAAAGAATATAAAATCAAGGATTTAACCTTTAAGACTCCAACTCACATTGTAATAACGTGAACCTTTAGAAAAATGCATTTCAGATCATAAGAATTCAGTCTTAATTACTTTTTATATCCAATTATAGTAAAAGAAAGAATCATTTATCATTTTTGGCCATTTTTCAGCATAATACCCAAAACACAAATGAACTTGACAGATCTACACCATATTATCAGGAAAAATAATTAAGACTTATTACAATATATTTTTAAAGACAAAATTATTAACTATGGATGTAGGCTATATAACAATTCTGATTTTTCATCAAGAAAATATAAAATTAATGTTGGTAAATTTTAAAAGTTATAACTGACTTCCCTTCTGAAAGATTTTATGTATTTGTGTGAATTAAGTCAACCTGAAATATGTATTCCTTTTCCTACGGGCTCTTTGCCGAATGATTCCTCCTTTTGATCAACTTAGTTAAAAGTTGGCTGTTGGAGAGGACTTGCATCTAAATACTGTATCCAATTTGTTTGTTTAGTGGATAATAACCTACATGTTATGTTTAGCGAACTATAAAATCGCCGTCTGGTGGTTGTCTATGTAATAATGTGGGCAAACACCTTGAGAAGTAAGGTTTCGATATTTTCCATTCTTTTTCTTTCGTGTTAACAAGTCATTCATTTTATTTTTGCGCTCTGAGCTGCTTTGTTTATCTAAACTTGTTAATAGAAGGGTGAAATATGCATATCAGGAATCGCCACATTCAGAAAAAACAGCTTCCCCACACAGTCAAGAAAAAGAGAAGAGAGATAAAGCATGGTTAATAAAATGATCAGTTTCGAAAAAGACAACACAAACAATTAACAAAAATATGAGAACCCGAGGGATTACCGCCTTGGAACGGTCAGAGGCAAAACAAATTGCCACTGGGGTTTTACACCAGATTCTAGGGTGCACCAACCTCACACTTGCCCCAACAGGTTCTCATATCCTCACACATGTACAGGTTGTCTTAGTGAAAAAACTCCAACCCACCCATCAGCTCAACAATGTTGCAAGAAAAACACACAAACATATAAAACATAAGAAGCTAATAGCATTGGAAAGCCTAATAGGCGGGTACTAAATGATCTTAGCGAGACCCGAGCTCCTGGAGAAAATCAGCAATAACACGATGACAGGAAAAAAACTAATCGAGCTTCTAGGTTCTTATAAAAAAAACTTTCCTATTAACCGTTATAAACACTTTAACTCCTGCCATCGTCGTGCAACCAAAGAGGTAAGCATAATGAGCAACCGTAGAAGGGTTAATCACCAGGCATGCAGCGCTGTAATATATCATGTTGGTAACCTTTCTTTTAAATTTACATTTCTCTGTTATGCAATGATAACGTTAAATGAAATTATTAACATCATTGTAAGCTCGAGAAAAGCGAACATGCTGTGAGATATAAATCCCGTAAGATGTTGCACGAGGAACATCGCCGTCTAAAAACGGAAAATTTACTATATTAAAACTAAAATCATCTCTTGTATCATATATTTTAGTAGTGACATAACCATTTTCAATTTATTGATTTAGATCAAGAAAGTTTGCTCGCTTTTCTGAAGTGTTCGTTTTATTAAGCTGTTGTTCTTAAGGATAAATTTTGTTTACCAGTGAAGGAAAATGGTTATTATCTATACCTAATAAATCATCAAAGTACTTCGTGGTCTTGTTAAAAGCTGTAATAATATCATCTTGACGCTCGGTAGAAAGAAATAACATAAAGTCTCTTGCATAACAGTAAAAAAACAGCTCAGCAACAAGGCGTACACAATTAGTACCTATTGGGATGCCTATTTCTTGTTTATAAATAGATATACCATAAAGTTAGCGACTCCATTAGGTCTTGACAAGTCCATGAAGTATAATTATCAAAAGAAGCATTTGTAAAAATGCCATATGTTCCATACAAGCGATAATGGTTTTATCCTCCATAGAAGCGAGTGCCGCCTGTGCATTTGAATCCAAACATCAATAGTTTTGCAAACAAACAAAAGATAGTTAACATAATCCAATGGTTGTTAACATTTAGTTTTGATAAATAACCGTTGTTTGGAATCTCAAACTCATCTATACAGATACGAACTGTCTCCACTTGAGTGCCTCTAGACCCAACGGTTTCGGTAACAACCCTGAACTCGCCATCATATATTGTCTTATTAGTTACCTTAAAGAAAACCTTTAACTGAGAGAATGTGTATTCTTCGGGCAGTAAATCAACTTGTTCACACAAGAATAATTTTGTCAGGAGCATGCCAGTTCGGATAAAGCGGATCCATGAAGTTGGGTATAAGGGAAACAGATAATCATCCGGTGAAATCAGTTGTCTGTCGTACATCAGGTGATCTGCCACAAATAATTGTGTTTTGTTAATTGTGTCGGATATCACTGTAAGTCCAAGTAACACGTCAATAGATGTTTCGCTGTAAGTTATGATCTCGTTCAATTTAACGGATAATGGGTACTCTTGTTCTTCATTTCTTAGAAACCAAGTTTCCGTTAAAGCCTTTTTGATCACATCGTGTAAATAAGATGGGTTTGCGTAACTAAAAGGGTACGTTAAGTTTGCTATGATATATCTAACGGCGTTCAGATCCTCGGATGTCTGTATAAATGGAATAACATACCAGTTCTGTAAAATACCTCTGTGTAACCATGGTGCTAGTTTATTGTTCTTGTCATCTTCCGACATTTTGCTGAAGAATTCTCCAGAAATGATCTTATTGTTGACAGGTGTTAACTTCAAGACAACAGAAAAGGATGTTCCATACCATAGCGTGCTATAGAAGCTACAACTACCATTGAATAGAGATTGTCCGATTGGACATCGTCTTCGCCTACATGAGCTCTACAAAATAAAAATAAATAGTGAAACAGGCAAATATTTTACCAACCAGTACGGGTTAATCCTTAGATCCGTAGAGGAAAAATATATTTAAAGCAATAATCTGAATTTTGTTTTTGTTTTTTAGTATGACGATACTTTGTTGAAATCATACAAGTCTCTGCATTTGTTTACTTTCACAAATGTAAAAAATATTAATTGATCCATTTTAACCAGTTCCGGTCAAATCAATGAGTTCCAAATATACTTCGGGGAACATCTATCAATTCGTTTTTTGACTGTCAGATTTGACAACTGTGTAATGTTTTGACAGACCGAATATATTTTCACATGAACGGAAATGGTTCAATATATCAACATCTATTTGTTCTAAATTCTTCAAAATTTATCATTTGGCCTTTGTCATGTTTGATTTATTATGTTTTTATATGTCTTTTTTAAATTAAAACAATTATTAATGAAGTAAGCAACATGTTTTTGCCAGATATTTATATATATGATGTTCTACGCTGAATACTGTTCCACAAATTTAGTCATATATCGTTAACATTTATTTATAAATATGTATTTTGTATGATAACACAGGAGCATTGAAGCGAAATACTCAGTAAAAAAATAAAGTTTGCATTTGACTGTTTACAAATACCTTAATTATTTTTGCCACTGGCCGTTCTAAGGGGGTAACTCCAAGGGTTCTCATTTCGTTTGCTGATATTAATTACGTCCTTTGAAGGTCGTTGAGCACGAAAAATATGTACTTTGTTAATAGTACTTCTAAAATTACCTTGTTTCAATATTTCGGCCAGTTTTAAGTTGGTGGTTTCAATTTCCCAGCCAATATTGATTCGAATATTTTTCATTCACCCCAAGGATATACGTCCTGCTTTTTAAAACTTTGCCTTTGGCGTTGTCTGTGATATGCAGGATTCATATTCTAAGATCCCCTGTCAAAATTCTATTCTGTTTAGTCCCCCCATTGTTTTTTCGTTTAGGGAAAACCCACTCTTTTGTCTGGGGACCATACGCCGCTGAACATAGAATGGTATTAATCTGAAAATACCCCATTGAAGGTTCCATGTCAACCGCCATATGCAAACCTTTGTTTGGGATGGTCAAAATTGTACTGTCTATTGTTGTAAATATTGAGTTGCGCTCAACCCGGGGCTAGGCGGCGTGGGCAGAAATATGCATTTCCATTACTGTCCATGAACAGGCTCAATCAAACCGAGCCTGCAATATTTTCATATTTGTCGTGTTCGATGGCGTTCAAAGTTCCCGTTTCATCTTTTTGTAGTGTCTTATTTGAATTTGACATACATATAAACAGATGCTATCTTTTCCTCTCTTCTTTTTCGGTGCGTTGGAAGGCTGTGTTTTGTGAGTGTGGCAATTCCTGATTCTTGTATGCATTTTGCACCCTTATACCCAGTTAAATCTTGCCCCATGTAAGAAAAATCAGAAATCCTTACTAAACAGTGATCTGTTAAAATGCGAACCACATATGTATGACCGATAGCTAAGAAAGTTTCAGTTTCTATGTCATCGTTATAAATGCACTGAAGTCAAGAAAAAATCGAACCTTAGATGATTTTACGAACAGCTCACTAGGATGACACTGTCTGGATCTTCCGGTTTTTATAGCTTGTGTTTCAGTCTCTGTTGTATCTAGAACTACCGTGAACGAAAAGGGATTGATGAATTTATCATCCTCTCCGCCGAGATTTTCATCAATACACGTTTGAAAAGGATATTCCTTGCGGTTACACAAATAGCAAAATATGTTACCAAATCTCATGGAGGTCCAGGGTTGACTAAATGTCGCATTGAACGAGATACAGAGATCCCAAGAGTCGTCTCGTGATTCAATTATTCCTGACACGTTACAAGCCCTTATAATTTCAGGCTTGCATTTAAACTTTGTCAAATCAAAGCCGCTCGGGGGATAGAAGAAAATAAGACAACTAGAGCCGACCTTGGTATCCATGTCTTGAATAAGTTTTTCGGCGTCGTCAAAAAACTCATTGTCCGACTGTGACATACAGGTTATAGCCTCTTGCCATTTAATGCCGTCTGTGACGTTATTACACTCTGCACAATCTGAACTTAGGTAGATCATTTTCTTACTTGGAGAATACACCGGATAGACTGTCGACAGAGAGCTGGAGTCATTAACTTCACAGCTAGTTGCATTTCTTATATATTTCAGGTCACCGGAGCATGTATCTATCATTTGGTAGTTACTTGCAAAGTTGACTGATTTCTGTGACACTAGAGTAGACCGACAAGATGTGGTGAGATTGTCATTCGTATTCATGTTATATCTGTCAAAATCCCGGTGACAACAATTCTTGAAGAGTCCACAATCGTCTGAACACGAGCAGGGGCTACAGCAAGGAGTATATCTTGTTGAAAATGGAAAGGGTTTGGAGGCATTTTTTTCGCAAAATGATGTGAATGCGCATAGCTGAAAAAGACGGTCTGGTAATTCCCATTGCTTCGTCAAACAGTGTTTTATGAACACAATTATAAATAAGGTGATAAAGAAATAGGTCTTCATTTTGTTTTTTTATCTCGATTTTATTCCACACATATATTAAATTAGTATTAACAGTAGAGTGAAAACCACAAAAACAATCCAATTTTTTTCAAGATTTTTTAAAGATTGACCTGATGAGTTTGCGAAAAGATCTTAAATACATTAACGACTCACAGTAAATTATTGTACGAATGTCAGATCACAAGAAACCATACCATCTGACACTCAAAAAAAGCCATATATCAATTTTTGATAACATTTTAGTGCTCAGATACTCGCTTATTCTTTAATTATTTGAAACATAACGATGTACTTTTGCTATTTTTAGGCGACAAGCGGATTGGTCCAAAGATTCATAAAAGTATTTTGAGTAACTCGTCGTCAGACCCTGAAAGCGAGCAGTTTCATGAGATGATTTTTATTAGATTAAACAAATTTTTACCTAAATATTAATTAATTTTACAGATGTATTGCCATGTGATTTTGAATGTCTCGTGATTATGGGAAATTACATTTGATATATCATTAATATGCATATTGTAGCTCAGCACCCTGTCCTTTAAACACTGGTTAAGAATAACCACTCGGTTAAATAAGCGAATGTATTGATTAGTGGTTGCATAAAAGTATGGTTCAATTTTTTACTAAACTTATATTTTGATTAAATTTAATTCTTGTCTGGACAGTTGGTTAATATTTTACCAGATTCCATCAAGGCTTCCTTGGTTGGACAAAATTCACGACCTCGCTTTTTTCGTTGAATAGATAGATAACCAGTCGATTATGAAAAAATTAAATATGCATATCATGAATTGCAACATCCAGTAAACACAGACTCTCCCCACACAGCCAAAAATTAGAGAGGAGAAAATAACATGGTTAATTGTTATGAACCCGAGATGTTACTGCCTAGGAACGGTCAGTGGCAAAACAAATTGTCTTTGGGGGTTTAAAACCAGATTCTTTTGTACAACAACCTCACACTTGCCCAAACTAGTTCTCGAATGAACAAACAAGTACCAGTTGTCTTTGTGAAATAACCGCAACCCACCCGAAGAAGACGACTTGAGGAGAGGTTGATAAGCGACTGTCTGGAGCAGAAAATACGGGACGAACAGTAAGACAGCAACAATTGATTAAATTGTGTTTAAATGCATCGGTTTTCTCTCTAAGTTACCAACCTTTTCGTGAGTAATCAGTCGTGTGATCGATCATCTCTTTGAGCTAAAGGCCACTTACATAAAATTTTCACCAACTATCGAGGAGAGAAATTTGGCCAGCAGAGACTTCTTTGCCCAACGTCATTATGATTCATCAAAGGCACACATTATTTCCCCAACTGAGATTAGGAGTTTGCATTCTGTATTAGCATATGGAATCCTTCAATAAATATGCAAGCTACATGTGACCATCTAGGTTTGTTAACTTTCTTTTTTTGACGCCGAAAAGCTTCCCCTTTCTTTCTAGAATTGACAGTTAAAATAGAGTAATGGGTAATTACGGGCGATTACTAATTTTCAATGGGGCGGGCGGACCTCCACCAGTTCCATCCATGTGTCGCATTTGTTTGGTCCCCACGGTCTTGGCAGCTCTTTTCATGTCCCACCACTTACTTTTTAGTTTTGATACCGATATCTTTTATGCCGACAGTAATATCCCTTGCGCAAATGTCATTTAACAACGCGATCCTGCATCTGTTTCTTCTGTAAAACTGATCGCTTCAAGCAAAACAAACCCTGAAACAATAAAATGGCACGTACATGATGTTTTAGTTAAGTTAAAGCTAAACTAAAAATATGAAAACTAACCGTATGCTTAGGTAAATACAATATGTTAACAAAGTTTTCTACTTAAACAAATTGACCCATAGGTAAGCGTTAGCCAGGGTTTATTTTAACCAGTGTTTATACAAAATTTGGTGCCTGCCAATATGTAGAACAGAAACTTTAAATTATTGTAAAACTGCCCTTTCTTTCTTTTAAACACAGTGTTCCCCATTTATTGTTTACATCTGAAAGACTGTTTTGTTTATAAATTGCAAGTTGACCTACCTATCAGTTCTGTATTTAACCAAAACGTTTGTGTAACCTTTGATTTCAAAGACATCTTCCATTTAGCGTATACTTATAAAAACGTTGCTAATTTTTGTCTAGTATTTTCATTTATAAGCATTTATTTAGTAACCTTAAAAGAAAAGAAAACATTGTGATATGTTTTATACTGTTTTGAAATAGACTTTATGTTATCTCTTTCTACAGAACATCAAGATGACATTATTGCAGCCTTTACCGTGAGGATGTGTTAGTAATAGCAACTTACCATTTTCCATCTCTGGTTAATAAAATTTATCCTACAACTACAAATTAATAAAGCGAATATATAAGAAAAAAAGACAAACTTCCTTCATCTAAATCTTTTAAATCTTTCCAGTGAAAATGGTTACATCGCTTCAAAAATATGATAGAAGAGATGACTAATAAAAATATAGTAAATTTTCCGTTTTTAATCGGCTATGTTCCTCGTGCATTATCTAACGGGGTTTATATCTCACACCTTCTTCATTTTTCTAGAGCTTCTAATGAAACCGGTGTTAAACATTTCATTGAACGAAAATTTTGCATAACAACAAACTTTTTAAACAACGTTATCGGTATCACAAATTAAGGAAAACCTTTTGCAAGTTTTATCGCGATCTCGCAGGTTTAATTAAAAAAAATTCAGGCGCAGTTGAATATCACTATTGCAACAAGATATTTCACAGCAAGTTATTTTAAAATCCAGTTATTTGGAAAATTAATTTAGAAAAATAAAATTCAATGTCAATTTTTCCACGTTTTTTTTTAAAGAAAACCATCTGTAAATTAAAAAAGAAAGGTGAAAAGCATGATATTCTTCAGCGCTCTGCAAGCCTGGTGATTAAACCCATCATTGGCCGTTATGCTTACATCTTTGCTTGCAAGACGGTGGCAGGGGTTTAAAGGTTTGTGAAGGTTTATGGGTAAATCATGTAAAACAACCTAGAAGCTCGATCAGTTTCTTTTATCACTTTCATCGTGTTCTTACTGATTTGAAACCAGTGCTTCTTGTCTCGGTCAGGTCATTCAGTACCAGGCCTTTTGCTTAACAATGCCGTTAGCTTCTTATGTTTTTTATGGTTTGTGTGCTTTTGCAAGGAACATTGTCTAGTGGATAGTTGGGTGGAAGTTATTTCACCAAGACATCTTGCATTTGTTTGTTCATATGAGGACCTATATGGGCAAGTGTGAGGTTGGTGCAACCTAGAACCTGTGTCCAAGGTTATAAAACTGAGCATGGAAACCAGTCTCAAATCTTAAGCATCTGATTGGCTGAAATGGCGACCAGTCGCCATTTCAGCCAATCAGATGCTTGAGATTTGAGACTGGTTTTCAAACTCAGTTTTATAACCTTGGGACCTGGTGTAAACCAGTAAACCCCAGTTGCAAATTAGTTCGCCACTGACCGTTGAAAGAGGTAGCGCTATTGGTTCTCTTTATCGTTAATTTTTTGTGGAGTCTAATTTGAAATTGATTCTCTTATACAACCATGTCTCTATGTCTGCGTAGAGAGGCTGTTTCTACTGGTTGTTCCTATTCTTGATATTCAAATTGATTTTTTTCAAAACAACTTTCGTATGGTGACTTTACACAAATGAAATGCGTATCAGGAAATGTCACATTCAGAACAAACAGCCTCCCCACACAGTTAAGAAGAGAGAGAGAGAGAGAGAGAGAGAGAGAGAGAGAGAGAGAGAGAGAGAGAGAGAGAGAGAGAGAGAGAGAGAGCATGGTTTATAAAATCATCACTTTCAAGACAGACACTACAAACAACAAAATTGAGAACCCGAGGGGTTACCGTTTTGGAACTGTCAGTGGCAAATTAATTAAAATTGATAGTTGAAACCAGGTTTTAGGATACATCAGCCTCAGACTTGTCCCAACATGTTAAGTTTATCAAGAATTTAAATGCGACTAAGTTTTTCCCAAAGTATTAATCGTAAAACGTTAATCATGTATTTTATTCCTTGCATGTAATGATCTACGACACGAAAACAACAAATTAATCGAACGCTGCATTTTCCGATATAGTTTGTGCAAACAGTCAAAGTGAGTCCCACGAAGGGAAGACTGTTTATGAGACCCGGGCTAAATAAACCATGTGGTGAAATTTTTTTCAAGTACAAATGCCCAAAGATATTAAACCAAAGCCTGCAAACTTTATTTTTCCTATTAGTATCAGTGTGTGTTTTTTTCAGTTCTAAGCAGGTCTTAGATATTCATTGTAAACTAAAAATGTTATAGAATGTGCACACGTCTTGTCATTTATTCTATCATAAAAATGAGCAACCATAGCCATTCAAAATTGATGGGTTAACATCAGAACTGAAGTTCGTTCTTTAAAGTAGCTTTCCTGTTAGAAAATTGTATAGACCACGGCGGCAAACTATCTTTAAATAATTATAGATAATAATATTGTAATTGTAGTGTCACTAATTGTGACTTAAAATAGCCCCATTCTGTTTCTATATAATATTTGGTGTTTCTATGGTGGTTGATGAATCACAATTCGTACTAGATGGCGTGGTTTGAATATGGGCATTTCCTTTTCTGCCCAAATAACCTAAAAAGATTCTATGCAATCGCTATAATAACAATATAATAGAGTGAATAATATCAAATCTTTAACGACTTTACAAACAGCTCACTGCCCAAGATCATAAAACAATGTTTTGAGATCAGTCTCAAATCTCAAGGATCTGATTGGCTGAAATGGCGACTGGTCGCCATTTCAGCCAATCAGATGCTTCAGATTTGAGACAGATCTCCAGATTGTGTTTTATGATCTTGGGCACACTTGTTTGGCACTGGCTGAATCTTCTGGCTTGGCTAAACTAAGGTTCAAGCTCCGTTGTGTCTGAAACTAACTATACTTAAAGAAATTAGAAACGCAACTTCTTAAAACAAGAAATACAATTCATGTTTAAAGAAGTTGCGTTTTTAATTTCTTCAAATACATATTATATAGTAAAATAAATTAAAAACGCAACTTCTTCAATCACGAAACATAGTTTGTGTTTAAAGAAGTTGCGTTTCTAATTTCTTTAAGTATATAACAAATTTGCAGTGTTATTTGAATTATCTTCATCGCCGAGATTTTAACCGTGCATGTATCGAAAATATACCCAAGTTCGTTACACAAGTGGCACAATAGGTGACAAAATCTCATGGAGGCCTATGGTTAACTAATTGTTGCATTTCAAGAACAACGTGTACATATAAACATAGTCAGATTTGATTCGTTCGGATGGTGAAAAAAGGTGAAATATGAATATCAGGAAGAAATTTTCACAAGAGTTAAATTCGTTATTCTTTCCTTATATAAGTTTCTAGGCGTCGTCAACAATCCGAATTAGATAAAAGGTCATTGCATGTTGTCATTTAGTTAATGCGTCGATGACGTTATTACAGTTGCCACATTCTGCCCTGAGGTAAATAAACTCCTTACTTCGAGAATACACCGGATAGAATGACTTGAAAGAGTTGAAGTAATTATTTTCACAGCGGGTTACATTTCCGACGTACTCCAGGTCACCTGAGCTTGTATCTTTCACAGGATAGTAAACACATTTGTCTGATCCCCGAGATTCTACAGTGGACCGGCACACCATTGTAAGATGTTCATTTGTATTCATATTATATCTGTCTAAATCCCGGTGACAAAAATTATTGGGGAGTCCACAATCGCCTGAATATGAGCAGAGGCTGCAGAAGGGGAGAATACTTCGTTGAAGATGAAAAAGGTTTTGAGGCATCGTTTTCACAAAATGATGTGAACGAGCATAGCTTAAATAGACGGTCTAGAAATGCCAATTCCTTTGTCAACGAGTGTTTTAAGAACACGGTTATTAATAAGGTGCTTCATATGCATGGTGTTGTCATTTTTATGTTCAGCTTGTTATTAGGTCTACAAATATATTATTAAAAATAAAATAATCACATTAGTGTGCACATCACAAATATATCCAGTCGTTTTCAAGAAACTTTAACGATAGAGCCGGTTAAGTTAGCAGACGGATCTTAAATACTTCCTGACACAGTACTAAATTATCCTCGCATGTCAGATCTGTAGACACAATAACATTTGAAACTCTAATATATAATTCAACAAAACGTAAAATATGCATATAAGGAACAGTCTACAGAATAACAATAGCCTTAAGAATAACAAGTAAGCAGTTGCAGGAAAATAACCAGACGACATCACACGAATACGTATTTATACTGAGCCAACCGTGTTTAGGAGCCTCGAGAGACGACGGTCTTGCTCTCAAAACCATCGGCAGAGACGTGAATCTTCGAGCCCACACAGAAATGAAAAAAGATGTTTGAATTTCGCTCTATAATAAAAAGCAGACATTTTTTGCCATATTTTGAGAAGAATTGAACCTGTAATTAAAGAAAGGTTAACATCCCCACTGATTGAAGAAAATAGACACAGACTCGACCAAGAACAATGCTGAGTCCATGAAAAATATATTAAAAGTAGGAACTAATCATAAGTTGGGAAACATGACCGATTTGATTGAAATCATTTATAAAACTTGTTAAGTCACAAAACAAGTGCCCAAGGTTATAAAACTGAGCATGGAAACCAGTCTCAAATCTCAAGCATCCGATTGGCTGAAATGGCGACCAGTCGCCATTTCAGCCAATCAGATGCTTGAGATTTGAGACTGGTTTCCAATCTCAGCTTTATAACCTTCAGGCAAGGACTGTGAGAAGGCTGTTGTTGCGATGGGGAACTAAAAACTTGCGAAGTTTCAGACCCTGCAGATGGTTGGTGTCAGAAGACGAAAGAAGAAAGAAGAAAGAAACAAATGCTTTAATATGTGGATTGTTGTCAACAGCAACGTACCGGGATAATTATCAAATTACTCGCTCTGTCATCTGGATGTGTTAATATGTTTTCTTCAGTTAACGTCGGGATAGACTATCACTTTAAAGTGATAGGTCTGGCTTTTTCAGCCCCGACTCCCCATTAAACTGTTACACTGTTATATAATCTGTAAAATTAAATGTTTTATATGTGTTTGTGCTTGCAGCATTGATTGTGTTGTGCATGTTTTATTTATGTAATGTCATGAAATATATTTTTAGAAAATATCATACATCTATACTATATCGCAAATTAGTTTTTTTCAGTTAACGTCGGGAATGACCATCGCTGTAGGGTGATAGGTCTGGCTTTGTTAGCCCCGACTCCACATCGAACTATACTTTTATATGTAAACGGGGTTTGGTATGAATGTTTTGCCCTGTCTTGTGGGTATTGTAGTCTGTCTCTCTGTGTTAATTAAAGTACATGTATTATGTATGGTAAACTGGTTTGTATGACTGGGTGAGTGTCACCCTTCACCGCACATCACTGTTACCTGTTCTGAGCACTTCTAACAAAGAAATCTCATTCCCGCTCTTACTTTCCTAGGAATCACTTTCATAGAAAAGAAATTTTATGTGTAACTGTTCCATTATTAGTATCAACTATAACTTTAAGCTTTTCTATCAGAGCATAGAGGCACTGGCCCATATTAAAGAGTACGAAAACACTACGGAGTTTTTGGCTTGAACCAACCCGTTCACATGTAGAAAATTTAAATCCAAAATATTGAAACTGGAGTTATGATTCTATTTGTAACCACTGTTGTTGTTCATGCTGATAATATATTTCAAGTATGAAGTGAATAAGACAAATACTTTCAAAGTTAAATGCAAAATTAAATTTCATGTAATAGTTGCATTTGAAAGGGGCATTAATAAAACAATATTGAAACTGAAGTTATCATTCTTGTCGTCACAGATGGCATTGTTCATGCTGATGATATAATTTAAGTATGAAGTGAACAGGACAAGTACTTTCAAAGTTAATTTACATTAAGTTTCATGTAATAGTTTCATTTGAAAGGGACAAAACACAAGTAGTTTCAAAGTTCTAGGCAACATTAAGTTTTAGGTTAAAGTTGGAGGACTACCGGACGACGCCGACGACGCCGGACAACTCATACACCAAGTGTGGAGTCAAAAGGATGAAGCAATCTCAAGTAATTAAGTAGAAATTGAATTTCTATTTTTAGCAACAGTGACCTTGACCTTGATTACAGACACCTGGGTAGCAACTCCAAGCTGCCTTTTGATATAAGCTACCCATATACCAAGTTTGGAGTAAATAGGCCAAAGCAAACTCAAGTAATTGAGCAAAACTAAATTTCTATTTTTAGCAGCAGTGACCTTGACCTTGACCCTGTGGTCATGATTTGAACAATTTTTGTAGTTTTGTAGACATCAGTGCCAAGTTGCTTCAGGACAAATTTGGTTAAAATCCATCAAGTGGTTTCAGAGGAGATGTTGTTTTAAGAAAATTGTTGACGGACGCCGGACGTCGACAAAGACCGGTCACAATAGCTCACCATGAGCCTAAGGCTCAGGTGAGCTAAAAATATCTCAATGACATACTGGGAAATAAGTTAACTAGAAAGATTTTCTAGTTGACATGACTGCACTCTTGAGAATATTAGTCATTAATTTTTACCTCTTAATTGAAACTAATTGTCAGGAACACATAACAAACCTACAGAAGACTAGTACGCTCACCTGAGCCCAAATTGGTTTATGGATCTGTTTATGCTTTTAATAAACATTCTCTTTGATCAGAACCCACATAGATGCATCTTATTGCTATTTTCAATTATTGTCAAAAAGCATTATGACAATTTTGTATTGTTATTTGTTCCAAAAACACCTGATCTTAATTTGATGGCTTTCCTAGAATTGCCATCTTCAGTAAATAAAAAACCAAAACAAATTTGACTTCAATCATTCAAAATAAAAAACTATTTATATATTATTCCAGGAAAATAAATGTTAAAGGGAACAGACTAATAGATTTTAATCAAATTATTAAAATTATTAGTTCAAATATGGTAAAAAAAACTCATGGGAACCGGTTCACATAAAAACATCCACCGGATTACTTGAAAGAAACAAATAATATTTTTACATAAATTTGCATGTAATGATTTACAATGTCAGTTGTTTATGTATTACGTTTGACAAAGATGCAGTGTTTTTATGTATATATGATTAATGTTGACATGTTTCCCTAAAGTTGGTATATTTAGTAAAAGACAATTTAATTGAAGTAATTATGTATTATGATTTTTATGTTTGTGGTATGGTGTGTATGTGCATATATATATATATATATATATATATATATATATATATATATATATACAGAAATATCGTCAGATATGGGGTCTCTGTAATAAACCTTAATCAGGGGTTGTATATATATACTAAGAAATGTGGTAAGTTACGGGTCTTACTTTGATATTATACCTATATGTGTGGTTCTATAAAAGTTACGGGGTATATATGGTACCCCGCTAATTAAATGTCATTTCTATGCACTATCTGACCTTGTAAGTACTATAAGCTGTAATATAAAAATTTGGTTTATGATAAAAAAAAATTTCGGTTTTTTTTTTATAGACCGAAAATAAATTTCGATAATAAACCGTGTTACGGGAATAAAGTTTATCGTACTTAAGAAGTCCGAATATGCATAGAAATGGCATTGAAAATTACGGGGTACCATATATACCCCATTACTTTATAGCACCTCACATAAAGGTGTAATATCGAAATTAGACCCGTAACTTACCACATTTCTTAGTATATATATATATATATATATATATATATATATATATATATATATATATATATATATATATATATATATATATATATATATATATATGTGTGTGTGTGTGTGTGTGTATGTTGGAAATAGAAATACAAGTTAAAAAAAAAGAAATTGGTGTTCCGCCGAACACATGTGGGGGAGACCGGGGATAGTTGTTACACGGGGCAAGTTGTTACACTTAATTTTTTGACAACATTGCATAACTGATGAAGTAGGTATGGATACTAAAATAACCCTCAAAGTTTCCTCTATGTTTAATGTAAGTTTCATTAAAATTGACCGGGAAATAATTAGATTACCTAGGAAACACTGATTTTACAAGGTAAAAGTAATTTTTTTCGAATTTGGAAAACATTTCGATATTTCCTCATTATTGCATATACAAGTCTTAAACACAAATTAAAATTAACATAAATATTTGTATTTTCTTTGAAACTAGTAATAAAAAATAAATCAGGCTATATGTTATATTGAGTAACCTTGAAGTGCGACAAGGTGTGGGTGGGGTAAGTTGTTACGTCGGTGATGGGGCAGGTTGTTACAGGGTAATATTTCGTCCCTCAACAAAACATAGATTTTTGACCAGCATGGTACACCTTAATATTATTCATTTCACAACTTTCGCCAATATTATCGATATTTTATCGGAAAAATGCTCGTGTAAACGCAAAAATAACCCGAAATATTGATTTCTTTATCTTATTGCATTAAACCTGGCGGAAAACTATTGGCACTGACCGCTTGAAGAAGGTAACCCTTCTGGTTCTCTTTTTTTTGTGGTGTTTTCTTTTTTAATTGATCAAATAATAAACTGATACACTCTCAGAATTTCATGCAGATCTACAATTTGTTTGTGTGGGTAAGCTTTTGTATTTTGTAACTGTGGTTTTGGCTGTTCCTGAATGTATATTTGACTAACACTTTACAGGTATCATACTAAACTTTCGCAAAGTTCTTTCGCAAAAGTTATTCATTTACATTGTTTTCGTTCGAGCAATATAAGTAAACCACAAATATATATATATATATATATATATATATATATATATATATATATATATATATATATATATATATACAATCTATCCAAATTCACAATAGTTTAAAAAATGAATGCCTTATTGAAACGTTTGCGACTTTCCAACTTAACATCCACAGTGACTATATTTATGAAACAACATGCATGTTTTTGTCAAAAATCATATTCTAAACAATTTTCACGTCTTTGAATAAAACCGTTATCAAAAAAGTCACTGTTATGTATCTGAATATGTTAAAAACTGTACCCAGAGCTATTGTAACATTTTACCCCGAGACCTGTAACAACATGCCCCACGACCGGGGTAAGTTGGTACACTTTGGTCTACTTACGAAAATTTGTTTTTTTATGAATTCAGTTTATATAATGTAATCGGTCTAATTTTATATTAAACTTAACTTCCTATGGTTTTAATTGCCAATATTTATATTACTTTCGCACAACTGAAACAGTCACAATTCTGAAAAATGCTAAAAGTGTAACAACTATCCCCGGTCTCCCCTGTCGCCTGCTTGCAAAATGTTGAAATGTGGGCCTTTGTTTTATCATATATGATAAAAATATGTAATTCAAGTTGCATTGCAATACAACAAAATTACTAATTTTATTGATAAGTTATTATCTTTATTGTATATTCCAATTATATGAAAAAATAAAGTTTCAGGTTAAAATCTTTCAAGGAGCACAACTCAAAACAGATATAACTTCATTAAAACAGATGCCATATATCAAGTATTGTGTCAAAAGAACAAATACCTTCCAAGTTATAAGCAAATAAGTTTCCGGTTATATTAATTGAAAGGGGCATAACTAAAAAAAGTTAATCAGGAGTTGTCACTCTCAGTGTCACAGATGGCTTTGTTGATGCAGTTGACATATTTCAAATATACATGTACAGCAGTCATTTAAATGGGGCGTAAGTTAAAAAAATGTGAAACAGGTGTTGGATTTGTTCATGAAGATGATATTATCTTATTAAGCTACTAGGACAAGAACTTTAAGTTCGGGCAACATGAAGTTCCATATGAAAGTCATTTGAAAGGGACATAACTCCAAAAATGGTCAAACAAGGGTTATCATTATTGTTACAGATGGCTTTGTGGCTTTGTTTATGCAGATGATATATGAAGTATTAAGTTTATAGGAAAAGTACTTTCAAAGTTAATGGCAACAAAAGGTTTCATATAAAAGTCATTTGAAAGGGGCATAACTAAAAAAAGTGTAACAGGAGTTATCATTCTTGTTTTCAGAGATGGTTTTGTTACAACAGATGGTATATTCCAAGTTTTATTAATGACAAAAGAACTTTCAAAGTTATAAGCAACATTTAGTTTCATGAAATTCATTTGAAAGGGGCATAACTTAAAATAGTGAAACAAGAGTATTCATTCATGTTGTCACAGATGGCTTTGTTCATGCAGTTGATATATTCCAAGTATTAAGTGAATATGAAAAATACTTTCAAAGTTATAGGCAACATTAAGTTCCATATTTAAGTCTTTGAAAGGGGCATAACTCAAAAAATAGCGAAAAAGGAGTTATAATTCTTGTTGTCACTGATGGCTTTGTTCATGCAGATGATATATTACAAGTATTAAGTTAGTGTGCAAAAATAGTGAAACAGGAGTTATAATTCTTGTTGTCACTGATGGCTTTGTTTATGCAGATGATATATTACAAGTATTAAGTTAGTGTGACTAGCACTTTTAAAGTCATAGGCAACATTAAGTTCCATATTTAAGTCTTTGAAAGAGGCATAACTCAAAAAATAGTGAAACAGGAGTTATAATTCTTGTTGTCACTGATGGCATTGTTCATGCAGATGATATATTACAAGTTAGTGCGACTAGCACTTTTAAAGTCATAGGCAACATTAAGTTCCATATTAAAGTCGTTAAAAAGGGAAATAACTCAAAACATAGTGAAACAAGAGTTATCTTGTTGTCAGAGATGACTTTGTTAATGCAGATGATATATTATAATAATTTACTTAATAGGATAAGGACTTTTAAAGTAATAGGCAACATTAAGTTCCATATTAAAGTCATTTGAAAGGGAAATAACTCAAAATTCCAAATCAGGAGTTTGTTATCATGCTCGATGTCACAGATGGCGTTGTTCATGCAGATGATATATTCCAAGTATTAATAGGACAAGCACTTTCAAAGTTATATGCAACTTTAAGTTTCACATTAAAGTTTCATATTAAATTCATTTGAAAGGGGCAAAACTAAAAAAAATACTGAAACAGGAGTTATCATTCTTGTTGTCACAGATGGCATTGTTCATGCAGATGATATATTTCAAGTTTTAAGTAAAAAGGACAAGTACTTTCAAAGTTATATGCAACATTAAGTTTCATATTAAAGTTGGGGGACTACCAGACGACGGCACCGACGACGACGACGACGTCGCCGGACAGTAGGATCCCTATGTGTCTACCTGCTATCGCAGGCGACACAAAAAGTGAAAAATGCATATCAGGAATCGCCACACTCACAAAACACAGCCTCTCCTCGCAGCGAAAAAGAAGAGAGGAAGTGAGAGCAAGTTGTTTTAGAAAGTGTTAGGAGCCTGGTTTAACCCCACTGTTTTGCCACTGACCGTTCCAAGGCGGTAACCACTCGGGTTCTCACTTCGTTAATTAATTGCTTGTGGCGTAAATATTGAAAGTGATTATTTAATACCATACTCTCTCCTCTTTACTTTGTGGCTGTGTGGGGAGGTTGTGTCTGCTGGATGTGGCAATTCCTGATATGCATATTTCACTTTTCAAAAATATTTATGTAAAATTTAGGTCATTTCATTGCAACATAAGCATTTTATACAAAGAAAATAGGCTCATGCAATATGAAGTTTCATCGAAAATAACATTTTTAATGTATAATAAACCATAAAATATGTATATGATTTAGACTATGGGATTATTAAGGTTTGCAAGGTTAATAAGGCTCTTTTCGTACAAAGCCTGTTGTTTTTTGTTGTTGTTAATAACTAAAATAGCTCCAAAATATAATCGAAATATTCTCTATGTTATTTTATGTTCATTTTTGTGGTGAATTAAAGTAATAGTTTAATACATACATAAATGATGTGTAAATATAAAATAAATTCAGAATAGTTATGTCTAAAAGGTTAATAAAGCTCTTTTCGTACAATGGCGAAGTTTTTTTGTTCAAGAAAAGAGCCCCTAAATATAATCAAATTATTCACTATGTTTTTCCTGTTTTAGTGCTTAATTAAAGTAACAGTTAAATATATACTTATGTTTGCTGCTGTGTAGATATCAGCAGTAGCATTGTTAAGCAGCAACATGTTGTATTCCAGACATTGATTGTTAAGCAGCAACATGTTGTATTCCAGACATTGATTGTTAAGCAGCAACATGTTGTATTACAGACATTGTTAAGCAGCAACATGTTGTATTCCAGACATGCAAGACATGGGTTCACTACAAATGTCAAAATACTGACATATGGCAGTCCACTGAATTGGACTACATAATTATTACATGCAGAAGTATTACATAGTATTATATGCAGAAGTACAGAAGATGCTCAAACCACATTCTTAAAACCGCAACACGATGTAAATTGTTTGACCTACCAAAAAGTATTAATACATTACATGAAAAAATCACGTTGAACAAGAAGAAAGATGCTGAGCAATGAGAGACATGGGTAATTTTAGACTCTGCAAAATTTTAGCATCATTTGGTTGACATTGATATCTGGTCAAGATTGACACAAGAACAGCGCGACAAAAAACGAACAACAAGGAAATTCTTTTCTGACGGTGGAAAAACCAACATCAAGACTGTCGTTTTCCGCAAATGGTATGGGAACTACAGTTTTAATGCACTATGCAGGAAAAACCAACCAGAAGAAAAGAAAAATAGCATGTGAAGAACTTACAATTTTAGGAATTTGTTAGATTGATATTTTAATGCAAACCACCACAATCTGGTGTTTGTGCGTTATTGTGCAAATTAATATTAGGGGAAGTTTCAATAACATATCTTGGCCAATTGCAGATTTATCCAGGAAAAAGCGTTTCCAAGATATAACCTGAATGTGAGAAATTGCTCATGTTGTATATATTTATGTTTAACACGTATTGGGTATTAAATATACCATCGGCCATTGCGTAAAAATGATATCTTGCTTTCCTGAAAGTTTCATGCATATACCTAGAGGAGTTTTGATGTGATTCCTAAAATACATTTTTGTAAAGAATGCAGGATTGCTTAAAATAGCCAAAACTTGAAAGTCTTATCTAAATCTTTTCTGTAAGTGTTATTTGAATCTTATAAAGCACATTAAAATACACATTTCTGTAAAGTTTCATCTCTGGACATGATAGAATAAGCCCAATACCAGGGTATTTTAGTTTTCCTGGTTTGATAACATTGGTTCCATTCTTTTATGCAGCAGGTGCATGGACACTAAGAATAATTATTGTTACTCCGTTTTTGAGAGTTCGTGCAAGATATATATACATGATTGTGTTTCTTGTGATATAAGCTTTGTTTTAATTATGTTTTCATATTTTTAAAGCCTCAGTTTTGTTTGCATTTGCCAGAAAAGGCTCTCTGATTAGAATCCTTGTTCTTGTCAGCCATCTTGGATTTTTGGTCAAGGTAAAATTGTGCGCCCATTATAAAGTAGTTTAATGCCAGCTTTCATTATTGGAACATATATGTTAAGATGCAGAAAGTTGTGTAGATTGTATTGGTGAAACTTGATTATTCACCAATTGTTTATATTCATGTTTTTGATGAAAAATAAGAATTGATGGAAAGGGGCAGGGCTTAACTTGTTAACAGTATTTTTCCCCCAGGCTATAAAAGTGTTTCTTTTCTTTCTTATCAGATCTTCACTTTTTGGACTATTTTGAAACTTAGAGACTTGTGAACTAAAACAGTGTTAATTTGGAAATTAATTATTTTATTGAAAATTATCAACAGAGTAATTTTAGCTGAAATTTAAATACATTTGTTTCTAAACAGTGATACTATGCTTCGCTCAAGAGCAAAACATATTAAAAGAATTATCTGACTTGAGTCATGGCCCGGATATCCAACTGAACTTAATAGAATATTTAACAGAATATTTAGACGGAAATAAGTCAGCACGGGAATGCAAGGAAAAATACACGAATATGTCAGAATCTCACCTACTACAAAACAGATCCTTTTAGACGAGTCCAAAAATTGTAGAAGACATAATTAAAGACCACTTCGATACCGAACACCAGTGACACAAAAGTAATACATAACACGAAATTTTAGATCAATAAAGAAATCAACCCTGGAAATATGCAGATCAATGCTGACGACATTCAAAGGATTATGAACATGGTTGCGGATCAAAATTCATTTATTAAAGAGATTGTACAGTTGGCAGGAAAGCCATCAAATATTATTTGTTGTTTTTTTTCGGATTATAAGCTGAATATGAACTGTTTAAAAAATGTATGAATAAGTCAGTTTTAGGAATTGAAAGATCTTTCAACCTTGGAGCCTGTTACGTCACGGTGTCCCAAGACCACGATGTTCTTTGCAAGGGAAAGGAAACTTCTCCCATTCTATTGGGTCCATTATATTTACATTGGGACGGGACATATCAAACTCAGATTTTTTTCACTTTTGGCCTCATTTCTAGAAGACGTTCCCCTTAAAACTGAAATAAGTTCAAGTAATTTAATAATTGGGTCTGACGAGGAGAAAACAATAGTTAAGCCGTAAAATGAGTTTTCCTCAGTCCAAGTTGACACTCTGCACCGGTCACTCAGAAGAAAATCTAAAACAAAGTCGGCCTGGATGAGCATAAAACAGAAGAAATGTTTAGACTAGACGGCTTAACAAATCTCATAAATTCTGTAGGGTTTCATGTGAAAGCAACTGAAATTGAAAGAAAATTTAATGTAATTAGAAAAATTCTTATTTGTTAGACAAACTTATTCCGGCCGTCAAAGAGTTTGTCCATGACGTTCATAAAAATGACAAAACAGTACCCATAAACTGTAATAATAAAAACCAACCATATTGAGACAATAGACAAAATGTTTAAATTGAATATTAATTAAAAACCGGCCAAACTGCAAGAATTTGTTAAAAGGCGTGAGAAAGTAGTTGCACTGAAAGAGAGTCTTCTTCGTGCTGTTCTTTACGTGGGGATTACGAACTTTGAGCAGAAACATTATGTTTGCGAGTTTCTATCGCCTGTTTGCATCAGAAAGAAGAAATATCTATTTTCCTCTTGGTGACGGGTACCCAGTGTCAATATTGACTGAGGAAGCTCATTTTTAATGAGCTTTGCATGGAAACGTTAAACACCATGACAACAACCAGCAATATATCATGACCAAGCCGCATGTGAAAAGAAACCTAAAGTAAATGCTAAAACAGATATTGTCAGCAACGTCGAACGAAAAATAACTACAATACAAACTGATGAGCACGAGAAAATGAGAAATAATAGTTGAAAAAAATTCAAATATGCTCTAAATAAAGCTTTAAAGATTTCTGCGGATCCACCGCCAACACTGCTGATCAAGTTATCGCAGAAGAGGACATGGTGCATACACATCCATTAGTCTACAGCGTGAAACATGCAAAACCCACTGGTAGCACTGTCCACAACTCGGCAAATCAATGACGTGAAATGCTTCTGTTGCAAACCAGGCGGATCTATGCTACGGACGGATAAATCCTACAATTTATGCGATTTTCACGTAACCCCTACAGTGTATAAAGATTTATCCGTGTTACGGAGGACAACCGGTGACCATCTGCTTGGAACCGATGTTTACCCACTGTAGTTCACCTACAAAAGCAATGAGCACGTTCCTGCAAATAGTCCTTTGCGAAAAGTGTTGTTATCTCCCTTTGCTGATAATTCGGACACGGTTAGTTCTACTTCCGGTAGGCAAATAAAACAATATGGTGGACAAAGAAAACATAATCCATATTTACACGGCAAAAATCACATAATTAAAGTGTTTCCTTGCAGACAGAGGTCTTCCTGTTTCGGGAAATAAACCATCACTCATAAAACGTGCAAAAGGTGTGTTAGATTTAGGGATTGAATCAGCGATAACGGTTTTGAAGAGAGACGAAGTTCATAGACAGGTGAGGAAAACGGGTCGATTTTTGACACCACCCGTGGAGAACATTCCTGATCCAAACAGCATATTGTTAGTAACAACAGACAATAATTAGCATTGTTTCCCACATTTACAATGAAAGAACTGTTCATTTATCTTGTGCTCAATAAGGAACGAACATGTGACGGGACTTCGAACAACGTTTCTAGGGAGCTGAAAGCCAAGGTTTTTTACGAGGACAAACATGTACATAGTGTTGAGTACAATGCCATAAACGAGGGTGTGAGCCACTGTTATAAAAGAAGTCGTATTATCCCAAATCAGAAATAAAAAGCAAGACTATTGAGTATGGGTCTGTTTGTCAAAATCGACAGGACATGTCCACTCGGCTGGCTGTGATTGTAGTGCAGGGTGAGTTAAATGTATGGTTTTAACTTTTTGACAGTACCAAATTGTTAAGTCCATTTCAGTTTTTTTTTTCCGTGAAAACTATTATTCTTGCTGAATTCTATGAAACGAACACAACCTGTTATTTTATACCGAGAAATCATAACTGTCTTTTTTCAGCCATATTGACAAAAAGTGAGATTAAAGGCTAGGACTACATACAACATGTAAGTCGTGGGTTCGATGTCTTTTTTTAGAAATAATTTCCCTCCATCGTAATTGATCCAATGCATTGCTTATTTGATTGTTCTTATTTCAGGAAGGGAGAGTCGTGTAATCACGTTGCTGGCCTTTTGTACGCTTTAGGGGACATTAAATACAACAAGCATGAGGGGTGGGATGCAAGTACATCTACTCAAAAAAAAAATGGAAACAGCCCAGGAAACGTCAGAAACTTAAAAAGTCTCAGAACTTAGTGTTTAAAAACAACCTATCCGAAGAAGAAATTAGTAACTTGACGATTGGTCCCGACTGAGAATTATCTTTTAAAAATGCCATACACCGATTCTTACTGGGATGCATGCATGCAATAGCATCTACGGTAGGCAACAGGACGGCTATGAAAACGTCCTCTGCTGGAACAAAAAACAACTATACATGCACTTTTAAGTTTTTTTTTAAATTCTATTTTGACGTCCTAAATTTCCGTTTCGCGGTACAGAAGGAAAAACAGACGATATAAATACAGTGAAATTTACAATGAATGTAAGCGTTGGATAAGATATCTAATAAATAATATATCAAATTAAGTATACTTATCATCTAAAACCTTTTGTTTACATATCGCCGTTGGATAGTTCCATTTCGTTTCACCGTGAAATGGAAAAAAACCTACTACAACAATCTGTCAGTAAGGTATTATGATTTTAAAAAAGACATTTGGCTGATGTAAGTATTGAGTATCATTTAAATGAATACTTTATATTTCCTTTTTAACCGGCGAAGCTGGTTTTACTAATCACAATTCTGTAACCGGTATCAAACCAAAACGAGGCACTGGCAACCGGCGATTTACGCATTTCAGAGTAATCAGAGCAAGCAAAGTAGTCCAAGTTTCCTGTTACGTGTAAAAGTTGGCTCTTGCCAGGTTAGTATCGCTAAAAGAATACTTGACTGCTTCACTGCGCTGTTCCTAATTCAGAACACAATCGACAACAGAAAACCAATATTATCTGGGGGTTGTAGCCGCCAGGGATTCTTTAGCGAGCCACAGATATATTACATTTAGGTAGAGATATTTTTTTTATTTTTATCATTAACAATAACGACTATGATAAATTCACATCTTATCATATTTTTCTTCAATTGTCCACTTTATGAAATCTATGCGCAAATTCTTTCACTTGAAATTTTCAAGACATATTGCGAACATTTGTTTATTAATTGATGATAGGCGTTCATGAGCGTTGTAAATCACTGAACATGAAGCAATCATCATTGCTGAATATTTTTATATATTGGATTTCCACATATAAGCGTAAACAGTAAACAGTAAACTATTGAGATGTGTAAAATTTTACATATTAAAACTAGTATACCGGATATTACTCGTACAGAAATAAGGACATGTAAGATTTACAGATCTATGTATTTGAAACATGCTACGATCAAGCGCGGTACGTGTCCGGCTATCACGTACGTGGCAGGAGACACGTCAACAAAAAGGCCATCAGTGGTCCAAGGAACGGACTATGATTTGTTTCAGGAGTAATGCATTAACATTTTTTCCAAAGGTGAAGATGTTTACTAGGTTTACGTTTCCGATTAAGCTAGAGATGACTTCTATTTTTGTTCGGAGTACATGAAATTATGCGTAGTAACACATTGAATAAGCAAATGTCAGTGACGTCACAATTTCCCGCGTTTTGAAGAAAGCCAAATAACAGTAAAAGTACGTGTGAATATAGAGGAAAAACCATGATGAAGCCTAAAATTAAAAACGACACATCTGTCTGCTGAAACTGATGTTGTATGAACGGATTGTAAGCTAATGAACATTTATCCCAGCTCCTTAAGTAACAAACAAAATTCAATGATATTTTACCAATGTCTTAAATCTGGCACCTTTTTCTAATAATATGCTACATGATAAAAACCATCGAGTCCGTTATTATATACAACTTAATACGGTGGTAATTTATGGTATAAGCTATAGTAATTCATTTTCCTCTGAGACTGTCTTCAATTTTACATGTGTGTTATCTAGCATTAAATTCCAATGCTTTCGGCAACGTTATGACTCTCGGTTGTTTTATCTTAATATGTAGGATTCTCAATCCTATGATTTCCTTTACATGTTATTCATAATGAAGGAAACAATTATATATTTCTTATTTCAAATAAATGCATAGTCTTTCCCATCGATGGGGTTTCACTTTTTATATCATTTTTCGTGTTCATTCTATCTTTGGGATGTCAGTACACAGATTTCACTATTATAATTTCTTGCTTAAAACCCTTTACTCAATATATACGCCTTTCATCACATAGGTGACCAGTTCAGGTCCCGATCAACTGGCACAATAGTGCCATCTGATCTGGATCTAAAATTTGTGATTACTGGTCAGAAAAAAATTAATGATTCTAAAAGCGAACAGTTTAAATCCTAATTAGATCGCACAGCTGTGCCAGCTGATATGGATCTAAACTGTTCGCCCAAGCTATGAAGGTATATCTATGGAGTAAAGGGTGAACAGAAGCCTTCATCCAGATAATACATGGAAACCCTTATTTCCACTATCATATAGACAAGATGAAGGTCTTTGCGAGTGAACCAAGTTCTTTTGCTTTTTCGTAAATGGATACATGTATGAGAATCATGGCACTGGTTATTCTCAATAAGCAAATTCGCTTCGCTGGTTTTCTGTACTTTCAGTACTTTGATTATTAAATGTTTTGGATTTTTTATTCCATTTATACGTCCTAGATCTCCGTTTCACGGTACAAAGGCATCTGAACACGACGCTATAAACTGAAATAATTACATAATTATAGATGGACAGAACTTGTTGAAATTTAACATACATGTATAATGAATATCTATTCAAATATTTTTGTTTTAACTTTCATTAAAATGATCTAATATATGAAATAAATTCTTTTGTTTTAATCAAAAACATGTTTTATATTTAATCAAGATTTATGCCGAAAAATGAAACTCGTTTTGCGAGATGAACTGATTGAAAAAATTGAAACTAAAACTCGCCATGTAGTTGAAAGGGATATAAGAAACTATGACAAACAAAGAAATAAAATGAATGAAAAGGTAACTTTGAAAGCCATCGATCACGACAAATACGGAAATAGTGCAATCTGGGCTTGATTGAACTCGTTCATGGGCAGTAACGGAGCCGAATATTACTGCCCACGCCGCCTAGCCCCGGGTTTAGCGCAACACAAATTACGCCATCAAACAGCTCAATTTCGATCCATCCCAAACAGTAGTGTGCACATGACTGTGAACATGGAATCGTCAATGCAGTATTTTCAGATTAATACCTTAGTGGCGTATGGTCCCAAGATGAAAACATGGGTTTACCCTTAACGAGAAAACAATGAGGGGGTGGGGGACTATACAAAATATAATCTTGACGGGTGATCAGAGAATATAAATCCTGCAAAGTTTAATAAAAGGCAACGAACTAAAGTACGCAGTCAAAAAGAACAATAAATATCCAAATGAAAGCTCCAGTAACGGCGCAGATAATAAAGTGAGCGTCGCAAAAATGACAAATCACACCATTTCGTACAAAGTGTGAAACACATAAATGGAGTCAACTTCTGTTACAAAACTGTTTACCTCAACAAATAAAATACTTAAACGGTTCTGCTGTACGGATAAAGAATGTTTGTTGGGAATAGATAAGGCATTTAATATAGGGGAATTCGCGTTACAGCTACACTTAACAAGGACCTGTCATTCACAAGAATTCATCGACAAAAAGATACTGGTCATAATGCGCGAGATAGCGGATCAATTAACCAATCAAGAACGAGATAGCGGATCAATTAACCAATCAAGAACGAGATAGCGGATCAATTAACCAATCCAGAACGAGATAGCGGATCAATTAACCAATCAAGAACGAGATAGCGGATCAATTAACCAATCAAGAAATCACGAAGCTGGTTATAAGAAGTGACGAAGAACTCGCATTTATGACGGCTATTACAATTTGTTAACGGAATAAACACGTCCTTTGTACCATAAATCTAAAGAATAAGATTTTCAAATATATGGAAGACAGCGTCGTATTCCCGATTTTGAGCCGTCACAATGTGACAAATGCTACATTAAGAAAGATGGAATTGTTTATTCCATAGAAATAAATACATATAACACCCGTGTAAATGGATAGGAAAGAAGAGACAATTTAGATAAAAAGCAAATGGAAAATCCTTTCAAACACATTTTGACAAAAATGTCTAGCCATTAGAGAAGAAAAGCACGTCATAGAACCTACACTAACAGATAAACGTACAGCAAATCGGATAAACACGTAAATCAGTAAATAAGTATTTTTGGATCGATGTGTAGGGCGGATGTAAGAATAAAGGTTTTTGGTCACCATTCAAGCTCAAGTGGTTACAAATAAATGTTCTCATACTAATAGAGATATTATTGTGAAAATGAAAAAAAAAGATCAAAATCAGGTACGTAAATTATTCAATGACTTTTTCGTAAATGTGGCAGAAAACATACGAAATAGCTCAGCAGAAGTAAACAATCAACATCCATGTATTTCATCTATTAGAGACAATCGCAAATGACCTGTTAAAATTAGGTCATATGTTGCTCAAGGAACAGCAGTCGTTCCGGCGAATGGACATGCAGACATATAAAGATTAACTTATTACAAATGACAGTTTATCTTTAATACTTGTTGGTAAGAATTTTATAAGTAAACAGATAGATAAATTAAGTCTCTGGCATGATGGCATATCGGCAAAAATGATTAAATTAGCAAAACCTTTTATGTTAATGATTTTTACAGATATTGTAAATAAAAGTATTTCTACAAAAAGGTTATAGCAATAATGAACGTGGTAGAAAATCGTCATATGATGGAATTTGGAAATATCATCATGAACAGGGAAAAGGCAAAGCACATTCTCTTGGTGATGTCAAATAACACTTTTACAGATTTGTTATCCGCTATTACACAATTAAAAGTCATTTATATACTTTATCATTATATTATGGTTGTTCACGCCTAGTGGCGAAAAATAATTTCAAAAATGAAAGTTAAAAGAGACACTTGACAGATTCCAAGTTATTACTTTGTGACTATGGATTCATAACTCCCAAGTACTCTGGGCAGTTGCAATGCTATACATCCTCATAAGATACATGTCTTAACAACTAGTGTGACCATTACAGTGTAGGCTTGGAGAGTTATATGTACTTACCTCAAATCTTGACTATTTTATGTGTTATGTATGAAATGTGCACATTTTAAAATAACAATAAGCTAGAATTGATTAAAAATGTTTTGTTCTGAAATAAAATGGATTGATATTTATTTATAATAAAGTAGGGATATGCATTGTAATAAAGGATGTATTGTTAAATAAATGTTATTGCATAACAAACCAGTGGGCAACAAGTAAATTTAAGAATTTATCGGTCCCTGATAAAAAGCAATTTGCTTTTTCCGTTATGCAGTCTGCCGCAAAAAGCAAGACTGCTGATTACTGGTATCCCATTTTTTGAAAACTGTATCTGTTTTAGAAACCAAGTTGTCATTACGCGCGATGCATCAAACAGAAGGTTTTCCGGTCTGTATCGTGTTCAAAATGAATAGTATGCGTTTAAAACATAAAATCCTTATAGCTGTTCTAGAAACCTTTCTTTCCTCTTTCCGATTGTCCACATTAACGAAAGACAATTCGAAACAATGTTATTGATTCATATTCCGACAAAAACTCAAGGAAATTGTGTCGTTTTGGTAAAGATATATCGTGGTTACCATTGAAGAGGTTATTCGAAGTAAGGTAAATTTATACAACCAAAATTCGCTATAAATAATCACAGGTGGAAGGAACGTACCTTGGTACCCCCCAACACCCCAGTTTAAAAAATCCATTCAACCAGACAGCAGATTGCACTGAATTTACTCTTTTTCTTAAAAAAAGAACATATAATATGCTAAACAAATTTGTATCTGGTAAATTAACATAGACAAGGTCGGTAAGTGATGTCGTTTGAAAAATACAATGTTTCTTCTAAACCTATTCAATTTTTTTAAATATTGTTTTTATCCAACAAAGCTCACCTGCACTTTATTGCAAAAAAATGAAATATGCATATCAGGAATGGCCACATCCAGCATACACAGCCTCCCCACACAGCCAAAAAGTAGAGAGGAAAAGAGAGCATGGTATTACAATAATCAGTTACATGTACAAACTGGACGCCACAAACAAATAACGAAAGTGAGAACCAGAGGGGTTACTGCCTTGGAACGGTCAGTGGCAAAACAAATTGCCACTGGGGGTTATAACTAGGTTCTAGGGTGCACCAACCTTACACTTGCCCCAACATGTTCTCCAATCACAACCTTACACTTGCCCCAACAGGTTCTCCAATCACAAAACAAGTACAGATTGTCTTGGTGAAATTACTCCAACCCACCCATCGGCTTAACAATGTTGCATGCAAAAACATACAAACATATAAAACATAAGAAGCTAATAGCATTGCAAAGCCAAAGGACGGGAACTCAATGATCTTATTGAGACCAGAACACCTGCAGTAAAATCAGCAAGAACACGATGACAGGGATAATAGAAACAAATCGAGCTTCTAGGTTCTTTTAAGAAAAGATTTCCCCATAAACCTTAATAAACTGTTAAACCCCTGCCACCATCGTGCGACCAAAGAGGTAAGCATAATGATCAACTGTAGATGGGTTAATCACCAGGCCTGCAGAGCGCTGTAAAATATCATGTTGGTAATCTTTTTTTTAAAATTACAATATTTTTTTACGAATAACCGGGAGAAATTAACATTGCCTTTTATCTTCCTAAGTTTATAAATTAAATCTCCATAAAAAAAAACTGGCTGTGAAATACCTTATTGCAATAGTGATTTTAAACTGCACCTGTATTTATGAATTAGATCTGGGTTTCGGCGATGAAATTTGTAAAAGGTTTTCCTTAATTTGTGATACCGATAACCTTGTTTTAAAAGTTTTTTTTTTCTGTAATGCAAAGATTACGTTCATTGAAATCATTCACATCGTTGCAAGCTCTTGAAAAGCGAACAAGCTGTGAGATATAAACCCCGTAAAATGTTGCACGCGGAACATCGCCGTCTAAAAACGGAAAATAAGATTTTTATCCAGATTTGGTAAATAGTGACTTGGAATCATTTATTTTATAAATTTTGGCCTTTCCACGACAGGCCCAGAATGCAGGTTTCTTGCATACCAGATCAGGTCATGCGGTGTTTTCACCCGTGTAGGAAATTTTGATTCTACACCACCCATGTAGAATGATTCACGGGCCTTTTATGACGTCACGACGTCTTACGCATTTATGAATGAACGATGGACTGTCTCGTATATCATTCCGCTACTATATAAAAAAAGTAGTGCAAAGAAAAATTTACAGGAAAATACCCCAAAATGCACAAAATAGATACGGTGTGCAAGAAAAAGTATCATTAACTTATGTTGGGTTAAGATCGCGTGATCCAGCCCTTGTGAAATATTGGCTCGGCAGGCAGAGCCTCTTTACCGCCCTTGTGCATATTTCACACGGGCTGGATCACCCGATCTTTACCCAACACATGTGAATGATACTTATAGGTATACATTGTTCAGAATAATACCCAAAATGACAAATCTACACAATATTATCAGGAAACATATTATTTGACTGATTTCAATATTTTTATAAAGCCACCATGTTCAAAATATATTCAGAAAAGGTGAAATATATATATATTTTTTAAATCAAGCAAGTACTATTATTTTTTCATTTTAATGCAGTATAGTGCTTTAAGACTTATAATGCACAACATACTTTCACGTATTACGTCAGTTTTTAACTTATTTATTAAGTTTATTTACCATTTACCTACAGTTTGATATTGTTCTTCTTAAATACGCATATATTTCCAGGGCTAACATTAATGCGTAATGCTCTTCGTGCAAGTCACTATATAAAATTTGCTCCCTTAAATTTCAAATTTCCCTTATCAGGAGAAGCACAAAATACATACAAAACATTAACATTACCTATCGATGTAATTTAGGCTCTCTAACAACTATGATTTTGTTCCTTGATAAAGGACAAGTGTCCGAAAATATACCAGTAAAGAGGTTAAATGTTATGAGTAATAATTAAATTCCCTTTTGAAAGTTTTGATGTATTTGTGTATACCAAGTCAACCTGAAATATGTATTCTTTCGGGCTGTTTGATGGATGATTATGAAAAGAATCATCCTTTTGATCAACTTAGTTAAAAGTTGGCTGTTGGAGAGGACCGAAACGTCGCATTACCATACTTGAATTTAAATACTGTATCTAAGGTGTTAGTTTAGTGAATGTTAACCCACATGTTCTGTTTAACCTTGTTGTACAAATCGTCGTCATGGAGGTTATCCATGTAGTCATTTGGGTCAACACATTGAGAAGTAAGAGTTTCAATATTTTTTTCTTTAATTTTTTTTCGTGATCTTAGGTCATCCATTTTATTTTGCTCTGTGAGTGGATCTGTTTATCAGAACTCGTTGATGGAAGCGAGTTCCGACTTTGCATTTAAAATTGTTTTGCAAACAAACAAAAGATAATTAACAAAATCAAACGAATATCACCATTCAGACTCGATAATATACCGTTGTTTGGAATCTCAAACTCATCTATACAGATACGTACTGTCTCCACGGGAGTGCCTCTAGACTCAACGACTTCCTTAACAAACCTGAACTCGCCATCATATATTGTCTTATTAGTTACTTTAAAGTAAACCCTTTAACTGAGAGAATGTGTATTCTTCGGGCAGTAAATCAACTTGCTCACAAAAGAATACCTTTGTCAGGAACATGCCAGTTCGGATTGGGATGAGGAGCCATATAGTTGGGTATAAGGGAAACAGATAATCATCCGGTGAAACCAGTTGTCTGTCGTACATCAGATGATCTGCCCAAAATACTTGTGTTTTGTTAATTGTGGCGGATATCCTTATATCGCCACGTAACACGTCAATAGATGTATCACTGTAAGTTATGATCTCGTTCAATTTCACGGAAAGCGGGTACTCTCGTTCTTCATTTCTTAGAAACCAAGTTTCCGTTAAAGCCTTTTTGATTACATCGTGTAGGTAGGATGGGTTTGCGTAACTAAAAGGGTACGTTATGTTTGCTATGATATATCTAACGACTTTCTGGTCTTCAGGTGTCTGTATCAATGGGATGACATACCAGTTCTGCAAAATACCTCTGTGTAACCATGGTGCTAGTTTATTTATCTTGTCATCTTCAAAAATTTTGTTGAAGAATGCTCCGGGAATGGTATTATTGTTGACAGGTGTTAATTTCAAAAGAACAGAAAAGGATGTTCCGTACCATAGCGTGCTATAAAAGCCACAACTACCCTTGAATAGCCTTTGTCCGAGTGGACATCGTCTTCGCCTACATGAGCTCTATAAAATAAAAAAGTAAATTATGCAAACAGTTTGTCAACCATTTCTCTTTTCAACAGTAACTGTTATACTTCCCATTCTAACCTTTGAAAAGAATTCCAACTCTGGAATCCGCACTAACTGCTCATACACAATTACTGACCCGTAATTGGTTCAAACGTGTTCTCACGGAAACCGTCACAAAAACAGAATGCTAATATTTATGCACATGATTTTGCTAGCAATGGTAACATCATGATAAAACACGATATTACAAGTTACCATTTTCTTTTCATTTTGGGGCCATTTAAATTTAGTTTTTGCGTTGGATGTCATGCTTAACTGCTACGCGTTGCCAAAGTTTGCAAACGAACGTCTGCAATAGTCTTTGTCGATGCGGCGCTTGACCAGAAGTAAACAATAGATCAAATGTAGGAATTTGTCAATTTTTAATTTAGATGCTTTTCATTGCGACTTAATAAGCATTTTCACTCGTTCTAATTAAAAATTTCTATCATGAGATAGGAAAGACAGCCGGAAATGGTTCTAAACCGGAACTGGTTGACAAACTGTGTTAATAGGTATAGAAAACTTTAATTTTATTTATTTTACCTAGCTTAAGTCTATAAAATCAGACACACGGACTTCTAAAATTTGAAGCTTTAGAGAAATGTTCAGGCCACATCTATATTACTTTTATTAGGCTAATGACATTCCGAATGACTTAGATATTCACATGCAAAATCTACTAGCATAGTGCTATCTCCTTCGCCTAAGAAAAACACTTTCTTCGGAAACAGTAACTATAAACTGTAAACTAGTATATCAATATATTGTAACTGTTATACGCTGAATTTGTAATAATTTTTCGAAACAATACACTTATTTATTAATTTATTTTAAGGTACTTAACATTTCTATATCTTTATAAGACTAAACGAAAACTAAACTGATAGGGTCGAACTGTAATGTTCTAGTTCGTTCACTATCTAAGGAGCCTAAAGGTCTTTCAGAACAATAGTTGACAATTATACAAACACACAAAAGAATTCGTTTTATCTCCAATAATAAATTTTAAAATGTCTCTGCAGAAATGCAGAAACATTGTAGTAAATAACTTAGCAGAAAAAAAGTTTGCATTTAAAAACGAATATCTTAAATATTTTGCCACTGACCGTTCCAAGGCGGTAACCTCAAGGGTTCTCATTTCGTTGATTGTTTGTGGTGTCTTATTTGAATTTGACATACTTATAAACACATGCTCTCTTTACCTCTCTTCTTTTTTCGTTGCGTGGGGAGGCTGTGTTTTGTGAGTGTGTCGATTCCTGATATGCATATTTCGCCCAATAAAATCTTTCCCCTTGTAAATAGGATGAAATATGCAAGAAAAAGCCGCATTTAGAAAGCTTTACTAAACATTCATCTATTAAAAAGTGATCCACAAATGTATGACCGTTATTTAAGAAGGTTTCAGTTTCTATGTCATCGTTATTAATACGCTGTAGTCGAGAAAAAAATCAAACCTTGAACGATTTTACGAACAGCTCACTCGGAGGGCACTGGCTGGATCTTCCGGTTTGTATAACTTGCGTTTCAATCTCTGTTGTATCTAGAACTACTGTGAACAAAAATGCAGTGTCAAATTTATCATCCTTTTCGCCGAGATTTTCATCAATACACGTTTCATCATGAAACTCATTGCGGTTACACAAGTAGCAAAATATGTTACCAAATCTCATGGAGGTCCAGGGTTGACTAAATGTTGCATTGAACGAGGTACACAGATCCCAAGACTCGTCTCGTGATTTAATTATTCCTGACACGTTACAGGCCCTTATAATTTCAGGCTTGCACTTAAAATTTGTCAAATCAAAGCCGCTCGGGGGATAGAAGAAAATAAGACAATTAGAGCCGACCCTGGTATCCTTGTCATGAATAAGTTTCTCGGCGTCGTCAAAGAAATCATTTTCCGACTGTGACATACAGGATATTGCCTCTTGCCATTTAATTCCGTCTGTGACGTTATTACACTCTGTACATTGTGAACTTAGGTAAATCATTTTCTTTCTTGGAGAATACACCGGATAGACTGTCGACGGAGAACTGGAGTTATTATCTTCACAGCGGGTTGCATTTCCGATATATTTCAGGTCACCGGAGCATGTATTTATCATTTTGTAGTAACTTGCAAAGTTGACTGATTTCTGTGATACTAGAGTTGATCGACAAGATGTGGTGAGATTGTCATTCACATTCATGTTATATCTGTCAAAATCCCGATTGCAACAATTCTGGAGGAGTCCACAGTCGTCTGAACACGAGCAGGGGCTACAGCAAGGAGTATATTTTGTTGAAAATGGAAAAGGTTTGGAAGCATTGTTTTCGCAGAATGATGTGAATGGGCATAGCTTAAAAAGACTGTCTGGTAACGCCCACTGCTTTGTCATAGAGTTTTCTATGATCACGGTCAATAAAAAGATGATACATATACATGTTTTCATTTTAATGTTCAGCTCGTTATTCGGCCTACAAATATATTATTATAATTAAATAATCACATTAGTGTGTACATCACAAATACATGCATTCGTTTTCAAGAAACTTTAACGATAGAGCCGGTTAAGTCATCGGAAGGATCTTAAATACTTCAGGACACATTACTTAATTATTCTCGCATGTCAGATCTGTAGACACAATAACATCTGAAACATCTGAAACTCTAATATATAATTTTAAAAAAACGAAGTATATCCTAGGGGTGATTGAAAAATATCAAAATCTAAATGCATATTGGCTTAAAAGTGGCCGAAATATTTAAACAAATGTAATTTTAGAGGTACTGTTAACATAGTACTTAAGTATCGTGCTCGACGACCTTCAAAGGAAGTAACTGATAACAGCACTGATTGAATGTACGGGGAATCTTTTTACAGCCGCCACACGGTACAAACAACGCTACTTTGATACTGAAATTGGAACTTTGAAAGCCACCGAACACGACAAATACAAACATATTGCAGGCTCGGATTGATTGAGCCTGTTCATTGAAAGAAATGGAAATGTATATTATTATCCACACCGCGTAGATCCGGTTTATTTGTATCGTGAAGAATGTAGTATCAAGGCACTTCGATTAAAACTTTACAAAAAGATGTGACAAAACTTTGTTCATTGATGCTTATTTTTATCCTTAGTTTGAGTTGTGGTATTGACACATATCTAGACATGTGTTAAAGCGAGATGATGTTGTTGTTGTTGATTTTTCACTAATTTAAAGTCGAGGTTATTTTCACTTTCCTAAATAATGACAATATGCATAATAAATCGTATTATACAATATATTTGAAGAAATCATTATTCCCTTATAATATTTACCATATAATAATAATACAAAGTATTGTACTCAAAGTACTTTAAGTAGTACTCAGTACTGGACTTCAATACTTGACTCATATAGTAAAGTAACACATTAAAAGAAAAAAAACAAGTTCTTAGCTCACCAGAGCCAAAGCTCTGAGTGAGCTATTGTGAACAGAGGGGGGCCAGATGTCCTTCGTCCGTCAGCTTGTTTGTCAACGCGATAGAGGCCATAATTTTTAACCGATTGTCATCAAACTTGGTTAGAATGTTTCTCTTGGTGGTGTGTCGATCCTATAGAAACTGGGTCATCTTGGGTCAAAAACTAGGACACTAGGTCAGATTAAAGCAAACATTTTGTTCACGCAATGGAGGTCACATTTTTTATCCGAATGTCATCAAATTTGGTATGAATATTGATTCTGATGATCTCTACTCAAATTGTTAAAATCATGATCTTGAATTGCCCAGGTGACCCGCCCTGGGGATTTTTTTCTTTTAAATTCTGCTTTTAACCTTTGATTTTCTACAGTTATCTTCAGATTTTGACACAAACTTTATACTATCTTAAAATTCAACTTTTCCTGAACAATGCATTAATGGGTTGTTCAATAATAAAATTTGAAACAAAAATTATTAGAGTGAAAATTTAAAGTGTAAAAATTCCAATATTTCTACCTGTCTTCAGCTATATTTATATTCAATCTTAAGATGTGTTAGGATGCATTATCAGAGTTCATTCCTCCAGTCGCTGGTCAATGACCTAATTAAATTGCTGCTTAGCTCTTTGCTCTAGAAGAATTTTTATTGTAAATTTTGTCATTTTCCTTGGGTACTGACCAAATAAACTTTCTTACTTTATAGCACTTAGAAAAACAGGATTTTCTGAATATTTTTTTCACTGTTGAAAGTAAAACAGCAACAACAAATTTGAAGCACATTATCAAATTGTTCAGAACTCAAGCATTTGATTTGTTTAAGAGACTTGTATCAGTTTTCGGAAGTCAGATGCTTGAGAATTGAGTATCGTCTCTAGTCTCAGTTTTATTGTCTTTGATCTTGACCAAACCAGTATTTAACCCTTTCCTCCATATTTACACATTTTTACGCAATGGCAACAGTGTAGATCCAGATCAGCCGGCTCATTTGTGTCGTCTGTTCAGGATCTGCACTTGTCACATTTTAGTCAAAAGCGCGTCGCTTGTTTGAATAACCATGCATGGTAACACGAATGCTGCGCACGTCATTATCATGGTACTTAATAAAGCACATACCTGTCAATATAAACAAAACTACTAATGGAAAAAGAGCCAAACTTCGCAACGTCAAAGCGCGATAAACGATTGATGTTATGTCAAAATCTTACATCAGTTGGACTTTGCGTTTTAAAAACAATCAATATTTAAGCGAGCTATCACCAACGTGAAAACGTCAGAAATATCTTCGTTAGAACGGCTGGAAATACGCGCTATTATAAACTTCTGTCATGATCTAGTTTTTAAGTGGCATCAGTGGCTTTGTAACTGTCAGGAGAGTCATGAAATAGGCCCGGCAAGGGAAAAAGAAATAAATCGGCGTGACGGCGGTGACGTCAAGCCGGGAGGCGATTGAAACGGACAGAAGTCTAGTTATTGGGGCGCTTTCCGAACTATTCTATAATGGATAGGGAACAGTGCAACGGATATTGCCGAACAAATTACATTTTTCAGAGGTATCTTAATATTTTATTAACAAATTAGTTTTTCAATGCATGTTTTTGCTTGATATATGTATCATTAAAAATTCATAAAGTATTAAATAACAATAAATATGTTTGTTATTTTACTAACTTTTGAGTAAACATCTACGGACGCTGTGTCTACAATGCAAACACTTGTTCTTTTATAACAATTACAAATTTGTAATGAATTATTTTTACACCAATTTGATTTCAATGATAAATGTCGGGAGAATATGTCAATTTCAGTGACAGCTCTTGTTTAATATCAGTTGTTTGTAAGTGTAAATATATTAACGATAAACTCTATACACTGACAACTTAGAATTGTCCATAAGAGCAAAATTAATAATTTTTCAATTAAAATGGAGTTATTTAAAAAAAGTAATATATGCATATCAGGATTCGCCACACTCACAAATCACAGCCTCCCCACGCAGCAAACAAGAGAAGAATAGAGAGAGCACGTTTGTTATAAGTATGTCAAATCAAATAGGACACCACAAAGAATTAACGAAAAAGAGAACCTTTGGGGATACCGCCTTGGAACGGTCAGTGGCAAAACAAATTGCCACTGGGGTTTAAACCAGGTTCTAGGGTGCACCAACCTCACACTTGCCCCAACAGGTTCTCATATCACAAAACAAGTACAAGTTGTCTTGGTGAAATATTTCAACCCTCCCATCGGCTCAATAATGTTCCATGCAAAACACACAAACATATAAATCATAAGAAGCTAAAGGGCGGGTACTCAATGCTCTTACCGAGACCAGAGCTCCTGGAGTAAAATCAGCAAGAACACGATGACAGGGATAGAAGAAACAAATCGAGAATCTATGTTCATTGTTCATTTAAGAAAAAAATTCCCTAAAAACTTCATAAACTCGTAAACCCCTGCCACCGTCGTGCAGCCAAAGAGGTAAGCATAATAATCAACTGTAGATGGGTTAATCACCAGGCCTGCAGAGCGCTGTAAAATATTATGTTGGTAACCTTTCTTTTTAAATTTACAGATGGTTTTTACGAATAATCGGGAGAAATTAACAATGCCTTTTATCTTCTTAAGTTTATAAATTAAATCTCTATAAAAAAAACTGGCTGTACATGTAAAATACCTTGTTGGAGAGGGGATTTTAAACTGCACCTATATTTATGAATGAGATCTGAGTATCGGCGATAAAACTTGCAAAAGGTTTTCCTTAATTTGTAATACCGATAACCTTGTTTGAAAAGATTTTCTGTAAGGCCAGAGAAAAAAATTTAGATTCTCATCCTGATTTTGGGGAAAAGGGGGCGGATGTGCACTTTTTAATTTTTATTTTATATAAATGAAATACCTTAAGAAGGTATTTCGGGATGGTCTAAAACACTTTCTGTCCGGAACAGAATATGTTTCAATTTTTTTACCAATAATTTTTTTTGGGGCAGGTGGTTTTGGTCAGGGGCGGGCGGGGATGAGAATCTAAGATATTTTTTTGTAATGCCTAATGCAAAGATTAAGTTCATTGAAATCATTCACATCGTTGCAAGCTCTTGAAAAGCGAACAAGCTGTGAGATATACGGGGTGTAAGATGTTGCACGAGGAACATCGCCGTCTAAAATAGAAAAATTTACTATATTAAAATCATCTCTTTTATCATATATTTTAGTAGTAACGTAACCATTTTAAATGGAAAGATTTAGATCAAGAAAGTTTGCTTGCTTCTTTTTAAGTGTTCGCTTTATTAAGTTGTAGTCTTTCAGGATTAATCTCATTAACCAGTGATGGAAAATGGTTATTATATTTAATAAATCATCAAGGTACCTCGACGTGTTGTCAAAAGCTGTAATAATATCATCTTGATGTTCAGTAGAAAGAGGTAACATAATCTCATTCATAACAGTATAAAAACAGATCATTCAATTTACTAGATTTCTGCTAGTTTAAAGAAGGTAGACGCAGTATTAATTTACACAAATAATGATTAGGATGACCAAAAACGAATGAATATATTAACATAAGAACTCGGTAAGTAACCGTTGTTTGGCATCTCAAACTCATCTGCATAGATACGTACCGTCTCAACTTGTATGTCAGAATCTTCGATTGATTTCGGCGATATGAATTTACAAACCAGTACTCTGCATCATATATAAATAGAGGTACCGAATCTAACATAAATATTATCCAGTAAGAAAGTTATCGACTCTGTTAGGTCTTGACAATTCCATAAAGTATAATTATCATATGACCCATCTGTAAAAATGCCCTATGTTCATTGCAAGCGCTGAAGGTTTTATTTTCTCTAGCAAAGGTTTTTTTTCAATGAGACTGGTAAGCTTGTCTCTTGTTTAATTATGAGGGAGCGAAGTGTATAAATTTGACAAATCATAAGTAGACAAACAGAACGCCAGAAAATAATTTGATTTAAGATTTTTCAAAACGTCATTTGAATTTTTAATCAACCAAAATACATTTTTGCCAGAAGTTTCAAAAACCTTATCGCAATACCTAATAATAACATGTTCTTTTATAGCTGTAAGACAAGATGTTAAGAGCACGGATAATTTAGTAGAAGTGCAAGAACTAGAGTTAGCAATAAATCTTGCTTTGTACGGTGTTTTATGCATTTTAGGCAACCAATACATATTAGGTACTTTTTTCGGCTCAATACTGATTCTAAATTTTATAATGTGTAGAGAGTGTGCAGTAACAGTTTCACTCTCAGATGAAGAAGTCAGTATATAAGCATTAGTGCTGTTCTGTTCTTCAGTTAAAATATTAATATAGTATATCTACACTACACACTACACTTGCATTATTAGAAGCCTTATCAGCAGGTGTTAAAACAAATCTGTTATGAAAGTCTTGAATTCCTTTATTCAAATGACGAAAGTTAAAACGAGGTCGAGATTGTAATAAAGCAACGGTTCTTCCATAAAATGATATACGAGTGTCAAATATTTTGAATATGTGTTTTTTCCAGTTAGAACGTTCATTAGGCTCAGCATGTTTTCTTTTGCACCATTTATTGCAAAATAAGTTTAAAGACTCAGCAATTTCTGCACGGCATGCATTACAATCAATTTTGTATGGAATTCTATATTAAGGACCTTTAGAAATTAAATTACGAATTCTAGAGTCTTTGATAACATTAAGATCACCGGTAACAACATGCAATATTTAGAAGTTAAACACTCAATATTTTGGTATATTTTCAATGATCTGTAAATCAGAGGTAATTTTATTGTAATTAAAAATTGTATTTCTAGCTGGTTTGTTGTATTTATAACAAACCATTGGCGATTCAGTATTTTTAAAATAATAAGGAATAGCCGATTGAACTGTTTTCTCTTTAAATATACTAGGAAGGTCAATACAATCTATTCCTTTATTTAAAAAAAGAAATTTAAGGAAATGTCTTTGATGGTCAGATTCCAGGTCAATGTGTGGCCTGAGAACATGCCGAGTATAACACTGAATACGCCTTGCAACCTCGTAAAATGGATGGGTTCTTATGACGATATCCTCGGCTTCCTCATCCAGTTTCTGCAGACTTGATATAGAAAGAGAAGCTAACCTATATAGCATAGCTAGTCTGCCTGCCAGATTGTTTTAAAATAATATGTAGGTCATGCATAGAACAACGAATAAATGATTTTCTTTTTATGTTTCCATTAGTTCTGCTTCCGTGCGACCTCGATTTTCTTTTACGTATTTCAAGCAATTCAAAGACGACATAATCAGGATAAATATTATCATTTAAACCAAGTGGGTAAGGCGTTTGTTATGTTTTAATCCATTTATGTTCCGGAACGAGCCTGGTCCTGATTTTAAATGCTCTTGATGCAGCGCTGTCAAATGTAAGTTTTTTTACTGGTTGAATGGAAATATTTTGTAAACGGTGTCCTGAATGATTAAACTGTTGGTATAAAAATGTTTTAAATTTGCTGTTGTTTCGAATTTTAGAACAATGTTGTCCAAAACGTGTTTTAAGGCGACCTGTTTGTCTCACGTATTGAATTCCACAGTTATTATAACGTCAAGTTAAAATGTAAACAACAACAAAGGCTACAGCAAGGAGTATATTCCTTTGAAATCGAACACCTTTTGGAGGCATTGTTTTCGTAAAATGATGTGAATGGGCATATCTCAAAAAGACGGTCTGGTAAGGCCCGTTCCTTCGTAAAATAGTGTTTTATGAACACAGTTACAAATAAGGTGATATATAAACAAGTCTTCATTTTGTTTTTTATCTCTTTTTATTCCACAAATATATTAAATAAAGTATTCACAGTAGTTCCATTTAGTAAGTAGGGCGACACAAAAATTGTTTATGAAATCTTTGAGTGTTAAGTCGCTTGAATATAGTAATTTAAAAAGAAGGATTTTGTGTCAAAAACAAGTTTCATAACAAAATGTAAACATTTGGAATGGAAATAAAATCGGGGCGACGCTGGTGAATTCGCCGTACGCAGGTAAAGATTTAGTACTCTCGGATTATTTTCCTAATTATTTTAGTGTCCTTACATGCTCTCTTTTCCTCTCTTTTTTTTTTCGCTGCGTGGGTGGCTGTGTTTTGTGTGTGGCGATTCCTGATATCCATGTTTCACTTTTAAAAAATCAGTCAGAAAATTTTTTGGATCACTTTTTATAAAAAACACAAAAGTTACTGCAGTAAAGATGCTATGTATTTTTTGGAGCTGAACGCACGTGCTTGGCATCGATCAATCTCGACATATTACACCTTTGTCAGAACCGGGGGATATGGCATGTATGATCATTGTCCTCTCATAGGTAAATACCTTTACGAATAAGAAGTTCAATATTTTCATTTATGTATTCGTGATATTCATTCATTTTATTTTGCGCTCCGGGAAGAGAGGCACCTTTTATCTAAAACCGTTCATTTACAGCTAGTTTAAAGAAGGCGCAATATTAGTTTAAACAAATAATGATTAAGAAGACCAAAAACGAATGAATATTAACACAAGAATTCGGTAAATAACCGTCATTGGGCATCTCAAACTCATCTGCACAGATACGTAATGTCTCCACTGGAGTGCCGGAATCTTGGGATTGATTTTGGCGATATGAATTTACAAACCTATACTCTGCGTCATATATTGTCTTATTGGCTACTCTGAAGTAAACCTTTAACTCGGAGAAAACATATTCGTCTGGAAATAAATCAACTTGTTCACAAAAGAATAACTTCGTCAGGATCATACCAGTGTGGATCCACTTAGTTTGGTATAAGGGAAACAGATAATCCGCCGATGTAACCAGTTGTCTGTTGTACAACAAATGTTCAGCCAAAAATAATATTGTTTTGTTAATGTCTGTGGATATCCCTAACACGTCCGTTGGTGTTGGGCTGTATTTTATTATCTCGTTAAATTTTACGAATAATGGGTATTCTTGTTTCTCATATTTTAAGAACCATGTTTCTGTTAAAGCCTGTTGGATCACATCGTGTAAGTAAGATGGGTTTGCGTAACTTAAAGGATAAGTTACGTTTGCTATGATATATCTAACGGCTTCCAGATCCTCGGATGTCTGTATGAATGGAATAACATACCAGTCCTGTAAAATACCTCTGTGTAACCATGGTGCTAGTGTATTTATCTTGTCATCTTTCCGCATCTTGCTAAAGAATGCTCCGGGAATGGTCTCATTGTTGATCGGTGTTAATTTCAAGACAACAGAAAATAGAGTTCCGTACCATAGCGTGCTGTAATAGCTACAACTACCGTTGACAAGCTTTTGTCCGAGTGGACATCTTCTTGGTCTACAAGAGCTCTACAAAATAAAAGGTTTATAATTTACAAATAATTTGCACTCTTTATTATCGAGTTTTCGAACCCGTGTTCTTTTTCAAGAAAAATACAGAAATTATTCCGTTTTAAGTAACATCCATGTTGAAAGCGTACTGTTGTTTTCAATATTTTACTTAGCAAAAACCAAATCGGATACGTGGACCTTGCAAATTTATAGCGATAAAGATTTTTTGGCAATGCTTTATTACGTATATTTCAGTAATGACATTCCTAATGTCTTAGATATTTACAGACACAAATCTATCAGCAAAGTGATCCTTCATTCGTCAAAAGCGCTATCTATGGAAACAGGACGACACGTCCTGATTCTATGGCAGCGATTTTGTTTTTATATTGATGTGCATTGTTTATAATTACAGAAAATATTCTCTTCGAACCCGAACGGTTTTGTAGATATCAAACAATAGCATTATACTTCGTCACGAGCACCGTTAAAAATATCCATTCAGGAAACTTTTATGTCAACAAACTCACAGTTCTCAAGGTAAAGTTTCCTTTTTCAGTTAGAAATCTTCGTAGCTGAAATTGTTATGTAGCGCAACAAATATTAAAAATGTCTCAATATTATTATTCATAGAAGCCTTTCTTTGAAATGAGCCCGTTTGTTTTTTATTACGTTTAATTAGTTTCTCGAAAGATCCATCCAGGATTCGGGCAAAAACAACCTAGATCGATGCATAGTTCTGTCGATGCAGCCCTTAATTTTTGTAGCCGAATGGAGCCGATTGTTCAATACATCATTTACGACATTTTCAACACTCGAGTAAAAAAAACGTTAAAAAATCCATTTGAAACCGTTTTTTATAATTTTATTGAATATACTTGAACTTTTTTATTATTTTTTTAATTAAAAATAATTATTTTTTAATTAAAACTAATTATAGCTACAGCACTGAATCAAACATCAGCGCTGACGGAACATTTCAGTCGTCAGTTTAAATCGAATCAAAGCTCCTTCGTGGACAAAAATCTGCGTTTATAAACCGTCTAAGGTCGTCATTGAACTTTTATCTCGTATATATATATATATATATATATATATATATATATATATATATATGGGATTGAATGTAAATATTTTATTAACTCAGTATTTCTTTGTGAAGTTTCGCCAACCCGACATTTATAACATTTATTTGGAGAAAGTTTTCTTTTTTATCGATGACAGTGCAATGACGACCAGAGACGGCCTTTAATATAATACGTTAATAAACCCAGAGTTTTGTTCATATAACATTGTAAAATTTCATACCCCACCCACCAATATGCAAGCGTTCAAATTTCAGTAGTGTCCACACATTCTGATCTCATAAGTGTTTACCATTGTTATTCGTTATTATGTCCTATAACAATTGTTAACTACAGATACCGTGTAGTTCATGTAATAAATTGTTTTGTTTGCAATAAATAAATTGATGAAATTAAACCCCTGTAATTGTGTGGTCCTCAAATTATTTTGAGGAATATACTAGTTTACCTTCAAACGTGTATATCAGATATTTAAGAAAGTCACATATTCTATGTCATCGTGATAATTATTTAATAGAATAATAGTATAAAACATATCAAACCTTGAACGATTTTACAAACAGCTCACTCGGAGGACACTGGCTGGAACTTCCGGTTGGTATAATTTGTGTTTCAATCTCTGTTGTATCAAGAACTACTGTGAACGACACCATGTTAAATTTATGATCATCATCACCGAAATTTTCATCGATGCAGAAATCTCGATAATAATCATTGCTGTTACACAAGTAGCAAAATATGTTACCAAACCTCGTGGAGGTCCCGGGTTGCCTAAATGTTGCATTGAACGCGGTACAGAAATTCCAAGATTCGTCGCGTAATTTTATATTTCCTGACACATTACAGGACCTTATAATTTCAGGCTTGCATTTAAACGTGGTAAGATCAACGCCTTTAGGGGGATGGAAGAAAATAACACAGTTAGAGCCGACCGTGTTTAAATCATTGTCTTGAATAACTTTCTCGGCATCGTCGAAAAACATGCTGTCTTCCATTGACTTACACGTTATCGCCTGTTGCCATTTGATGCCGTCTATGACGTTATTACACTTTGCACATTCTGCATTTATGTAAATCATCTCGTTGCCCGGAGAATACACTGGATGGAAGAGAGATTTAAAGGCATTATTCTCAAAGCGGGTTACATTTCCGGTATGGTTTTGGTCACCGGAACATGTATCTATCATTTTATAATATCTCACGATATTGACTGAACTCTGAGATACTTCAGTTGACCGGCAAACCGTGGTGATATTTTCATTTGTATTCATGTTATATCTGTCTAAATCCCGGTGACAACAATTTTTGAAGAAGCCACAATCGTCTGAACACGAGCAGGGGCTGCAGCAAGGAGTATATTTCGGTAAGTATCGAAATGGTTTGGACGCATTGTTTTCGCAAAATGATGTGAATGGGCATATCTCAAAAAGACGGTCTGGTAATGTCCATTGCTTCGTCATAGAGTTTTTTATGATCACGGTCATAAATAAGGTGATACATATACATGTTTTCATTTTGATGTTCAGCTCGTTATACGGTCTACAAATATATTAAATTAAATAATCATAGTAGTTTGTTAATCACAAACAAATCCTGTCATTTTCAAGAAGTTTTAAAGATAGAACCTATTTAGTTGTCAACAGTATCTTAAATACTTAAAGATGCATACTAAATTATCCAAGGATGTCAGATCAGAGGTAGCAATGCAACATGCGCCACTCTTGAAACGGCAACAAGTAAAAAGCAGCTGCAAGGAGAAAATAATAAATTATACGTTTTTGGTACAATTGAAAAGTATAAGTTAATAATGGACTGCAAAAACTGATTTAGCAAACATGCAAAATGTTTGAAAACTTAATAAAGAATTGAAATAAGTGTATCAAAAACGCCTTGACAAGAAAAACAGCCTCCCCACAAATCTGAAAAATAGCGAGAAAAAAAGAACATAGGTTAATAAAATTATCATTTTCAAACAAGACATCACAAAAAATTAACGAAAAATAGAATCCGAGCTTTTACCGCTTGAGGGCTTAAGCTGACAATGGTTAAAGTCTTAAGTTTATTAGAAAAACATCATTATTAAGGGTCTAACTAAGAGTTTCTACACATTATTGTGATAATCAGAGTTTTGACTATTATTTCAACTGTAGAGCCTACACTACCTGCTGACTCACAATTACTGATCCGGAATTGGTTGAAACGCTTATCTCGCAGAAACCGTCACAAAAATAGAATGCAAATATTTATTCATACGATTTTGCTAGCAATGGTAAGACCATGATAATATACAATATTGCAAATTACCATATGTTCGTTTTGAGTCCATTTAAGTTTTGTTTTTGCGATGGGTGTCACGCTTAACGGCTACGCGTTGCCAAATTTTGCACACGAGCGTCTGCGATAGTCTTTGTAATTCCGGCGCTTGATCAGAAGTAAACAATATATCAAAAGTTTAAGTTCGTCAATGTTTAGTTCAAATGCTGTTTATTGCCACTTAATGAGCATTTTCACTCGTTTTACTGAAATATTTCTTTCATGGGATAGGAAATAAAAACGTTAATCGGAACTGGTTCATAACCGGAACTGGTTGACAAACTGTAGTAAATAACTTAGCAGAAAAATAAAGTTTGCATTTGAAAACTTACGAATATCTTAATTATTTTGCCACTGACCGTTCCAAGGCGGTAACCCCGAGTGTTCTCATTTTCGTTGATTGTTTGTGGGGTTTTATTTGAATTTGACATACTTATAAACAAATGCTCTCTTTACCTCTCTTCTTTTTCGTTGCGTGGGGAGGCTGAGTTTTGTGAGTGTGGCGATCCCTGATATGCATATTTCACCCAATAAAATCTTGCACCATGTAAAAAGGGTGAAATATGAAAGAAAGAGCCGCATTTAGAAAGCTTTACTTAACATTGATCTATTAAAAATTGATCCACAAATGTATGACCGTTATTTAAGAAGGTTTCAGTTTCTATGTCATCGTTATTAATAAGCTGTAGTCGAGAAAAAAAATCAAACCTTGAACGATTTTACAAACAGCTCACTCGGACGGCACTGGCTGGATCTTCCGTTTTGTATAACTTTTGTTTCAATCTCTGTTGTATCTAGAACTACTGTGAACGAAAATGCAGTGTCAAATTTATCATCCTCTTCGCCGAGATTTTCATCAATACACGTTTCACCACGAAACTCATTGCGGTTACACAAGTAGCAAAATATGTTACCAAATCTCATGGAGGTCCAGGGTTGACTAAATGTTGCATTGAACGAGATACACAGATCCCAAGACTCGTCTCGTGATTTAATTATTCCTGACACGTTACAGGCCTTTATAATTTCAGGCTTGCACTTAAACTTTGTCAAATCAAAGCCGCTCGGGGTATAGAAGAAAATAAGACAATTAGAGCTGACCTTGGTATCCTTGTCTTGAATAAGTTTCTCGGCGTCGTCAAAGAAATCATTGTCCGACTGTGACATACAGGATATTGCCTCTTGCCATTTAATGCCGTCTGTGACGTTATAACACTCTGTACATTGTGAACTTAATGTTCAGCTCGTTATTCGGCCTTCAAATATATTATTATAGTTAAATAATCACATTAGTGTGTACATCACAAATACATCCGAATACATCCAAATACATCCATTCGTTTTCAAGAAACTTAAACGATAGAGCCGGTTAAGTCATCGGAAGGATCTTAAATACTTCAGGACTCATTACTTAATTATTCTCGCATGTCAGATCTGTAGACACAGTAACATCTGAAACATCTGAAACTCTAATTTATAATTCAACAAAAAATGTAAAAATATGCATATCAGGAAAATAGCCTACAGAATTACAATAACCTTGAGGATAACAAGTAAGCTGTTGCAGGAAATTTACCAGACGACATCACACGATTAAATTTGTTTATAAGTTTTAGCTTTCCAAAAAGCTAGTCGGTCATTAGCACAACCTTTTAACAAGACGGCAGAAAAGTTTGAAATTTAAGGCACTTTTATCGGATGCCATACAAAAATGTAAGTTTACTTATAGGTATTTCCTCTTTCGAATGAGATGTATTTAATCTGGTGATAAATCTAACCATGTTTGCGAACAAGTTAATGATTTACTTGGAAGTTAACCAAAATGGAAAAGTTTGTCAAACAATATTTTTGTGTCAGAAAGTGTTAGAAAGCAACGATTATCAAGCTGTAAATATATATCAAAAGCTACAGAATATGTTAAAAACCAAAGTTTTTTCTCAGTCATAGGGTGGGAGAAAAACGTGAACAGTCTGTCAGGGACTCACAGGTATGATCAAGTTGTTCTTTCTGATCTAGAACAATATCGTTAGTATGTTGGTTCAATTCAATTCAATTCAATTATTTATTCGAGTCTCATTCACATTACATATACACAACAAAGTTTATACAATGAATTTATATAAATGTAGTAGTGCATGTGACCAATCCATATTGATTTATAAGAGACTATTTGATACGAAAAGATACAGTATCTTTACACGTAAAACACTGAAAATATTCTATGATAAAACTAAGTAATGCACCTTAATTAAGACATAGACATATATGGATCTTAAAACAAAAGTGTACTCATAGGACGGCATATATCAGTTCTATTGGCAAAATTGTAAAACACTAAAAAAATTTTTGTATTATTAAATTATTCTTAAATACAGCTCTACATATTTACAGTTGTTATAAAACATTGTCATTTATATAAGTGTTTTCCCTATTCTTGGAGAATATTATAGCAGGTTTGGCTGACAAATACATCAAATTCTCTTTGGTGAAAATGTATATAAATTTCTCTAAATCTGACATGTTTTTACATTCATAATTTGTAGATAGAGTATCCAGTAGTTTACATCTAATATTGGCATAGATTGGACAATGTAGAATTCACTTAGTATGTCTCATGACTTCGACTAACAACCTAGCGCATTGAATTAAATCAAATTCGCAAAAGTATGCACTACAGCGCGTCTTTTTTTTGTTAAAAGCTTATGCCAATGACCGACTAGCTTTTTGGAAAGCAAAATTTTGTATTGTCTATTATTGACAGTTTCACGACCCGATTTGATACTTCTGCAAAAGTATGTGTGTTCGCATGTTCCAAAGATTATTTTGTTGATTCAACACCAAATTACAACTAAGTAAAGCTTAAACTTTTAGTGTATATTATTTTCAGTTTCATTACCCGATTTAAGATTTCTGCAAAACTGTGTGTTCTGGCGTTCCAAAGATAATTTTTACATTCAAAACCTTATAAAACTTTAGCAACCAGTTGATAAGTGGCAAAATTCAAGATAACAGTTAAGCAAAAGTATCAAGAAAGTAACGACGGATGTATCCATATCGAGCTAGCTAAACCATGTAAAAAATTCCCTGGGATACCTCTGATCCACGAGTTTCACAAAATGCTGAAGTTCGTAGATTCGTGGTCAGCAAAATAAGTAGCTTATCTCTTTTCATTGTTATCTACACATTTTATTTGCTTTGGTTAATAAATTTTTAAGCTGTACATCTTTTGTTTATCATACACAGTGTACATTCACTAGTCAAATTCCATGTACATGTATATGTTTATTGTTCGTTGTCGGAAATATCTTTATAAGTAATAAGCCTAGCTGATAAGAAGCTGGAGAGAGGATTTAAAAATAGGTACAGACTCCAAATGTGACGTCCTTCAACAGCCAATACGAGGCCTCTATGTTTTTATAGATAACGACTGAGTTAGAGTCTATCCATAAATAACGACTGAGTAAGAGTCTAATTATCTAAATTATCCGTTCCGTCTGGAACGTGATCTTTGCTTTACATCACTGTTAAGCGGTGTTCAGGTAGAAAGCTCAAGTTTGGTCCATTATAATATGTCGGTCATCCGGATGACCGACAATTATACTGCAAAGAAATTTCCTTAAATTTGATTGGATGATTTGCCGTTGATGTAATTCCGTATTTACGGACTCCGTTGAGAAGTTCACCAAGCCACAGACGCCCATTAAATGGGATTCGTGGAAACTACATTATATATTATATTATTATCAATCTCATTAAAATCACATCCTAACTTTCGCTTCAATACTTTCCGCTGGTTAGGTAGAGAATCGAAGCGTAATCTGATTTCAATGAGATTGTATTATTATAGAAATATACGTAAATGGAAATTTGAAAGCCACCAAATATGACAATATTGTAAGGTGGTCTTGGTTTGATTGAGCCTGTTTATGGACAGTAATTGAAATGCATACTATCAACGCCACCTAGTCCCAGGTTGAGCGCAACTCAATATTGCCACCAATAACAGTAAAATTTAGATCCAAAACGATGATGTGCATATGGCGGTGAACATGTAACCTTCAGTGTGGTATTATCAGATTAATACCATTCCATGTTCAGCGGCGTATGGTACCCAGGTAAGATAAAATAATGGGTTGGCCCTAAACAAGAAAACCATGGGCGGAATTAAACAGAATAGAATAGAATGATGATAGTGTATCTGAGTATACAAATCCTGCATATAACAGACAACACCAAAGGCCAAATTTAAAATGCAGGAAGTATATCCTAGGGGTGATTGAAAAATATCAAAATCTAAATGCATATTGGCTTAAAAGTGGCCGAAATACTTAAACAAAGGTAATTTTAGAGGTACTGTTAACATAGTACTTAAGTATCGTGCTCGACGACCTTCAAAGGAAGTAACTGATAACAGCACTGATTGAATGTACGGGGAATCTTTTTACAGCCGCCACACGGTACAAACAACGCTACTTTGATACTGAAATTGGAACTTTGAAAGCCACCGAACACGACAAATATAAACATATTGCAGGCTCGGTTTGATTGAGCCTGTTCATTGAAAGAAATGGAAATGTATATTATTATCTACAACGCCTAGCCCCGGTTTATTTTTATCGTGAAGAATGTAGTATCACGGCACTTCGATAAAAACTTTACCAAAAAAAATGGGACAAAACTTTGTTCATTGATGCTTATTTTTATCCTTGGTTTAAGTTTTGGTATTGACACATATCTAGACATGTGTTAAAGCGAGATGATGCTGTTGTTGATTTTTCACTAATTTAAAGTCGAGGTTATCTTCCTTTTCCTAAATAATGACAATATGCATAATAAATCGTATTATACAATATATTTGAAGAAATCATGCTATTATTACCTTATCATATTAACCATATAACAATAATACAAAGTATTGCACTCATAAGTACTTTAAGTAGTACTCAGTACTGGACTTCAATACTTGACCCATATAGTAAACACATTAAAAGAAAAAAAATAAAACAAGTTCTTAGCTCACCAGAGCCAAAGCTCTGAGTGAGCTATTGTGATCAGAGGGGGACCAGGTGTCCTTCGTCCGTCAGCTTGTTGTTTGTTAACGCGATAGAGGCCACAATGTTTAACTGATTGTCAACAAACTTGGTCAGAATGTTTCTCTTGGTGGTGTGTCGATCTCTTTAGAAACCGGGTCATCTTGGGTCAAAAACTAGGTCACTAGGTCAGATTAAAGCAAACATTTTGTTAACGCAATGGAGGTCACATTTTTTATCCGACTGTCATCAAATTTGGTATGAATATTTATTCTGATGATCTCTACTCAAATTGTTAAAATCATGTTCTTGAATTGCCCATTGGGGATTTTTTTCTTTCAAATTCTGCTTTTAACCTTTGATTTTCTACAGTTATCAATCAGATTTTGACACAAACTTTATACCATCTTAAAATTCAATCTTTCCTCAACAATTCATTGAGGGGTTGTTCATTGATAAAATCTGAAACAAAATTATAGTAGCAGTGTCAAAATTCCAATATTTCTACCTGTCTTCAGCAATATATAGATTTAATCTTAAGATGTATTAGGATGCATTATCAGAGTTCATTCCTCCAGTTGCCGGTCAATGACCTCATTAAATCGCTGCTTAGCTCTTTGCTCTGGAAGAATTTATATTGTAGTTTTTTTCATTTTCTATGGATACTGACCAAATAAACTTTCTTACTTTATAGCACTTAGAAAAACAGGATTATCTGAATATTTTATTAACTGTTTGTTAGTAAAACAGCAACAACAAATTCGAAGCACATTCTCAAAATGTTCAGAACTCGAGCATTTGATTTTTTCTGAGACTAGTATCAGTTTTCGGCAGTCAGATGCTTGAGAATTGAGTATCGTCTCTAGTCTCAGTTTTATTGTCTTTGGTCCTGATCTTGACCAAACCAGTATTTAACCCTTTCCTCCATATATAAACATTTTTACGAAATGGCAACAGTGTAGATCCAGATCAGCCTGCTCATTTGTGTCGTCTGTTTAGGATCTGCACTTGTCGCATTTTAGTCCAATTCGCGTCGCTTGTTTGAATAACCATGGTTACACGAATGCGGCGCATGTCATTATCATGGTACTTAATAAAGCACATACCTGTCAATATAAACAAAACTACTAATGGGAAAAGAGCCAAACTTCGCAACGTCAAAGCGCGGTAAACGATTGATGTTATATCAAAATCTTACATCAGTTAGACTTTGCGTTTTAAAAACAATCCATATTTAAGCGAGCTATCACCAACGTGAAAACGTCAGAAATATCTTCGTTAGAACGGCTGGAAATACGCGCTATTATAAACTTCTGTCATGATCTAGTTTTTAAGTGGCATCAGTGGTTTTGTAACTGTCAGGAGAGTCATGAAATAGGCCCGGTGCAAGGGAAATGACATTTATCGGCGTGACGGCGGTTACGCCAAGCCTGGAGGCGATTGAAACGGAAAGAAGTCTACTTATTAGGGCGCTTTCCGAACTATTCTATAATGGATCGGGAACAGTGCAACGGATATTGCCGAACAAATTACATTTTTCAGAGGTATCTTAATATTTTACTAACAAATTAGTTTTTCAATTGATGTTTTTGTTTGATATATGTATCATTAAAATTCAAAAAGTATTAAATAACAATAAATATGTTTGTTATTTTACTTACATTTGAGTAAACATCTACGGACGCTGTGTCTACAATGCAAACACTTGTTCTTTTATAACAATTATAAATGTGTAATGAATTATTTTTACATGTAAGTTCTGTTGCTAAAGGACCGCTATACGGAGCGGTGGGTAATGCATTCCCGGTCGTTTCTTCGGCGTTTCGAACGAGAGAGGACCAATTTTTTGATCGCCTCTTAACCACTGGCGTGACTTTGATCGGGAATGAAACACTGCTATTTTTGATAGGTAGGTTCGCCGGCATCGCATTCCTGTGACGGGGTCTATTTTGAGAAACTTTGAACATACGCCGCTTCGCAAACGCTGCCACCTTAAAATAATATCATTGACGATGAGAGACCTAATTTGGCGTGCGCCGGATAGCGCTTAGTGTATGATTTTAATTGTTCATAATTTGTTAACGTGATGTATTGTATTTTGCTGATATTTTTTCAATACTCGCTAGGCATATTCCGATTAAAGTTTGTGTAATTGTATTTGAGGTATTTTGAATAATATAAAAACTAGAACAAAAGTCTACGTTATTTTGGATTATCCTTCGTATTTTGTTTTAAATCCACTATAGATCATGAGTTTGTTGAACGGCTGTAGGGGTACACTTAACCTATATTGAGTGAGGGATTTACTACAAAATTCAAATATGTGTTCCTTATCATCACTCAAATTATTCCTTAACATCACGCACATCATATGTGACAAGGTCCATAATTCTAATAATCATATTTTCCAGGATAATCTTCCCTTTAGTCTTAGAATTTTCTTTAAAAATTGTAATTCTTTACTGTAACTTATTTATTACTCGAGATATCTACTACAGACATTGAACAAATGATCAATTTCATCATAAACATTATATGCAGTATGCTTTAACACTTCCACTGACCGTTCCAAGGCGGTTCTCTATGTAGTTAATTGTTGTTGTGGCGTCTTATTTAATTTTAATCTTTTCCTCTCTTCTTTTTTCGCTGCCTGGAGAGGCTGTGTTTTATGAGTGTGGCGATTCCTGATCTGCATATTCCACTTTTTTCCACAGGCATTTTTATATTTTATCTGTATACCAATTTGATTTCAAAGATAAATTTCGGGAGAATATGTCAGTTTCAGTGACAGCTCTTGTTAAATATCAGTTGTTTGTAAGTATAAATATATTAACGATAAAATCTATACACTGACAACTTAGAATTGTCTATAAGAGCAAAATTAATAATTTTTCAATTAAAATGGAGTTGTTTAAAAAAGTAATATATGCATATCAGGAATCGTCACACTCACAAAACACAGCCTCCCCACGCAGCAAACAAGAGAAGAAGAGAGAGAGAATGTTTGTTATAAGTATGTGAAATCAAATAGGACACCACAAAGAATTAACGAAAAAGAGAACCCTTGGGGATACCGCATTGGGGGTTAAAACCAGGTTCTAGGGAGCACCAACCTCACACTTGCCCCAACAGGGTACTCAATGCTCTTACCGAGACCAGAGCTCATGGAGTAAAATCAGCAAGAACACGATAACAGGGATAGAAGAAACAAATCGAGCTTCTATGTTCATTTAAAAACAAATTCCCAAAAAACTTCATAAACTCTTATACCCCTGCCACCGTCGTGCAACCAAAGAGGTATGCATAATGATCAACTGTAGATGGGTTAATCACCAGGCCTGCAGAGCGCTGTAAAATATTATGTTGGTAACCTTTCTTTTTAAATTTACAGATGGTTTTTACGAATAATCGGGAGAAATTAATATGCCTTTTATCTTATTAAGTTTATAAATTGAATCTCTATTAAAAAACTGGCTGTAAAATACCTTGTCGGAATAGTGATTTTAAACTGCACCTATTTTTATGAATGAGATCTGAGTATCGGCGATAAAACTTGCAAAAGGTTTTCCCTAATTTGTGATACCGATAACCTTGTTTAAAAAGATTTTCTGTAATGCAAAGATTACGTTCATTTAAATCATTCACATCGTCGTCTAAAAACGAAAAATTTACTGTATTTAAATTTTAATCATCTCTTTTCTCATATATTTTAGTAGTTACGTAACCATTTTAAATGGAAAGATTTAGATCAAGAAAGTTTGCTTGCTTTTTTTTTAAGTGTTCGCTTTATTAAGTTGTAGTTCTTTAGGATAAATCTCATTAACCAGTGATGGAAAATGGTTATTATCTATATTAAATAAATCATCAAGGTACCTCGAGGTGTTGTTAAAAGCTGTAATAATATAATCCTGATGTACAGTAGAAAGAGGTAACATAGTCTCATTCATAACAGTTTAAAACAGATCAGCAACAAGGGGTGCACAATTAGCACCCATTGGGATGCCTATTAACTGTTTATACAACTTGGATGTCAGAATCTTGGGATTGATTTCGGCGATATGAATTTACAAACCATTACTCTGCATCATATATAAATAGGGGTACCGAATCTAACATAAATATTATCCAGTAAGAATGTTATTGACTATAATGTCTTGACAAGTCCATAAAGTATAATTATCATAAGAATCATCTGTAAAAATGCCCTATGTTCATTGCAAGCGCTAAAGGTTTTATTTTCTCTAGCAAACGTTTTTTTTCAATGAGACTGATTAGCTTGTCTCTTATTTAATTATAAAATGGTGAAATATGCATATCAGGAATTGCCACATTCAGAAAACAACAGCCTCCCCACACAGTCAAGAAGAAGAGAGGGGGAGAGAGCATGGTTAATAAAATAATCAGTTTCAAAAAGGACGCCACTAACAAAAAACAAAAATGAGAACCCGAGGGGTTACCGCCTTGGAACGGTCAGTGGCAAATCAAATTGCCACTGGGGGTTTAAACCAGGTTCTAGGGTGCACCAACCTCACACTTGCCCCAACAGGTTCTCGTATCACAAGACAAGTACAAATTGTCTTGGTGAAATAACTCCAACCCACCCATCAGCTCAACAATGTTGTATGCAAAAGCATACAAACATAAAAACATAAGAAGCTAATAGCATTGCAAAGCCAAAGGGCGGGTACTCAATGATCTTTCCGAGACCAGAGCATCTGGAGTAAAATCAGCAAGAACACGATGACAGGGATAAAAGAAACAAATCGAGCTTCTAGGTTCTTTTAAGAAAAGATTTCCCCATTAACCTTCATAAACTCTTAAACCCCTGCCACCGTCGTGCAATCAAAGAGGTAAGCATAATGATCAACTGTAGAAGGGTTAATCACTAGGCCTGCAGAGCGCTGTAAAATATCATGTTGGTAACCTTTCTTTTTAAATTTACAGATGGTTTTTACGAATAACCGGGAGAAATTTACACTGCCTTTTATCTTTTTAAGTTTATAAATTAAATCTCCATAAAAAACTGGTTGTGAAATACCTTGTTGCAAAAGTGATTTTAAACTGCATTTGTATTTATGAATTAAATCTGGGTATCGGCGATAAAACTTGCAAAAGGTTTTCCTTAATTTGTGATACCGATAACCTTGTTTTAAAAGTTTTTCTGTAATGCAAAGATTACGTTCATTGAAATCATTAACATTGTTGCAAGCTCTTGAAAAGCGAACAAGCTGTGAGATATAAACCCCATAAGATGTTGCACGGGGAACATCGCCGTCTAAAAACGGAAAATTTACTATATTAAAATTAAAATCATCTCTTTTATCATAAATTTTAGTAGTGACATGACCATTTTCAATGGATAGATTTAGATCGAGAAAGTTTGCTTGCTTTTCTGAAGTGTTCGCTTTGTTAAGTTGTAGTTCTTTAGGATCAATCTTATTAACAAGTAATGGAAAATGGTTATTGTCTATATTTAATAAATCATCAAGGTACCTCGAGGTGTTGTTAAAAGCTGTAATTATATCATCTTGATGTTCAGTAGAAAGAGATAACATAAGGGAGCGAAGTGTATTTAGTTGAGAAATCATAAGTAGACAAACAGAACGCTAAAAAATTATTTGATTTAAGAAACGTCATTTGAATTTTTAATCGACCAAAAAAAGTTTTTGCCAGAAGTTTCAAAAACCTTATCGCAATACCTAATAATAGCATGTTCTTTTATAGCTGTTAGACAAGATGTTAAGAGCACGGATAATTTAGTAAAAGTGCAAGAACTAGAGTTAGCAATAAATCTTGTTTTGTACGGTGTTTTATGCATTTTAGGCAACCAATTCATAGTACGTACTTTGTCTTATTTCGGCTCAATACTGATTCTAAATTTTGTAATTTGTAGAGTGTGGTCAGTAACAATATCACTCTCAGATGAAGAGGTCAGTATATAAGCATTAGTGCTGTTTAGTTCTTCAGTTAAAATATAAATATAGTGTATCCGTCACACTACAATTGCATTATTAGAAGCCTTATCAGCAGGTGTTAAAACAAATCTGTTATGAAAGTCTTGAATTCCTTTATTCAAATGACGAAAGTTAAATCGAGGTCGAGATGGTAATAAAGCAACGTTTTAAATATGTGTTTTTTTTCCAGTTAAACCGTGCATTAGCCTCAGCATGTTCTCTTTTGCACCATTTATTGCAAAATAAGTTTAAAGACTCGGCAATTTCGGCACGACATGCATTATAATCAATTTTGTATGAAATTCTATATTAAGGACCTTTAGAAATTAAATAACGAATTCTAGAGTCTTTGATTACATTAAGATCCCCGGTAACAACGTGACCGGCAGACTTATAACAATATTTAGTTTTGGAGGCATTGTTTTCGTAAAATGAGGTGAATGGGCATATCTCAAAATGACGGTCTGGTAAGGCCCGTTCCTTCGTAAAATAGTGTTTTATGAACACAGTTATAAATAAGGTGATATATAAACAAGTCTTCATTTTGTTTTTTATCTCTTTTTTATTCCAAAAAAATATTAAATAAAGTATTCACAGTGGTTTCATTTAAACACCTGTGTTGCCCTCTGGTACTTTGTCGGAATAAAAATGCACATACAAAACAGGCTTAATTCCAACTTGCTCTAAAGAGCTTGGCATCATCATGAGCATGTTGTCATAAGCAATTTAATTTGAAAGTTTCATTAAGTATAAAAAATTGGAATAACTCCATAATGTAACCTTGACCTACGGAATTTGGCAGTATCACAAGCATGTTGTCATAAGCAATATAATGTTAAAAAAAAACATGAAGAAAAGATTAGAAATGGCGAAGTTTTAGCCAACGTTGTTTTTGTATCAAAATATAAGCACAAAAAGGGGCATAACTCCATCAAATGTAACACTGACATTTAAAATATAGAATCATCCTGAGCAATTTAATATGAAAGTTTCATTAAGAAATACTGAGAAATGGCAAAGTTATAGCCAACGTTAAGTTTGCGTATCAAACTCCAAGTACAAAAAGGTGCATAACTCCATCAAATCTGACATGAACCTTAATAATTTGGCATCATTACGAGAAGAAATATTAAGAAATGGCAAAGATATAGCCAACGTTAAGTTTTCGTTACGGACGGACATACGGACGGACGTTCAAAGCGATCACTGCGTATCACCATTTCTTCGAAAGGGCGACACAAAAATTGTTTATGAAATCTTTTAGTGTTAAGTCGCTTGAATATAGTAATTTAAAAAGAAGGATTTTGTGTCAAACAAGTTTCATAACAAAATGTTAACATTTGGAATGGAAATAAAATCGGGGCGACGCTGGTGAATTCGTCGTACGCAGGTAAAGATTTAGTACTGTCGGATTATTTTCCTAATTATTTTAGTGTCCTTACATGCTCTCTTTTCCTCTCTTTTTTTTTTTTCGCTGCGTGGGTGGCTGTGTTTTGTATGTGGCGATTCCTGATATCCATGTTTCACTTTTAAAAAATCAGTCAGAAAATTTTTTGGATCACTTTTTATATAAAACACAAAAGTTACTGCAGTAAAGATGCTATGTATTTTTGGAGCTGAACGCACGTACTTGGCACCGATCAATCTCGATATATTACACCTTTGTCAGAACCGGGGGATATGGCATGTATGATCATTGTCCTCTCATAGGTAAATACCTTTACGAATAAGAAGTTCAATATTTTCATTTATGTATTCGTGATATTCATCCATTTTATTTTGCGCTCCGGAAAGAGAGGCACCTTTTATCTAAAACCGTTCATTTGCAGCTAGTTTAAAGAAGGTAGACGCAATATTAATTTTAACAAATAATGATTAAGAAGACCAAAAACGAATGAATATTAACACAAGAATTCGGTAAATAACCGTCATTGGGCATCTCAAACTCATCTGCACAGATACGTACTATCTCCAGTGGTGTGTCGGAATCTTGGGGTTGATTTTGGCGATATGAATTTACAAACCTATACTCTGCGTCATATATTGTCTTATTGGCTACTCTGAAGTAAACCTTTAACTCGGAGAAAACATATTCGTCTGGAAATAAATCAACTTGTTCACAAAAGAATAACTTCGTCAGGATCATACCAGTGTGGATCCACTTAGTTTGGTATAAGGGAAACAGATAATCCGCCGATGTAACCAGTTGTCTGTTGTACAACAAATGTTCAGCCAAAAATAATATTGTTTTGTTAATGTCTGTGGATATCCCTAACTCGTCCGTTGGTGTTGGGCTGTATTTTATGATCTCGTTAAATTTTACGAATAATGGGTATTCTTGTTTCTCATATTTTAGGAACCAAGTTTCTGTTAAAGCCTGTTGGATCACATCCTGTAAGTAAGATGGGTTTGCGTAACTTAAAGGATAAGTTACGTTTGCTATGATATATCTAACGGCTTCCAGATCCTCGGATGTCTTTATGAATGGAATAACATACCAGTCCTGTAAAATACCTCTGTGTAACCATGGTGCTAGTGTATTTATCTTGTCATCTTTCCGCATCTTGCTAAAGAATGCTCCGGGAATGCTCTCATTGTTGATCGGTGTTAATTTCAAGACAACAGAAAATAGAGTTCCGTACCATAGCGTGCTGTAATATCTACAACTACCGTTGACAAGCTTTTGTCCGAGTGGACATCTTCTTGGTCTACAAGAGCTCTGCAAAATAACAGGTTTATAATTTACAAATAATTTGCACTCTTTATTATCGAGTTTTCGAACCCGTGTTCTTTTTCAAGAAAAATACAGAAATTATTTCGTTTTAAGTAACATCCATGTTGAAAGCGTACTGTTGTTTTCAATATTTTACTTAACAAAAACCAAATCGGATACGTGGACCTTGCAAATTTATAGTGATAAAGATTTTTTGGCAATGCTTTATTACGTATATTTCAGTAATGACATTCCTAATGTCTTAGATATTTACAGACACAAATCTATCAGCAAAGTGATCCTTCATTCGTCAAAAGCGCTATCTATGAAACAGGACGACACGTCCTGATTCTATGGCAGCGATTTTGTTTTTATATTTATGTGCATTGTTTATAATTACAGAAAATATTCTCTCCGAACCCGAACGTTCTTGTAGATATCAAACAATAGCATTGTACTTCGTCACGAGCACCGTTAAAAATATCCATTCAGGAAACTTTTATGTCAACAAACTCACAGCTCTCAAGGTAAAGTTTCCTTTTTCAGTTAGAAATCTTCGTAGCTGAAATTGTTATGTAGCGCAACAAATATTAAAAAGTCTCAATATTATTATTCATAGAAGCCTTTCTTTGAAATGAGCCCGTTTGTTTTTTATTACGTTTAATTAGTTTCTCGAAAGATCCATCCAGGATTCGGGCAAAAACAACCTAGATCGATGCATAGTTCTGTCGATAAAGCCCTTGAGTTTTGTAGCCGAATGGAGCCGATTGTTCAATACATCATTTACGACATTTTCAACACTCGAGTAAAAAAAAACGGTTAAAAAATCCATTTGAAACCGTTTTTTATAATTTTATTGAATATACTTGAACTTTTTTATTATTTTTTTAATTAAAAATAATTATTTTTTTAATTAAAACTAATTATAGCTACAGCACTGAATCAAACATCAGCGCTGACGAAACATTTCAGTCGTCGGTTTAAATCGAATCAAAGCTCCTTCGTGGACAAAAATTTGCGTTTAAACCGTCTAAGGTCGTCATTGAACTTTTATCTCGTATATATATATATATATATATATATATATATATATATATATATATATATACCATACTATACCATACCAAACCATACAACACCACTATACTATACTATACTATACTATACTATACTATACTATACTATACTATACTACACTACACTACACTACACTACACTACACTATACTATACTATTCCACACCACACCACACAACACTATAATTATACTGTATTGTACCATACCATTCCATAACCAAAACCATAACCATACAATACCATAACATACCATACTTTACCATTGCAGAGGTATGAACAAATGACAAAATATGGGATAATTGGGTGTTGAGTGGTTAAGTTGGTGGGGGTTTGAGGTGGGCAGAGATACATGTAGTGGGTAGATGGGTGTGGGATCAGGTGTGTATGGGCTGGGTTGTGTAAACCCTAAACAAGAGGGCCATGATGGCCCTAAATCGCTCACCTGAGTACAAAAGTACTCTCAGTTTTTAATAGGTTTCCAGTAAGAAGATTTTTAAAGATTGCCTTTTTTACTTATTAAGGGCCCCAGGGCGGGGCCAATTTTGACCCTAGGACCAACATTTAAACAATGCTGGTAAAGGGTCTCTTCACAATACTCAACACCAAATATTCAAGGTCTAGTCGCATTAGTTTCAATGAAAAATGATTATTTATGTTTTCCTATATAAATCAATGTAAACTCAGAGAACCATGGGGCGTGGCCAATTTTGGCCCAGGGGACATAATTTGAACAAACTTGGTAGATATCCACTAGACAATGCTACATACCAAATATCTAAGCTTAAGGCATTGAGGTTTCCAGTAAGAAGATTTTTAAATATTGCCTTTTTTAGATATTAAGGGCCACCAGGGCGGGGCCAATATTGACCCCAGGGCCAACATTTAAACGATGTTGGTAAAGGGTCTCTTCACAATACTCAACTCCAAATATCTAAGGTCTAGTCCTGTTAGTTTCGGAGAAAAATGATTTTTCATGTTTTCCTATATAAATCAATGTAAACTAAGAGAACCCTGGGGCGTGGCCGATTTTTGGCCCAGGGGACATAATTTGAAAAAACTTGGTAGACATCCACTAGACAATGCTACATACCAAATATCTAAAGGTAAAATATGCATATCAGGAATCGCCACATTCAGAAAAAAAAACAGCCTTCCCACACAGTCAAGAAGAAGAGAGGGGTAGAGAGCATGGTTAATAAAATGACCAGTTTCAAAAAAGACACCACTAACAATAAACAAAAATGAAAACCCGAGGGGTTACCGCCTTGGAACGGTTAGTGGCAAATCAAATTGCCACTGGGGGTTTAAACCAGGTTCTAGGGTTCACCAACCTCACACTTGCCCCAACAGGTTCTCATATCACAAAACAAGTACAAGTTGTCTTGGTGAAAAAACTCCAACCCACTTATCGGCTCAACAATGTTGCATGCAAAACCACACAAACATATAAAACATAAGAAGCTTTAGGCATTGAGGTTTCCAGTAGGAAGATTTTTAAAGTTTTCCATTTTTACATATTAAGGGCCCCCAGGACGGGGCCGATTTTGACCCCAGGGCCAACATTTAAACAATGTTGGTAAAGGGTCTCTTCACAATACCCAACACCAAATATCTAAGGTCTAGTCCTATTAGTTTCGGAGAAAAATGATTTTTAATGTTTTCCTATATAAATCAATGTAAACTAAGAGAACCCTGGGGCGTGGCCGATTTTTGCCCAGGGGACATATTAATTTTGAACAAATTTAGTAGACATCCATTAGACAATGCTACTTACCAAATATCTAAGCTGTACGCATTGTGGTTTGTGAGAAGATTTTTAAAGATTTCCAATAAAGGTCTATGTAAAATGAAGTGACACCTGGGGCGGGGCCAATTTTGACCCCAGAAATAATTTGAACAATCTTTGTAGAGTTCCACTAGAGGGTGCTAAATGCCAAATATCTAAGCTCTAGGCCTTGTGGTTTCAGACAAGAAGATTTTTAAAATGTTTCCTTTAGGTTGCCATGGCAACCAGAGTTCTGCATGGAATTGATTTCTTTGAATAACTCTGGAAGAGCTTCATGCAAGGAACATCCGTGGCAAGTTTCATCAACTTTAGCCCAGGGGTTTAAGAGGAGATGTTGTTTAAAGCAAAAGTTGACGACGCACGACGGACACAGGGCGATCCTAAAAGCTCACCATGAGCACAAGTGCTCAGGTGAGCTAAACAAAATCGTACAAGAAAACATTCAGTGTTATTTATTGATCTCTTTAAATGGATTGTTCGTGTGTGTGTGTGTGTGTTGGAGGTGTCATGAACTCCTGAATCACTCCCCAGTTTAAATGACGCACAGTTTAAAATGTGCTTAAATATGTCTGACTATACGAATAGTCGAGCGTGCAGTCGTTTCCGACTAATTCTTGTTTTTCGTGATGTTAAGTCATCCATTTTATTTTGCTCTGTGAGTAGCTCTTTTTATCAGAACTCGTTGATGTAAGCGAGTTCCGACTGTGCATTTAAAATGCAAACACCAATAGTTTTGCAAACAAACAAAAGATAATTAACAAAATCAAATGAATATCACCATTCCGACTCGATAATATACAATTGTTCGGAATCTCAAACTCATCTCTACAGATACGTACTGTCTCCACGGGAGTGTCTCTAGACTCAACGACATCCTTGACAATCCTGAACTCGCCGTCATTTATTGTCTTATTAGTTACTTTAAAGTAAACCTTTAACTGAGAGAATGTGTATTCTTCGGGCAGTAAATCAACTTGCTCACAAAAGAATACCTTTGTCAGGAACATGCCAGTTCGGATTGTGAGGGACCATATAGTTGGGTACAAGAGAAACAGATAATCATCCGGTGAAACCAGTTGTCTGTCGTACATCAGATGATCTGCCAAAAATACTTGTGTTTTGTTAATTGTGGCGGATATCCCTATATCGCCATGTAACACGTCAATAGATGTATCACTGTAAGTTATGATCTCGTTCAATTTCACGGATAGCGGGTACTCTTGTTCTTCATTTCTTACAAACCAAGTTTCCGTTAAAGCCTTTTTGATTACATCGTGTAGGTAGGATGGGTTTGCGTAACTAAAAGGGTACGTTATGTTTGATATGATATATCTAACGACTTTCTGGTCTTCAGGTGTCTGTATCAAAGGGATGACATACCAGTTCTGCAAAATACCTCTGTGTAACCATGGCGCTAGTTTATTTATCTTGTCATCTTTCGACATTTTGTTGAAGAATGCTCCGGGAATGGTATTATTGTTGATAGGTGTTAATTTCAAGAGAACAGAAAAGGATGTTCCGTACCATAGCGTGCTATCAAAGCCACAACTACACTTGAATAGCCTTTGTCCGAGTGGACATCGTCTTCGCCTACATGAGCTCTATAAAATAAAAAGTAAAATTCAACCATTTCTCTTTTCAACAGTTATACTTCCCATTCTAACCTTTGAAAAGAATTCCAACTCTGGAATCCACACTAACTGCTCATACACAATTACTGATCCGTAATTGGTAAAAACGTGTTCTCACGGAAACCGTCACAAAAACAGAATGCTAATATTTATGCACATGATTTTGCTAGCAATGGTAACATAATGATAAAACACGATATTACAAGTTACCATTTTCTTTTCATTTTGGGGCCATTTAAATTAAGTTTTTGCGTTAGATGTCATGCTTAACTGTTACGCGTTGCCAAAGTTTGCAAACGAGCGTCTGCAATAGTCTTTGTCGATGCGGCGCTTGACCAGAAGTAAACAATAGATCAAATGTAGGACTTTCTCAATTTTTAATTCAGATGCCTTTCATTGCGACTTAATAAGCATTTCCACTCGTTCTTTTAAAAAATTTCTATCGTGAGATAGGAAATAAAAAGACAGCCGGAAATGGTTCTAAACCGGAACTGGTTGACAAACTGTGTTAATAGGTATAGAAAACTTTAATTTCATTTATTTTACCTAGCTAAAGTCTATAAAATCAGACACACGGACTTTAAAAAAATTGAAGCGATAGAGAAATGTTCGGGCTACATCTATATTACTTTTATAAGGCTAATGCCATTCCGAATGAAATAGATATTTACATACAAAATCTACTAGCATAGTGCTATCTCCTTCGCCTAAGAAAAACGCTTTCTTCGGAAACAGTAACTATTAACTATCAACTAATATATCAATATATTATAACTGTTATACGCTGAATTTGTAATAATTTTTCGAAGCAATACACTTATTTATTAATTTATTTTGAGGTACTTAACATTTCTATATCTTTATCAGGCTAAGGAGCCTAAAGGTATATCAGAACAATAGCTGAATATTAATCAAACACAAAATGAATTCGATTCATTTTCAATAATAAATTTTAAAATGTCTGCAGAAATGCAGAAACACTGTACAGTTTGTCAACCTCTTCCGGTTAATCTTTTTATCCGTTGTGAAAAAAAGATATGCAAAGCAATTATCTTAATTTGGTTTTTTGTTTTAATGTATGCAAAATGTCTTACCAAAAATGTGTTATTTTAGTCACCGCATGTGTTTACTTTCACAAATGTAGCTTATTTATTGACAGACACATTTATACCAGTTCTGGTTAATTTATCAGTTTCGAATCAGGCGAATATATATCAGGCGACATCTTTCAAAGTGTTTTTGACTGTCAGATTTGACAGCTGTGTAATGGTTTTGTCAGACCGAATATATGTTCAAATGTTTTCTTTTTTAAGGGTTCAAAATAAATCTGAAAATAATAGGTGTGTGAAGTTGGCAGTGAGTAATGAGTAGGGAATTGGATATGCAATATCCAGCTGAAATTGAATCCACTGCCAGCAGTGAGTTGGGTATTCGCCTTACACACACAGAGAATACCCTAATGAGATCGAATCCACAGCCAGATGTGAGTTGGGTATTTGTTCTACACTGACAGCGAATACCCTAATAAGATAGAATCCACTGCCAGCAGTGAGTTGGGTATTCGCTTAACACACACAGCGAATACCCTAATGAGATCGAATTTCAGCCAGCTGTGAGTTGGGTATTCGTTCTACACTGACAGCGAATACTCTAATGAGATCGAATCCACTGCCAGCAATGAGTTGGGTATTCGCTTTATACACACAGCGAATACCCTAATGAGATCGAATCCACTGCCAGCTGTGAGTTAGGTATTCCTTCTACACTGACAGCGAATACCCTAATGAGATCGAATCCACTGCCAACAGTGAGTTGGGTATTCGCTTTACACATACAGCGAATACACTAATGAGATCGAATCCACAGCCAGCAGTAAGTTGGGTATTCGCTTTACACAAACAGTGAATACCGTAATGAGATCGAATCCACTGCCAGCTGTGAGTTGGGTATTCGCTTTAAACAAACAGCGAATACCCTAATGAGATCGGATCCACAGCAAGCAGTGAGTTGGGTATTCGTTCTACACTAACAGCGAATACCCTAATGAGATCGAATCCACTGCCAGCTTTGAGTTGCGTATTCGTTCTACACTGACAGCGAATACCCTAATAAGATCGAATCCACTGCCAGTTGTGTGTTGGGTATTCGCTTTACACATTCAGCGAAAACCCTAATGAGATCGAATCCACAGCCAGCTGTGATTTGGGTATTCGCTTTACACAAACACCGAATACCCTAATGAGATCGAATCCACTGCCAGCTGTGAGTTGGGTATTCGCTTTACACAAACAGCGAATACCCTAATGAGATCGAATCCACAGCCAGCTGTGAGTTGGGTATTCGTTCTACACTGACAGCGAATAGCCAAATGAGATTGAATCCACAGCCAGCTGTGAGTTGGGTATTTGTTCTACAATGACAGCGAATACCCTAATAAGATCGAATCCACTGCCAGCAGTGAGTTGGATATTCGCTCCACACATTCAGCGAATAACCTAATGAGATCGAATCCTAAGCCAACTGTGAGTTCGGTATTCGCTTTACACTGACAGCGAATAACCTAATGAGAACGAATCCACAGTCAGCAGTGAGTTGGGTATTCGCTTTACACATTCAGCGAATACCCTAATAAGATCGAATCCACAGCCAGCTGTGAGTTGGGTATTCGCTTTATGCACACAGCGAATACCCCAATTAGATCGAATCCACAGCCAGCTGTGAGTTGGGTATTCGTACTACACTGACAGCAAATACCCTAATGAGATCGAATCCACAGCCAGCTGTGAGTTGGGTATTCGCTTAACACTGACAGCGAATACCCTAATGAGATCGAATCCACTGCCAGTTGTGAGCTGGGTATTCGCTTTACACGCACAGCGAATATCCTAATGAGATCGAATCCACTGCCAGCAGGGAGTTGGTTATTCGCTTTACACAAACAGCGAATATCCTAATGAGATCGAATCCACTGCCAGCTGTAGGTTGGGTATTCGCTTTACACATTCAGCGAATACCCTAATGAGATCGAATCCACAGCCAGCTGTGAGTTGGGTATTCGTTCTACAATGACATCGAATACACTAATGAGATCTAATCCACTGCCAGCAGGGAGTTGGCTATTCGCTTTACACGAACAGCGAATACCCTAATGAGATCGAATCCACTGCCAGCTGTGAGTTGGGTATTCGCTTTACACAAACAGCGAATACACTAATGAGATCTAATTCACTGCCAGCTGTGAATTGGGTATACGCTTTACACAAACAGCGAATACCCTAATGAGACCGAATCCACAGCGAGCTGTGAGTTGGATATTCGTTCTACACTGACAGCGAATACCCTATAAGATCGAATCCACAGCCAGCTGTGTGTTGGGTATTCGTTCTACAATGACAGCGAATACACTAGTGAGATCGAATCCACTGCCAGCAGTGAGTTGGGTATTCGCTTTACACATTCTGCGAATGCCCTAATGAGATCGAATCCACAGCCGGCTGTGAGTTGGGTATTCGCTTTACACTGACGGCGAATACCCTAATGAGAACGAATCCACTGCTTGCAGTGAGTTGGGTATTCGCTTCACACAAGCAGCGAATACCCGAATGAGATCGAATACACAGCCAGCTGTGAGTTAGGTATTCGCTTTACACTGACAGCGAATACACTAATGAGATCGAATCCACTGCCAGCTGTGAGTTGGGTATTAGCTTTACACGCACAGCGAATACCCTAATGAGATCGAATCCACTGCCAGCAGTTGCTCTTTTTATGAGAACTCGTTGATGTAAGCGAGTTCCGACTGTGCATTTAAAATGCAAACACTTATAGTTTTGCAAACAAACAAAAGATAATTAACAAAATCAAATGAATATCACCATTCCGACTCGATGATATACAATCGTCGGAATCTCAAACTCATCTCTACAGATACGTACTGTCTCCACGGGAGTGCCTCTAGACTCAACGACATCCTTGACAATCCTGAACTCGCCGTCATTTATTGTCTTATTAGTTACTTTAAAGTAAACCTTTAACTGAGAGAATGTGTATTCTTCGGGCAGTAAATCAACTTGCTCACAAAAGAATACCTTTGTCAGGAACATGCCAGTTCGGATTGTGAGGGACCATATAGTTGGGTACAAGAGAAACAGATAATCATCCGGTGAAACCAGTTGTCTGTCGTTCATCAGATGATCTGCCAAAAATACTTGTGTTTTGTTAATTGTGGCGGATATCCCTATATCGCCATGTAACACGTCAATAGATGTATCACTGTAAGTTATGATCTCGTTCAATTTCACGGATAGCGGGTACTCTTGTTCTTCATTTCTTACAAACCAAGTTTCCGTTAAAGCCTTTTTGATTACATCGTGTAGGTAGGATGGGTTTGCGTAACTAAAAGGGTACGTCATGTTTGCTATGATATATCTAACGACTTTCTGGTCTTCAGGTGTCTGTATCAAAGGGATGACATACCAGTTCTGCAAAATACCTCTGTGTAACCATGGCGCTAGTTTATTTATCTTGTCATCTTCCGACATTTTGTTGAAGAATGCTCCGGGAATGGTATTATTGTTGATAGGTGTTAATTTCAAGAGAACAGAAAAGGATGTTCCGTACCATAGCGTGCTATCAAAGCCACAACTACACTTGAATAGCCTTTGTCCGAGTGGACATCGTCTTCGCCTACATGAGCTCTATAAAATAAAAAGTAAAATTCAACCATTTCTCTTTTCAACAGTTATACTTCCCATTCTAACCTTTCAAAAGAATTCCAACTCTGGAATCCACACTAACTGCTCATACACAATTACTGATCCGTAATTGGTAAAAACGTGTTCTCACGGAAACCGTCACAAAAACAGAATGCTAATATTTATGCACATGATTTTGCTAGCAATGGTAACATCATGATAAAACACGATATTACAAGTTATCATTTTCTTTTCATTTTGGGGCCATTTAAATTAAGTTTTTGCGTTAGATGTCATGCTTAACTGTTACGCGTTGCCAAAGTTTGCAAACGAGCGTCTGCAATAGTCTTTGTCGATGCGGCGCTTGACCAGAAGTAAACAATAGATCAAATGTAGGACTTTCTCAATTTTTAATTCAGATGCCTTTCATTGCGACTTAATAAGCATTTCCACTCGTTCTTTTAAAAAATTTCTATCGTGAGATAGGAAATAAAAAGACAGCCGGAAATGGTTCTTAACCGGAACTGGTTGACAAACTGTGTTAATAGGTATAGAAAACTTTAATTTTATTTATTTTACCTAGCTAAAGTCTATAAAATCAGACACACGGACTTTAAAAAAATTGAAGCGATAGAGAAATGTTCGGGCTACATCTATATTACTTTTATAAGGCTAATGCCATTCCGAATGAAATAGATATTTACATACAAAATCTACTAGCATAGTGCTATCTCCTTCGCCTAAGAAAAACGCTTTCTTCGGAAACAGTAACTATTAACTATCAACTAATATATCAATATATTATAACGGTTATACGCTGAATTTGTAATAATTTTTCGAAGCAATACACTTATTTATTAATTTATTTTGAGGTACTTAACATTTCTATATCTTTATCAGGCTAAACGAAAACTAAACTGACAGAGTCGAACTGTAATGTTCTAGTTCGTTCACTATCTAAGGAGCCTAAAGGTATATCAGAACAATAGCTGAATATTAATCAAACACAAAATGAATTCGATTCATTTTCAATAATAAATTTTAAAATGTCTGCAGAAATGCAGAAACACTGTACAGTTTGTCAACCTCTTCCGGTTAATCTTTTTATCCGTTGTGAAAAAAAGATATGCAAAGCAATTATCTTAATTTGGTTTTTTGTTTTATTGTATGCAAAATGTCTTACCAAAAATGTGTTATTTTAGTCACCGCATGTGTTTACTTTCACAAATATAGCTTATTTATTGACAGACACATTTAAACCAGTTCTGGTTAATTTATCAGTTTCGAATCAGGCGAATATATATCAGGCGACATCTTTCAAAGTGTTTTTGACTGTCAGATTTGACAGCTGTGTAATGGTTTTGTCAGACCGAATATATGTTCAAATGTTTTCTTTTTTAAGGGTTCAAAATAAATCTGAAAATAATAGGTGTGTGAAGTTGGCAGTGAGTAATGAGTAGGGAATTGGATATTCAATATCCAGCTGAAATTGAATCCACTGCCAGCAGTGAGTTGGGTATTCGCCTTACACACACAGAGAATACCCTAATGAGATCGAATCCACAGCCAGCTGTGAGTTGGGTATTCGTTCTACACTGACAGCGAATACCCTAATAAGATAGAATCCACTGCCAGCAGTGAGTTGGGTATTCGCTTAACACACACAGCGAATACCCTAATGAGATCGAATTTCAGCCAGCTGTGAGTTGGGTATTCGTTCTACACTGACAGCGAATACCCTAATGAGATCGAATCCACTGCCAGCAATGAGTTGGGTATTCGCTTTATACACACAGCGAATACCCTAATGAGATCGAATCCACTGCCAGCTGTGAGTTATGTATTCCTTCTACACTGACAGCGAATACCCTAATGAGATCGAATCCACTGCCAGCAATGAGTTGGGTATTCGCTTTATACACACAGCGAATACCCTAATGAGATCGAATCCACTGCCAGCTGTGAGTTATGTATTCCTTCTACACTGACAGCGAATACCCTAATGAGATCGAATCCACTGCCAACAGTGAGTTGGGTATTCGCTTTACACAAACAGCGAATACCGTAATGAGATCGAATCCACTGCCAGCTGTGAGTTGGGTATTCGCTTTAAACAAACAGCGAATACCCTAATGAGATCGAATCCACAGCAAGCAGTGAGTTGGGTATTCGTTCTACACTAACAGCGAATACCCTAATGAGATCGAATCCACTGCCAGCTTTGAGTTGCGTATTCGTTCTACACTGACAGCGAATACCCTAATAAGATCGAATCCACTGCCAGCTGTGTGTTGGGTATTCGCTTTACACATTCAGCGAAAACCCTTATGAGATCGAATCCACAGCCAGCTGTGATTTGGGTATTCGCTTTACACAAACACCGAATACCCTAATGAGATCGAATCCACTGCCAGCTGTGAGTTGGGTATTCGCTTTACACAAACAGCGAATACCCTAATGAGATCGAATCCACAGCCAGCTGTGAGTTGGGTATTCGTTCTACACTGACAGCGAATAGCCAAATGAGATTGAATCCACAGCCAGCTGTGAGTTGGGTATTTGTTCTACAATGACAGCGAATACCCTAATAAGATCGAATCCACTGCCAGCAGTGAGTTGGGTATTCGCTCCACACATTCAGCGAATAACCTAATGAGATCGAATCTTAAGCCAACTGTGAGTTCGGTATTCGCTTTACACGGATAGCGAATACCCTAATGAGAACGAATCCACAGCCAGCAGTGAGTTGGGTATTCGCTTTACACATTCAGTGAATACCCTAATGAGATCGAATCCACAGCCAGCTGTGAGTTGGGTATTCGCTTTATACACACAGCGAATACCCTAATTAGATCGAATCCACAGCCAGCTGTGAGTTGGGTATTTGTACTACACTGACAGCAAATACCCTAATGAGATCGAATCCACAGCCGGCTGTGAGTTGGGTATTCGCTTAACACTGACAGCGAATACCCTAATGAGATCGAATCCACTGCCAGTTGTGAGCTGGGTATTCGCTTTACACGCACAGCGAATATCCTAATGAGATCGAATCCACTGCCAGCAGGGAGTTGGTTATTCGCTTTACACAAACAGCGAATATCCTAATGAGATCGAATTCACTGCCAGCTGTAGGTTGGGTATTCGCTTTACACATTCAGCGAATACCCTAATGAGATCGAATCCACAGCCAGCTGTGAGTTGGGTATTCGTTCTACAATGACATCGAATACACTAATGAGATCTAATCCACTGCCAGCAGGGAGTTGGCTATTCGCTTTACACGAACAGCGAATACATTAATGAGATCGAATCCACTGCCAGCTGTGAATTGGGTATTCGCTTTACACAAACAGCGAATACCCTAATGAGATCTAATTCACTGCCAGCTGTGAGTTGGGTATACGCTTTACACAAACAGCGAATACCCTAATGAGACCGAATCCACAGCGAGCTGTGAGTTGGATATTCGTTCTACACTGACAGCGAATACCCTAATGAGATCGAATCCACAGCCAGCTGTGTGTTGGGTATTCGTTCTACAATGACAGCGAATACACTAGTGAGATCGAATCCACTGCCAGCAGTGACTTGGGTATTCGCTTTACACATTCTGCGAATGCCCTAATGAGATCGAATCCACAGCCGGCTGTGAGTTGGGTATTCGATTTACACTGACAGCGAATACCCTAATGAGAACGAATCCACTGCTTGCAGTGAGTTGGGTATTCGCTTCACACAAGCAGCGAATACCCGAATGAGATCGAATACACAGCCAGCTGTGAGTTGGGTATTCGCTTTACACTGACAGCGAATACAATAATGAGATCGAATCCACTGCCAGCTGTGAGTTGGGTATTCGCTTTACACGCACAGCGAATACCCGAATGAGATCGAATCCACTGCCAGCAGGGAGTTGGGTATTCGCTTTACACAAACAGCAAATACCCAAAAGAGATCGAATCCACAGCCAGTTGTGAGTTGGGTATTCGCTTTACACAAACAGCGAATACCCTAATGAGATCGAATTCACAGCCAGCAGTCAGTTGGGTATTCGTTCTAAACTGACAGCGAATACCCTAATGAGATCGAATTTCAGCCAGCTGTGAGTTCGGTATTCGTTCTACACTGACAGCGAATAACCTAATGAGATCGAATCCACTGCCAGCAGTATGTTGGTTATTCGCTTTACACACAGCGAATACCCTAATGAGATCGAATCCACAGCCAGCTGTGAGTTGGGTATTTGTTCTACACTGACAGCGAATACCCTAATGAGGTCGAATTCACTGCCAGCAGTGAGTTGGGTATTCGCTTTACACACACAGCGAATACCCTAATGAGATCGAATTCACAGCCAGCTGTGAGTTGGGTATTCGTTCTACACTGACAGCGACTACCCTAATGAGATCTAATCCACTGCCAGTAGTGAGTTGGGTATTCGCTTTATAAACACAGCGAATACCCTAATGAGATCGAATCCACAGCCAGCTGTGAGTTGGGTATTCGTACTACACTGACAGCAAATACCCTAATGAGATCGAATCCACAGCCAGCAGTGAGTTGGGTATTCGCTTTACACACACAGCGAATATCCTAATGAGATCGAATCGACTGCCAGCTGTGAGTTGGGTATTCGCTTTACACAAAAAGCGAATACCCCAATGAGATCGAATCCACAGCCAGCTGTTAGTTGGGTATTCGTTCTACAGTGACAGCGAATACCTCAATGAGATCGAATCCACAGCCACCAGTAAGTTGGGTATTCGCTTTACACAATCAGCGAATACTCTAATGAGTTTTAATCCACTGCCAGCTGTGAGTTGAATATTCGCTTTACACAAACAGCGAATACCCTAATGAGATCGAATCCACAGCCAGCTGTGAGTTGGGTATTCGTTCTGCAATGACAGCGAATACCCCAATGAGATCGAATCCACTGCCAGCAGTGAGTTGGGTATTCGCTTTACACACGCAGCGAATACCCTAATGAGATCGAATCCACAGCCAGCTGTGAGTTGGGTATTCGTTCTATACTGACAGCGAATACCCTAATGAGATCGAATCCACTGCCAGCAGTGAGTTGGGTATTCGCTTTACACAAACAGCGAATACCGTAATGAGATCGAATCCACTGCCAGCTGTAAGTTGGGTATTCGCTTTACACGAACAGCGAATACCCTAATGAGATCGAATCCACAGCCAGCTGTGAGTTGGGTTTTCGTTCTACACTGACAGCGAATACCCTAATAAGATCGAATCCACAGCCGGCTGTGAGTTGGTTATTCGCTTACACTGACAGCGAATACCCTAATGAGATCGAATCCACTGCCAGCTGTGAGTTGGGTATTCGCTTTACACGCACAGCGAATACCCTACTGAGAACGAATCCACTGCCAGCAGGAGTTGGGTATTCGCTGTACACAAACAGCGAATACGCTAATGAGATCAAATCCACTGCAAGCTGTGAGTTGGGTATTCGCTTTACACAAACAGCGAATACCCTAATGAGATCGAATCCACAGCCAGCTGTGAGTTGGGTATTCGTTCTACACTGACAGCGAATACCCTAATGAGATCGAATCCACTGCCAGCGGTGAGTTGGGTATTCGTTCTACACTGACATCGAATACCCTAATGAGATCGAATCCACTGCCAGCTGTGAGTTGAGTATTCGTTCTACAATGATACCGAATACTCTAATGAAATCGAATCCACTGCCAGCAGTGAGTTGGGTATTCGCTTTACACAAACACCAAATACCTTATAGAAGTGGTCCGGAATAAACTGTGATGGGGTGATCTGGAACTGCCATTTTTTATGTTGTAGTGTATTTTCGCGTCATTTCTTTATTTACTCACTCTTATTTTTAGTAAGTAATTTGTACCTTTACTCCGAAGGAAGTGACTGTTTTTTTAACCATTTTGAAGGAATATCTCGCTGTTGCTTAAGAAGGGCGAATTTTACTTTGAAAATTGTTGGTTAACTTTTGGTGACCGGAAATTAACCGGAGTTATTTTTTGGACTCGGGAAGTTATATCCAGGCGATAACCGGAAGTGATCCGGAATAGACCATGTTGGTATCATCCGGAACTACCCATATTTTAGTATTTTTATTGAAATAAACACAATGAGCAGCAGTGAGTTTATGCAATGAGTTGGGTATTCGCTTTAAACTCACAGCCAATACCGTAATGAGACCGAATCCACTGACAGCAGTGAGTTGGGTATTCAATTTACACAAAAGGGGAATACCACAATGAGATCAAATCCACTGCCATTAGTGGGTAGGGTATTCGTACTACACTGACAGCGAATACCCTAATGAGATCGAATCTACTGACAGCTGGGAGTTGGGTATTCGTTCTACACTGACAGCGAATACCCTAATGAGATCAAATCCACTGCCATTAGCGAGTTGGGGGTATTCGCTTTACACATACAGCGAATACCCTAATGAGATCGGATCCACAGCCAGCTGGGAGATGGGTATTTGTTCTACACTGACAGCGAATACCCTAATGAGATCGAATCCACTGCCAGCAATGAGTTGGGTATTCGTTCTACACTGACAGCGAATACGCTAATGAGATCGAATCCACTGCCAGCAGTGAGTTGGGTATTCTCTTTACGCACACAGCGAATACCTTAATGAGATCGAATGCACAACCAGCTGCGAGTTGGTTATTCGTTCTACACTGACAGCGAATACCCTAATGAGATCGAATGCACTGCCAGCAGTGAGTTGGATATTCGCTCTACACTGACAGCGAATACCCTAATGAGATCGAATCCACTGCCAGCAGTGAGTTGGGTATTCGTTCTACACTGACATCGATACCCTAATGAGATCGAATCCACTGCCAGCTGTGAGTTGAATATTCGTTCAAGAATGATACCGAATACCCTAATGAAATCGAATCCACTGCCAGCAGTGAGTTGGGTATTCGCTTTACACAAACAGAGAATACCCTAATAAGATCGAATCCACTGCCAGTTATTGGTTAACATTACGTCGTCCTATATTTCCGCCATTTAATGATCAGTTATCATGTTTTACCGTTCCACTCGCAATAACGTGATCTTAATATTGTCCTGCAGGCCTGAGGAAATTTAACTAAAGCGATGCAAATAAATAAAAAACGTGGGGCTCGAAACCGATTCTGGTCTCTATTTCTGATTTTTCTTTTATTTAAAATAGTTACAGATCACTATGGTAGGCATACATATTTGCGAGGGTTGAAATTTTGGTTCCAACCATGTATGAATTGTTTGGCCAGATAAGAAGACTGTACAGATCCGAGCCTCCGTAATTGCGATTATATGCAGAATATGGATTTGTTCTATTGTTAAACATTACGTCGTCCTAAGTCTCCACCATTTTATGAACAGTTTTTATGTTTTATATACCATTTTAATCGCAAGAACGAGATCTTAAAATTATTCAGCATGCCGGAAGAGATCGCACCAAAGCAATCCAGGTTAAAGCGAAAGAAGGAGGGTTTTAATCCGAGGTTGGTCTCGGTTTCTGATATATTTTTTTTAAAAATATATCGTAAAGATAAACATACATATTTTCGAAGGTTTAAATTCCGGTTACATGTATGGATTGTTTGGCTAGTTTAGAAAACTGTCCAGATCCGAGCCTCCGTAATTGCGAGTATATGCAGAATATGGCATTTTTCTCTGGGTAAACATTGCGTCGTCCTAAATCTCCGCCATTTCATGAACAGTTTTCATGTTTTATATACCATTTTACTCGCAATAAAGAAATCTGAAAATAATTCTACAGGACTGAAGAGACTGCACTAATTCAAACCAGGTTAAAGCGAAAGAAGTTGGGCTCGAATCCGAGACTGATCTCGGTTTCTGATATTTATTTTATGGAAAAAGTGACATATCGTAACGGTAAACATACATGTTTGTGAGGGTTTAAATTCTGGTTTCAACTATATATTGATTGTTTCGCCAGCTTAGAAGACTGTACAGATCCGTGCCTTCGTAATTGCGATTATGTGCAGAATATGGATTTGTTCTGTTGTTAAACGTTACGTCGTCCTAAATCTCCACCCTTTTATGAACAGTTTTTATGTTTTATATACCATTTTAATCGCATGAACAAGATCTTAAAATTATTCATTATTCATTATTATAATTATTCATGCCGGAAGAGATCGCACCAAAGCAATCCAGGTTAAAGCGAAAGAAAGATTGCTTTAATCCGAGGTTGGTCTCGGTTTCTGGTATCTTTTTTCTTGGAAAAGTTGGACATATCGTAAAGGTAAACATACATATTTTCGAAGGTTTAAATTCCGGTTCCAACCATGTATGGATTGTTTGGCCAGCTTTGAAGACTGTACAGTTCCGAGCCTCCGTAATTGCGAGTATATGCAGAATGTGGCATTCTTTGTATAAGTAAACATTACGTCGTCCTAAATCTCCGCCAGTTGATGAACAGTTTTCATGTTTTGTATACCATTTTACTCGCAACAAAAGAGATCTGAAAATTATTCTACATACCAGAAGAGACCGCAACAAAGCAATCCAGGTTAAAGCGAAAGACGTAAGGCACCAATCCGAGGCTGGTCTCGGTTTCTGATATTTATTTCATTAAAAGAGGGACATATCTTAAATGTAAACATATATGTTTGCGAGGGTTTAAATTCTGATTCCAACCATGTATAGATTGTTTGACCAGCTTAGAAGACTGTACAGATCCGAACCTCCGTAATTGAAGTTATATGCAGAATATGGATTTGTTCTATCTTCAAACATTACGCAGAATCGAATTTCGAAGAATCAAAAAATCCGCCAGGCTTCGAAAACTTAAAAAAGCAAAGCTAGTTCTTGTTGATATTTCGCTTATTCACCCCTGAAATGTGCATTACATGCTGAAAAATCGATTTTAAGACGTTTTAAGAAAAACATAAATTATGATAAATACTAAGTTTAGGCCGCTAGGCCGCCTGGCCGTTAGGCCGCCAGGCTTCGAAAACTTCGAATTCAAGCCGTTTTTAAGATAAATTATGATAAATATTAAGTTTAGGCCGTAGGGCGGCCAGGCCGCTAGGCCGACAGGCTTCGAAAACTTAAAAAAAATTCAAATCTAGTTCTTGTTGATATTTTACATAATCATCCTTGAAATGTTCATTGCATCCTGTAAAATCGAATTCAAGCCGTTTTGAAGATAAATTATGATAAATATTAAGTTTAGGCCGCTAGGCCGTCAGGCCGCTATTCCGCTAGGCCGCCAGGCTTCGATAACTTAAAAAAAATCAAAGCTAGTTCTTGTTGATATTTTACCTTATCATCCCTGAAATGTACATTGCATGCTGTAAAAATCGAATTCAAGCCGTTTTTAAGATAAACATAAATCATGATAAATAGTATGTTTAGGCCGCCAGGCCGCCAGGTTTCGAAAACTTAAAAAAATAAAAGCTAGTTCTTGTTGATATTTTGCTTGTTCGTACCTGAAATGTACATTACATGCTGAAAAAATCGATTTCAAGACGTTTTAAGATAAACATAAATTATGATAAATATTAAGTTTAGGCCGCTAGGTCGCCAGGCGGCTAGGCCGCTAGGTCGCCAGGCCGCTAGGCCGCCAGGCTTCGAAAAGTTAAAAAAATCAAAGCTAGTTCTTGTTGATATTTTACTTAATCATCATCTGAAATGTAATTTACAAAGAGTACATGGGAGTAAATGTACAGAGAGATTCCGAGTCGTCTTTGCAGGTAAGCTAGAACTTTGTTAAATAATTTATTTTAATAAAATAAAAGCTAAATCATGTCGATAACTTTCTTATACACCCCTGCAATTTACATTATTTGCTGTAAAAATAGATTTCAATCCGTTTTTAAGATCAACCTAAATTGTGATAAAGGCAGCCATCTTCTCGCCGCTAGGCCGCCAGGCCGCTAACTTCACGCCTCCAGGCCGCTAGGCCGCCAGGCCGCTAACTTCACGCCGCAAAGCCGTTAGGCCGCTAACTTTACGCCGCCAGGCCGCTAGGCCGCTAACTTCACATCTTCAATACCTCTCAGGATTGATTCTCGTTCATCTTTTCTCAGAAGATATTGCAATATACCTTTCTCTTACCTCATCAAGACAATTCGAGACTTTTTAAAATAACTTTAAGACTCTTGAAAAGTGGGAATTGGAGTGGGACATAGAATTTAACACTTCCAAATGTTAGGTTATCCATGTAAATAGATGGAAACATCACATATCTACCCAGTTCTATCTCCATGGGTCCTTCTAGAGTCAGTTAGCTCTGCCAAATACCTTGTTGTGGACATACCAGATGACCAGACATGGGATACTCACGTAAATAGAACAACCAAAAAGGAAAAAATCATTGCCTGTCCCTTAATGTATAAAATCGAAAATTAACACGTTGCTTTTCCAATTGAAGGCGTCTTAACTTCCCTTCCCTTCACTATCTTAACACCCACCATGATTCTAGAGGTTAATAACAGCAAGTACAGCCAGGTACGTAGCCAGTTTTTTTATGTTGTTAGCCCAAACAAAATGTAAAATATTCCATTTCCAAATGTTGCATCCCCGTCCCCAGAAGCCGGAAACACATGGAGATTAAAAATAGCGAAATGCGCGTTCCATAGTATTTTCAATGAAAATTGTCAAAGCGAAAAAAAATTAAACTACGAATTTGATAGACATTTTGAAAAACTGACTGCCGGCTTAAAACTACCACGAATTGAACGATAAAGCGCTGTGACGTAGTGACATCATGAAGGGGGCCATATGTTATCGTTCAACATGCTATTCTGTGAAATAAATAAAGCGTTACAGCACAGAGAATTGGAACATAGGCCTGTATTTACATCTGCGCAAAGAAAGTAATCATTTTTCCCAGAACGCAAATCAACGCCAAAGACACACCCACTACCATCCCCACCCTTCCTGTTTTTATTGTATTTATTGGGACATTGAAAATGTAATTTTCTTGTCCAACTTGTAGGCCCGGGACTACATGGCCTAATAGTAGCTACGCCACTGACTATTACAACTCCCTTTTCCCAAGAACAGAACATACTGGATTGCCCTTCCCTCTGATATCCCTCTCGCTTCCGACCATTGAGCAGTTCAATGCAGCTATCTGCTGAAAAACACAAATCACAATAGCTCTGCATACTTTAATTTTAATCCCTTTAATATAACACCCCTGTATATCGTTTTTTAACTTTTAATCTTTTTTTCTACTAATAGTCTCGGTCTTCGATGCGAAAGTGTCTATGTTTGGCCAGTATCGGTCTTCGACGCGAAAATGTCTATGTCTTGTCAGTTTCGGACGGACGGACGGACGGACAGACAGAAAGATATGTGCTATTTCGTCCTATCGCATCTTTTCCCACTGTTAACCTGCGAAAAGGTTTCTAAACATAAACATTTAATTATAATTATATTCAACAAAACCATATATTTTCAAAACTATCTTGAATCATAACAAATCATAAAATGGGTTACATTTAAATTAGATAAATAGTTAGACCATTTCGTAAGTAAGTAGAACCGCATATAATAGGAAGGCGAATACATGAAGACAGAAAAATTGTATTGTTTATAAGTTCGTGTCGGCGGGTCGAAATAACGAAATTTTTCGTGTGTTCGCTTTTCGCCTTTCTGTTAAAACCATCTGTAAATTCATAAAAGAACAGGGTTACTTACTGATATTCCAAAGCTTGGTGATAAACCAATTTAAAGTTGATTGTTTTGCTTACCTATTCGTTAGTATGACGCCGGCAGAGCTTAAAGAGTTCATGAAGGTTTATAGGAAAATCGTGTCAAAGAATCAAAAACCTTGATCTTTTTCTTTTCATTGTCACCGTGCTTTTGCTGATTTCACTCCAAGAGTTCTGGTCTTAGTAAAATCACCGAATACCTACCTTTCCTCTTTCACAATGTCATTACCTACTGAAATTTTATATCTTTGTGTGCTTTTTAACGCAGCATTGTTGTGTCGATGGGTGGGTTGGAGCTAATTCACCAAGACAACTTGCACTAGTTTGTACACGAGAACCTGTTGGGGCAAGTGTAAGTTTAGTGCACTCTAAAACCTAGTTTAAACCCCCAGTGAAAATATTGTTTTTGCCACTGACTGTTTCAATATTGATAACTGTTCGTTTTTCCTTGACAGTGGTGTCACATGTAAAATTGATTATCTGATAAACCCATGCTCTCCTTTCCTCTCTACTTTTCCGCTGCTGGGGAGGCTGTGCTTTCTGGGTGTGGCAATTCCTGATAAGCATGTTAATATAAAGCGAGTTATGTCGTCGGCTGGATGTAATGTGTTTAGTGGTAGATCTTAAGTAAATAATATCTACTCCGTTGTAAGTCTCGCAATAATATTTAGTGTGAAGTAATAAAAACACAAAGTTCACAAAGAGTTATAAAATAGTCACAAAGTAAGAAACACTAAGTCACGAAGTTGGCACAGTAAGCAGTTATTCTAGCTTACAATAAGAAATCAAATTTAGTCACTAAGTTGAAGAGTCACTGAGTTGTTAGTTGTTTATTTTCTTTTTTAACATCTCGCTGCCGTCCTTATTATACTGTCCGCTTTATTGCTGCGGCGTCTTGATGATATGTCGCCTATATAATAAAAGCAAGTTTTCTCCAGTTCTCTCGATATGTTCCAATATACTGCTGTTTGACCTGTGATTAAAAACAAATTGAAAAAACAAACAAATGTAACAATGACCTAATCCGGATCATCCGAACATAATCTATTCAAACTTAATCAATTAAGATTTACGGATTTCGCATTATTATGTTTACCCGATCACCCGAACGTGGTAATATCCTCAAAAGGGTATTTGTCCGATCATCCCAACATGAAATATTCCGGATCTGACAAGATCGTGTATTCCGCTCCAACTCAACAAGCATATGTCTTAAATGGTACTTCAGATCACCAATATTGGGAACTCGGACTACATTAATTACAGATCACACTGTCATAGTGTATTCCGGACTATCCTCAATAGGTACCTGTAGACCGAATATCCAACAAAATGGTTGCAGTAAATTCGATCTCATTCTGTTTGTGTAGAGCGAATACCAAAATCACTGCTGGCAGTGGATTCGATCTCATAAGGGTATTCGCTGTTTGTGTAAAACGAATACCCAACTCACTCCTGGCAGTGGATTCAATCTCATTACAGTATTCGGTGTTTGTGTAATGCAAATACCCAACTCACAGCTGGCAGTGGATTCGATCTCATTAGGGTATCGTTGTTTGTGTAAAGCGAGTACCCAATTCACCGCTGGCAGTGGATTCGATTTTATAAGGGTATTCGCTGTTTGTGTACAGCAAATATCCAACTCACTGCTGGCAGTGGATTCGATCTCATTAGGGTATTCGCTGTTTGTGTAAAACGAATACCAAACTCACAGCTGGCAGTGGATTCGATCTCATTACGGTATTCGCTGTGCGTGTAAAGCGAATACCCAACTCACTGTTGGCAGTGGATTCGATCTCATTAGGGTATTCGCTGTTTGATTGCAGCGAATACCCAACTCATTGCTGGCATTTGATTCGATCTCATTAGGATATTCGCTGCTGGTTTAAAGCGAATATCCAACTCACCGCTGGCAGTGGATTCGATCTCATTAGGGTATTCGCTGTCAGTGTAGAACGAATACCCAACTCACAGCTGGCTGTGGATTCGATCTCATTAGGGTATTCGCTGAATATGTAAAGCGAATACCCAACTCACTGCTGGCAGTGGATTCGATCTCATTATGGTATTCGCTGTCAGTGTAGAACGAATACCCAACTCACAGCTGGCTGTGGATTCGATCTCATTTGGGTATTCGCTGAATGTGTAAAGCGAATACCCAGCTCACTGCTGGCAGTGGGTTCGATCTCATTAGGGTATTCGCTGTTTGTGTAAAGCGAATACCCAACTCACAGCTGGCAGTGGATTCGATCTCATTAGGATATTCGCTGTTTGTGTAAAGCGAATACCCAACTCACAGCTGGCTGTGGATTCGATCTCATTAGGGTATTCGCTGAATGTGTAAAGCGAATACCCAACTCACTGCTGGCTACTCAAAATACACTACATCATAAAAATGGCAGATCCGAATCACCCTATAATAGTTTATTCCGGACCACTTCCATAGGGTATCCGGTGTTTGTGTAAATCGAATACCCAACTCACTGCTTGCAGCGGATTCGATCTCATTAGGGTATTCGCTGTCAGTGTAGAACGAATATCCAACTCACAGCTGGCTGTGGATTTGATCTCATTAGGGTATTCGCTGTCAGTGAAGAACGAATACCCAACTCACAGCTGGCAGTGGATTCGATCACATTAGAGTACTCGCTGTTTGTGTAAAGCAAATACCCAACTCACTGCTGGCAGTGGATTCGATCTCATTAGGGTATTCGCTGTCAGTGTAGAACGAATACCCAACTCACAGCTGGCTGTGGATTCGATCTCATTAGGGTATTCGCTGAATGTGTAAAGCGAATACCCAACTCACTGCTGGCAGTGGATTCGATCTCATTAGGATATTCGCTGTTTGTGTAAAGCGAATACCCAACTCACTGCTGGCTGTGGATTCGATCTCATTAGGGTATTCGCTGTCATTGTAGAACGAAAACCCAACTCACAGCTGGCTGTGGATACGATCTCATTAGGGTATTCGCTAAATGTGTTAAGCGAATACCCAACTCACTGCTGGCAGTCGATTCGATCTCATTAGGGTATTCGCTGAATGTGTAAAGCGAATACCCAACTCACAGCTTGCAGTGGATTCGATCTCATTAGGATATTCGCTGTTTGTGTAAAGCGAATACCCAACTCACAGCTGGCTGTGGATTCGATCTCAGTAGGGTATTCGCTGAATGTGTAAAGCGAATACCCAACTCACAGCTGGCTGTGGATTCGATCTCATTAGGGTATTCGCTTTCAGTGCAGAACGAATACAAAACTCACAGCTGGCTGTGGATTCGATCTCATTAGGGTATTCGCTGTCATTGTAAAACGAATGCCCAACTCACAGCTGGCTGTGTATTCGATCTCATTAGGGTATTCGCTGTCAGTGTAGAACGAATACCCAACTCACAGCTGGCTGTGGATTCGATCTCATTAGGGTAATCGCTGTTTATGTAAAGCGAACTTAACTCCCTGCTGGCAGTGGATTCGATCCCATTAGGATATTCGCTGCGCGTGTAAAGCCAATACCCAACTCACAGCTGGAAGTGTATTCGAGCTATCTCATTAGGGTATTCGCTGTCAGTGTAAAGCGAATACCCATCTCACAGCTGGCTGTGGATTCCATCTCATTAGGGTATTCTCTGAATGTGTAAAGCGAATACCCAACTCACAGCTGGCAGTGGATTCGATCTCATTAGGATATTCGCTGTTTGTGTAAAGCGAATACCCAACTCACTGCTGGCTGTGGATTCGATCTCATTAGGGTATTCGCTGAATGTGTAAAGCGAATACCCAACTCACTGCTGGCAGTGGATTCGATCTCATTAGGGTATTCGCTGTCAGTGTAGAACGAATACCCAACTCACAACAGGCTGTGGATTCGATCTCATTAGGGTATTCGCTGTCAGTGTAAAACGAATACCCAACTCACTGCTTGCAGTGGATTCGATCTCATTAGGGTATTCGCTGTCAGTGTAGAACGAATACCCAACTCACAGCTGGCTGTGGATTCGATCTCATTAGGGTACTCGCTGTCAGTGAAGAATGAATACCCAGCTCACAGCTGGCTATGGATTCGATCTCATTAGGGTATTCGCTGTCAGTGTAGAACGAATACCCAACTCATAGCTGGTTCGATTAGGGTATTCGCTGTCAGTGTAGAACGAATACCCAACTCACAACTGGCTGTGGATTCGATCTCATTAGGATATTCGCTGTCATTGTAGAACGAATACCCAACTCACAGCTGGCTGTGGATTCGATCTCATTAGGGTATTTGCTGTCAATGTAGTACGAATACCCAACTCACAGCTGGCTGTGGATTCGATCTCATTAGGGTATTCGCTGTTTGTGTAAAGCGAATACCCAACTCCCTGCTTGCAGTGGATTCGATCTCATTAGGGTATTCTCTGTGCGTGTAAAGCGAATACCCAACTGACAGTTGGCAGTGTATTCGGTCTCATTAGGGTATTCACTGTCAGTGTAAAGCGAATAGCCATCTCACAGCTGGCTGTGGATTCGATCTCAACAGGGAATACGCTGAATGTGTAAAGCGAATACCCAACTGACAGTTGGCAGTGTATTCGGTCTCATTAGGGTATTCACTGTCAGTGTAAAGCGAATAGCCATCTCACAGCTGGCTGTGGATTCGATCTCAACAGGGAATACGCTGAATGTGTAAAGCGAATATCCAACTCACTGTTGGCAGTAGATTCGATCTCATTAGGGTATTCGCTGTCAGTATAGAACGAATACCCAACTCACAGCTGGCTGTGGATTCGATCTCATTAGGGTAATCGCTGAATGTGTAAAGCGAATACCTTACTTATTGCTGCAGTGGAGTCGATCTCATAAGGGTATTCGCTATCAGCGTAGAACGAATACCCAACTCACTGCTGGCTGTGGATTCGATCTCATTAGGGTATTCGCTGAATGTGTAAAGCGAATACCCAACTCACTGCTGGCAGTGGATTCGATCTCATTAGGGTATTCGCTGTCATTGTAGAACGAATACCCAACTCACAGCTGGCTGTGGTTTCGATCTCATAAAGGTATTCGCTGTCATTGTAGAATGAATACCCAACTCACAGCTGGCTGTGGATTCGATCTCATTACGGTATTCGCTGTCAGTGTAAAGCGAATACCCAACTCACTGCTGGCTGTGGATTCGATCTCATTAGGGTATTCGCTGTGTGTGTAAAGCGAATACCCAACTCACTGCTGGCTGCGTATTCGATCTCATTAGGGTATTCGCTGTCAGTGTAGAACGAATACCCAACTCACAGCTGGCTTTGGATTCGATCTCATTAGGGTATTCGCTGTGTGAATAAAGCGAATACCCAACTCACTGCTGGCAGTGGATTCGATCTCATTAGGATATTCGCTGTCAGTGTAGAACGAATACGCAACTCACAGCTGGCTGTGAATTCGATCTCATTAGGGTATTCGCTGTGTGTGTAAAGCGAATACCCAACTCACTGCTGGCAGTGGATTCGATCTCATTAGGGTATTCGCTGTCAGAGTAGAACGAATACCCAACTCACAGCTGGCTGTGGATTTGATCTCATTAGGGTATTCGCTGCGTGTGTAAAGCGAATACCCAACTCATAGCTGGCAGTGGATTCGATCTCATTAGGGTATTCGCTGTCAGTGTAGAACGAATACCCAACTCACAGCTGCCTGTGGATTCGATCTCATTAGGGTATTTGGTGCGTGTGTAAAGCGAATACCCAACTCACTGCTGGCAGTGGATTCGATCATTAGGGTATTCGCTGTCAGTGTAAAGCGAATACCCAACTCACTGCTGGCTGTGGATTCGATCTCATTAGGGTATTCGCTGTGTGTGTAAAGCGAATACCCAACTCACTGCTGGCAGTGGATTCGATCTCATTAGGGTATTCGCTGTCAGTGTAGAACGAATACCAAACTCACAGCTGGCTGTGAATTCGATCTCATTAGGGTATTCGCTGTGTGTGTAAAGCGAATACCCAAGTTATAGCTGGCAGCGGATTCGATCTCATTAGGGTATTCGCTGTCAGAGTAGAACGAATACCCAACTCACAGCTGGCTGTGGATTTGATCTCATTAGGGTATTCGCTGTGTGTGTAAAGCGAATACCCAACTCACTGCTGGCAGTGGATTCGATCTCATTAGTGTATTCGCTTTCAGTGTAGAACGAATACCCAACTCACAGCTGGCTGTGGATTCGATCTCATTAGGGTATGCGGTGTGTGTGTAAAGCGAATACCCAACTCACTGCTGGCAGTGGATTCGATCTAATTAGGGTATTCGCTGTCAGTGTAAAGCGAATACCCAACTCACTGCTGGCTGTGGATTCGATCTCATTAAGGTATTCGCTGTGTGTGTAAAGCGAATACCCAACTCACTGCTGGCTGCGGATTCGATCTCATTAGGGTATTCGCTGTCAGTGTAGAACGAATACCCAACTCACAGCTGGCTGTGGATTCGATCTCATTAGGGTATTCGCTGTGTGAATAAAGCGAATACCCAACTCACTGCTGGCAGTGGATTCGATCTCATTAGGGTATTCGCATACAGTGTAGAACGAATACCCAACTCACAGCTGGCTGTGAATTCGATCTCATTAGGGTATTCGCTGTGTGTGTAAAGCGAATACCCAACTCATAGCTGGCAGCGGATTCGATCTCATTAGGGTATTCGCTGTCAGAGTAGAACGAATACCCAACTCACTGCTGGCTGTGGATTTGATCTCATTAGGGTATTCGCTGTGTGTGTAAAGCGAATACCCAACTCACTGCTGGCAGTGGATTCGATCTCATTAGGGTATTCGCTGTCAGTGTAGAACGAGTACCCAACTCACAGCTGGCTGTGGATTCGATCTCATTAGGGTATGCGGTGTGTGTGTAAAGCGAATACCCAACTCACTGCTGGCAGTGGATTCGATCTCATTAGGGTATTCGCTGTCAGTGTAGAACGAATACCCAACTCACAGCTGGCTGTGGATTCGATCTCATTAGGGTATTCACTGTGTGTTTAAAGCGAATTCCCAACTCACTGCTGGCAGTGGATTCGATCTCATTAGGGTATTCGCTGTCAGTGTATATCGATTACCCAACTCACAGCTGGCTGTGGATTCGATCTTATTAGGGTATTCCCTGTGTGTGTAAAGCGAATACCCAACTCAATGCTTGCAGTGGATTCGATCTCATTAGGGTATTCGCTGTCAGTGTAGAACGAATACCCAACTCACAGCTGGCTGTGGATTCGATCTCATTAGGGTATTCTCTGTGTGTGTAAAACGAATACCTAACTCACTGCTGGCAGTGGATTCAATTTCAGCTGGATATTGAATATCCAATTCCCTACTCATTACTCATTGCCAACTTCACACACCTGAAAATAATGTGTTATAAATAAAATGCCACACTTTTCAAATAAGTAAGTTATTTCATTTAAGTATTGTCGAATGCAGTAAAACATTCATGACATCACAATTTCAATTGCGCAGCCTGCAGGTATTGAAAAAAATCATCTGATACAACCTTAATGTCATATTGACACAGGGTAGATATGGCATAATCACATGGTAGCACAACACCACCCTTATCAGGCCGACCTGGCAATGGTGGGTTGCTTGGTACTTGCGACCAAAAGACTTCGAAGAACACGTTACCATCTTTTTTGGGGAAACCTCAGACATAGGATGCCACGGACCTTGGAACAAGACCAATAGGCTAACCAGTCACTTCTCTTTTTATAGCAGTTATAATTCCGATTTTATCAAGAATTTCAACTGTAGAGCCTACACTACCTGCTGACTCACAATTACTGATCCGGAATTGGTTGAAACGCTTATCTCGCAGAAACCGTCACAAAAATAGAATGCAAATATTTATTCATACGACTTTGCTAGCGATGGTAAGACCATGATAATGTACAATATTGCAAATTACCTATTTTCGTTTTGAGTCCATTTAAGTTTTGTTTTTGTGATGGGTGCCACGCTTAACTGCTACGCGTTGCCAAATTTTGCACACGAGCGTCTGCGATAGTCTTTGTAATTCCGGCGCTTGATCAGAAGTAAACAATATATCAAAAGTTTAAGTTCGTCAATGTTTAGTTCAAATGCTGTTTATTGCCACTTAATGAGCATTTTCACTCGTTTTACTAAATATTTCTTTCATGGGATAGGAAATAAAAACGTTAATCGGAACTGGTTCATAACCGGAACTGGTTGACAAACTGTAGTAAATAACTTAGCAGAAAAATAAAGTTTGCATTTGAAAACTTACGAATATCTTAATTATTTTACCACTGACCGTTCCAAGGCGGTAACCCCGAGTGTTCTCATTGTCGTTGATTGTTTGTATGGTTTTTTTGAATTTGACATACTTATAAACAAATGCTCTCTTTACCTCTCTTCTTTTTCGTTGAGTGGGGAGGCTGGGTTTTGTGATTGTGGCGATCCCTGATATGCATATTTCACCTAATAAAATCTTGACCCATGTAAAAAGGGTGAAATATGAAAGAAAAAGCCGCATTTAGAAAGCTTTACTTAACATTGATCTATTAAAAATTGATCCACAAATGTATGACCGTTATTTAAGAAGTTTTCAGTTTCTATGTCATCGTTATTAATAAGCTGTAGTCGAGAAAAAAATCAAACCTTGAACGATTTTACAAACAGCTCACTCGGACGGCACTGGCTGGATCTTCCGTTTTGTATAACTTGTGTTTCAATCTCTGTTGTATCTAGAACTTCTGTGAACGAAAATGCAGTGTCAAATTTATCATCTTCTTCACCGAGATTTTCATCAATACACGTTTTACCACGAAACTCATTGCGGTTACACAAGTAGCAAAATATGTTACCAAATCTCATGGAGGTCCAGGGTTTCCTAAATGTTGCATTGAACGAGATACAGAGATCCCAAGAGTCGTCTCGTGATTTAATTATTCCTGACACGTTACAGGCCCTTATAATTTCAGGCTTGCACTTAAACTTTGTCAAATCAAAGCCGCTCGGGGGATAGAAGAAAATAAGACAATTAGAGCCGACCTTGGTATCCTTGTCTTGAATAAGTTTCTCGGCGTCGTCAAAGAAATCATTGTCCGACTGTGACGTACAGGATATTGCCTCTTGCCATTTAATGCCGTCTGTGACGTTATTACACTCTGCACATTCTGAACTTAGGTAAATCATTTTCTTACTTGGAGAATACACCGGATAGACTGTCGACAGAGATTTGGAGTGATTATCTTCGCAGCGGGTTGCATTTCCGATATATTTCAGGTCACCGGAGCATGTATCTATCATTTTGTAGTATCTTGCAAAGTTGACTGATTTCTGCGATGCTAGAGTTGACCGACAAGATGTGGTGAGATTTTCATTCGCAATCGTGCTATATCGGTCTAAATCCCGATGACAAAAATTTTTGAAGAGTCCACAGTCGTCTGAACACGAGCAGGGGCTACAACAGGGAGTATGTTTTGTTGAAAATGGAAAAGGTTTGGACGCATTGTTGTCGCAAAATGATGTGAATGGACATAGCTCAAAAAGACGGTCTGGTATTGCCCATTGCTTCGACATAGAGTTTTCTATGATCACGGTCATTAAAAAGATGATACATATACAAGTTTTCATTTTAATGTTCAGCTCGTTATTCGGCCTACAAATATATTATTACAGATACAATAATCACATTAGTTTGTACATCACAAATACATCCATTCGTTTTCAAGAAACTTTAACGAAAGAGCCGGTTAAGTCATCGGAAGGATCTTAAATACTTCAGGACTCATTACTAAATTATTCTCGCATGTCAGATCTGTGGACACAATAACATCTGAAACATCTAAAACTCTAATTTATAATTCGAAAAAAAAAGTAAAAATATGCATATCAGGAAAATAGCCTACAGAATAACAATAGCCTTGAGAATAACAAGTAAGCAGTTGCAGGAAATTAACCAGATACAATTTAATTATACTGCAAAGAAAGTTCCTCGAATTTGATTGGATGATTTGCCGTTGATGTAATTCCGTATTTACGAACTCCTGCGAAGTTCATAAGCCACAGACGCTCTTTAAAGGGGATTCGTGAAAAGTACATTATATATTATATTATTATAGAAATATACGAAAATGGAAATTTGAAAGCCACCGAATATGACAATTTTGTAGGGTGGTCATGGTTTGATTGAGCCTATTTATGGACATTAATGGAAATGCATACTATCAACGCCACCTAGCCCCAGGTTGAGCGCAACTCAATATTGCCACCAATAAACAGTAAATTTTAGATCCAACACGATGATGCGCATATGGCGGTGAACATGAAACCTTCAGTGTGGTATTATCAGATTAATACCATTGGATGTTCAGCGGCGTATGGTCCCCAGATAAGATAAAAAAATGGGTTTTCCCTAAACGAGAAAACAATGGGCGGAATTAAACAGAATAGAATAGAATTTTGATAGTGGATCTGAGAATACAAATCCTGCATATCACAGACAACGCCAAAGGCAAAAGTTAAAAGCAGGAAGTTTATCCTAGGGGTGATTGAAAAATATCAAAATCTAAATGCATATTGGCTAAAAAGTGGAGGATATTTTAACAATAGTAATTTAAGAGGTACTGTTAACATAGTACTTAAGTATCGTGCTCGACGACCTTCAAAGAATTGAAGCACTGATTCAATGTACGGGGAATCTTTTTATAGCCGCCAAACGGTACAAACAACGCTACTTTGATACTGAAATTGGAACTTTGAAAGCCACCGACCACGACAATTATAAACATATTGCATGATCGGTTTGATTGAGCCTGTTCATTGAAAGAAATGGAAATGTATATTATTATCTACACCTCCTAGCCCCGGTTTATTTTTATCGTGAAGAATGTAGTATCAAAGCACTTCGAGTAAAACTTTACAAAAAAGATGGGACAAAACTTTGTTCATTGATGCTTATTTTATCCTTAGTTTAAGTTGTGGTATTGACACATATCTAGACATGTGTTAAAGGGAGATGATGTTGTTGTTGATTTTTCACTAATTTAAAGTCGAGGTTATCTTCCTTTTCCTAAATAATGACAATATGCATAATAAATCGTATTATACAATATATTTGAAGAAATCATGCTATTATTCCCTTATCATATTAACCATATAATAATAATACAAAGTATTGTACTCATAATTACTTTAAGTAGTACTCAGTACTGGACTTCAATACTTGACCCATATAGTAAACACATTAAAAGAAAAAAAAATAAAACAAGTTCTTAGCTCACCAGAGACAAAGCTCTGAGTGAGCTATGGTGATCAGAGGGGGACCAGATGTCCTTCGTCCGTCAGCTTGTTGTTTGTTAACGCGATAGAGGCCACAATTTTTAACCGATTGTCATCAAACTTGGTCAGAATGTTTCTCTTAGTGGTGTGTCGATCTCTTAAGAAACTGGGTCATCTTGGGTCAAAAACTAGGTCACTAGGTTAGATTAAAGGAAACATTTTGTTAACGCAATGCAGGTCACATTTTTTATCCGACTGTCATCAAATTTGGTATGAATAATGATTCTGATGATCTCTACTCAAATTGTTAAAATCATGTTCTTGAATTGCCCAGGGGCCCTGCCCTGGGTTTTGTTTCTTTCAAATTCTGCATTAAACCTTTGATTATCTGCAGTTATCAATCAGATTTTGACACAAACTTTATACCATCTTAAAATTCGATCTTTCCTTAACAATTCATTAAGGGGTTGTTCAGTGATAAAATTTGAAACAAAATTTGAGTAGCAGAGTGAAAATTTCAAGTGTCAAAATTCCAATATTTCTACCTGTCTTCAGCAATATTTAGATTCAATCTTAAGATGTATTAGGATGCATTTTCAGAGTTCATTCCTCCAGTTGCTGGTCAATGACCTAATTAAATCGCTGCTTAGCTCTTTGCTCTGGAAGAATTTATATTGTAAATTTTGTCATTTTCTATGGATACTGACCAAATAAACTTTCTAACTTTATAGCACGTAGAAAAACAGGATTATCTGAATATTTTATTCACTGTTTGTAAGTAAAACAGCAACAACAAATTTGAAGCACATTCTCAAAATGTTCAGAACTCAAGCATTTGATTTTTTTCTGAGACTAGTATCAGTTTTCGGCAGTCAGATGCTTGAGAATTGAGTATCGTCTCTAGTCTCAGTTTTATTTATCCCCCCGCCAAAGGCGTGGGGGATATTAGTAATGCCCTTCGTCCGTGCGTCCGTGCGTCCGTCCGAGCGCACCGCAAGGCATCTGTTGGGTACCATCTGTCCGTCCGAGCGCACCGCAAGGCATCTGTTGGGTACCATTCCCATTCATTCCGTTGTGTCTTGTTGGGTACATTTTTTGCTTATTGGGTAGTTTTAAACAAAAGAAATACCCAACAAAGGGTCAAATGTGGGAATGTCCGTCCGTGCGTCCGTGCGTCCGTACGAAACAATTTTGTCCGGAGCATAAGTCCAAAACTACAGGAAGGATTTTATTCAAACTTCATACACTGACAGAGCACATTGTTAGGTAGTGCAGTGTGCAAGAACAGTAACTCTACCTTGCCTATTTTTAGAGTTATTCCCCTTTATCATATTTACTTCATAAATTTTGTCCGGAGCATAACTCCAAAACTACTGGAGGGATTTTATTCAAACTTCATACACTGACAGAGCACATTGATAGGTAGTGCAGAGTGCAAGAACAGTAACTCTACCTTGTCTATTTTTAGAGTTATTCCCCTTTATCATATTTACTTGATAAATTTTGTCCCAACCATAACTCCAAAACTACTGGAGGGATTTTATTCAAACTTCATACACTGACAGAGCACATTGGTAGGTAGTGCAGTGTGCAAGAACCATAACTCTACCATGCCTATTTTAAGAGTTATTTCCCTTTATCATATTTACTTGATAAATTTTACCTGGAGCATAACTCAAAACTACTGGAGGGATTTTATTCAAACTTCATTCACTGACAGAGCACATTGGTAGGTAGTGCAGTGTGCAAGAACTATATCTCTACCTTGCCTATTTTTAGAGTTATTCCCCTTTATCATATTTACTGGATAAATTTTGTCCGGAGCAAAACTCCAAAACTACCGGAGGGATTTTATTCAAACTTCATACACTGACAGAGCACATTGGTAGGTAGTGCAATGTGCAAGAACCATAACTCTACCTTGCCTATTATTAGTGTTATTCCCCTTTATCATATTTACTTGATAAATTGGATCTCCCGACCATAACTCCAAAACTACTGGAGGGATTTTATTCAAACTTCATACACTGACAGAGCACATTGGTAGGAAGTGCAGTGTGCAAGTGCAATAACTCTACCTTGCCTTTTTTTAGAGTTATTCCCCTTTATCATATTTACTTGATACATTTTTTCCAGAGCATAAATCAAAAACTACTTGAGGGATTTTATTCAAACTTTTTACACTGACAGAGCACATTGGTAGGTAGTACATTGTGCAAGTCCAAAAAATCTACCTTGCCTTTTTAGAGTTTTTCCTCGTTATCATATTTACTTGATAAATTTTGTCCGGAGCATAACTCCAAAACAACTTGAGGGATTTTATTCAAATTTCATATACTGACAGAGCACATTGGTAGGTAGCGCAGTGTGCAAGAACAATAACTCTATCTTGCCTATTTTTAGAGTTATTCCTCTTCATCATATTTACTTGATAAATTTTGCCCGGAGTATAACTCCAAAACTACTGGAGGGATTTTATTAAAACTTCATAAACTGACAGAGCACATTGGTAGGTAGTGCAGTGTGCAAGAACAATAACTCTACCTTGCCTATTTTTAGAGTTATTCCACTTTATCAGAATTACTTGATAAATTTTGTCCGAAGCTTAACTCCAAAACTTAAAAGGATTTCCTCTTCAGGTATAATATACGAAAGAACAACCTTCAGGTAACTTTTTTCCGGCGGGGGGATTGACCATGTGTAACATGGCTCTTGTTGTCTTTGGCCCTGATCTTGACCAAACCAGTATTTAACCCTTTCCTCCATATATACACATTTTTACTAAATGGCAACAGTGTAGATCCAGGTCAGCCTGCTCATTTGTGTCGTCTGTTCTTGTCGCATTTTAGTCAAATTCGCGTCGCTTGTTTGAATAACCATGGTAACACGAATGCGGCGCACATCATTATCATGGAACTTTATAAAGCACATACTTGTCAATATAAACAAAACTACTTATGGGAAAAGAGCCAAACTTCGCAACGTCAAAGCGCGGTAAACGATTGTTGTTATGTCAAAATTGTACATCAGTTGGATTTTGCGTTTCAAAAACAATTAATATTTAAGCGAGCTATCACCAACGCGAAAACGTCAGAAATATCGTCGTTAGAACGGCTGGAAATACGCGCTTTTATAAAATTCTGTCATGATCTAGTTTTTAAGTGGCATCAGTGGTTTTGTCAATCTCACTAAAGTCAGATCTAACAAAATGATAGCGTAGCGGTTTTCAGGATATGATTTTAATCAGATTGTGGTTTTGTAACTGTCAGGAGAGTCATGAAATAGGCCCGGCAAGGGAAAAAGAAATAAATCGGCGTGACGGCGGTGACGTCAAGCCGGGAGGCGATTGAAACGGACACGAGTCTACTTATTAGGGCGCTTTCCGAACTATTCTATAATGGATCGGGAACAGTGCAACGGATATTGCCGAACAAATTACATTTTTTCAGAGGTAACTTAATATTTTACTAACAAATTAGTTTTTCAATTGATGTTTTTGTTTGATATATGTATCATTAAAAATTCATAAAGTAATAAATAACAATAAATATGTTTGTTATTTTACTAACGTTTGAGTAAACATCTACGGACGCTGTGTCTACAATGCAAACACTTGTTCTTTTATAACAATTACAAATGTGTAATGAATTATTTTTAGATGTACTTTTGTTGCTAAAGGACCGCTATACGGAGCGGTGGGTAATGCATTCCCGGTCGTTTCTTCGGCGTTTCGAACGAAAAGAGGACCAATTTTTTAATCGCCTCTTAACCACTGGCGTGACTTTGATCGGGAATGAAACACTGCTATTTTTGATAAGTAGGTACGCCGGCATCGCATTCCTGTGACGGGGTCTATTTTGAGAAACTTTGAAGTTTGTTTAATTGTATTTGAGGTATTTTGAATAATATAAAAACTATAACAAAAGTCTACGTTATTTTTTATCATCCTTCGTATTTTGTTTTAAAAATAAAATCCACTATAGATCATGAGTATGTTGAACGGCTGTAGGGGTACACTTAACCTATTTTGAGTGAGGGATTTACTACAAAATTCAAATATGTGTTCCTTATCATCACTCAAATTATTCCTTAACATCACGCACATCATATGTGACAAGGTCCATAATTCTAATAATCATATTTTCCAGGATAATCTTCCCTTTAGTCTTAGAATTTTCTTTAAAACTTGTAATTCTTTACTGTAACTTATTTATTACTCGAGATATCTACTACAGACATTGAACAAATGATCAATTTCATCATAAACATTATATGCAGTATGCTTTAACTCTTCCACTGACCGTTCCAAGGCGGTTCTCTACGTAGTTAATTGTTGTTGTGGCGTCTTATTTAATTTTAATCTTTTCCTCTCTTCTTTTTTCGCTGCCTGGAGAGGCTGTGTTTTATGAGTGTGGCGATTCCTGATCTGCATATTCCACTTTTTTCCACAGGCATTTTTATATTTTATCTGTATACCAATTTGATTTCAATGATAAATTTCGGGAGAATATGTCAGTTTCAGTGACAGCTCTTGTTAAATATCAGTTGTTTGTAAGTATAAATATATTAACGATAAAATCTATACACTGACAACTTAGAATTGTCTATAAGAGCAAAATTAATAATTTTTCAATTAAAATGGAGTTATTTAAAAAAGTAATGTATGCATATCAGGAATCGCCACACTCACAAAACACAGCCTCCCCACGCAGCAAACAAGAGAAGAAGAGAGAGAGCATGTTTGTTATAAGTATGTCAAATCAAATAGGACACCACAAAGAATTAACGAAAAAGAGAACCCTTGGGGATACCGCATTGGAACGGTCAGTGGCAAAACAAATTGCCACTGGGGGTTAAAACCAGGTTCTAGGGTGCACCAACTTCACACTTGCCCCAACAGGGTACTCAATGCTCTTACCGAGACCAGGGCTCCTGGAGTAAAATCAGCAAGAACACGATGACAGGGATAGAAGAAACAAATCGAGCTTCTATGTTCATTTAAAAAACAAATTCCCTAAAAACTTCATAAAATCTTATACCCCTGCCACCGTCGTGCAACCAAAGAGGTATGCATAATGATCAACTGTAGATGGGTTAATCACCAAGCCTGCAGAGCGCTGTAAAATATTATGTTGGTAACCTTTCTTTTTAAATTTACAGATGGTTTTTACGAATAATCGGGAGAAATTAATATGCCTTTTATCTTCTTAAGTTTATAAATTGAATCTCTATTAAAAAAACTGGCTGTAAAATACCTTGTTGGAATAGTGATTTTAAACTGCACCTATTTTTATGAATGAGATCTGAAAATCGGCGATAAAACTTGCAAAAGGTTTTCCCTAATTTGTGATACCGATAACCTTGTTTAAAAAGATTTTCTGTAATGCAAAGATTACGTTCATTGAAATCATTCACATCGTCGTCTAAAAACGAAAAATTTACTGTATTTAAATTTTAATCATCTCTTTTATCATATATTTTAGTTGTTACGTAACCATTTTAAATGGAAAGATTTAGATCAAGAAAGTTTGCTTGCTTTTTTTGAAGTGTTCGCTTTATTAAGTTGTAGTTCTTTAGGATAAATCTCATTAACCAGTGATGGAAAATGGTTATTATCTATATTAAATAAATCATCAAGGTACCTCGAGGTGTTGTTAAAAGCTGTAATAATATAATCTTGATGTTCAGTAGAAAGAGGTAACAGTCTCATTCATAACATTTTAAAACAGACCAGCAACAAGGGGTGCACAATTAGCACTCATTCGGATGCCTATTACCTATTTATACAACTTGGATGTCAGAATCTTGGACTTGATTTCGGCGATATGAATTTACAAACCAGTACTCTGCATCATATATAAATAGGGGTACCGAATCTAACATAAATATTATCCAGTAAGAAAGTTATTGACTATTAGGTCTTGACAAGTCCATAAAGTATAATTATCATAAGAATCATCTGTAAAAATGCCCTATGTTCATTGCAAGCGCTAAAGGTTTTATTTTCTCTAGCAAACGTTTTTTTCAATGAGACTGATTAGCTTGTCTCTTATTTAATTATAAGGGAGCGAAGTGTATTAAGTTGATAAATCATAAGTAGACAAACAGAACGCCAAAAAATTATTTGATTTAAGAAACGTCATTTGAATTTTTAATCGACCAAAAAAAGTTTTTGCCAGAAGTTTCAAAAACCTTATCGCAATACCTAATAATAGCATGTTCTTTTATAGCTGTTAGACAAGATGTTAAGAGCACGGATAATTTAGTAAAAGTGCAAGAACTAGAGTTAGCAATAAATCTTGCTTTATACGGTGTTTTATGCATTTTAGGCAACCAATTCATAGTACGTACTTTGTCTTATTTCGGCTCAATACTGATTCTAAATTTTGTAATTTGTAGAGTGTGGTCAGTAACAATATCACTCTCAGATGAAGAGGTCAGTATATAGGCATTAGTGCTGTTTAGTTCTTCAGTTAAAATATTAATATAGAGTATCCGTCACACTACAATTGCATGATTAGAAGCCTTATCAGCAGGTGTTAAACAAATCTGTTATGCAAGTCTTGAGTTCCTTTATTCAAATGACGAAAGTTAAATCGAGGTCGAGATGGTAATAAAGCAACGTTTTAAATATGTTTTTTTTTCCAGTTAAACCGTGCATTAGCCTCAGCATGTTCTCTTTTGCACCATTTATTGCAAAATAAGTTTAAAGACTCAGCAATTTCTGCACGACATGCTTTATAATCAATTTTGTATGAAATTCTATATAAAGGACCTTTAGAAATTAAATAACGAATTCTAGAGTCTTTGATTACATTAAGATCCCCGGTAACAACATGACCGGCAGACTTATAACAATATTTAGTTTTGGAAGCATTGTTTTCGTAAAATGAGGTGAATGGGCATATCTCAAAATGACGGTCTGGTAAGGCCCGTTCCTTCGTAAAATAGTGTTTTATGAACACAGTTATAAATAAGGTGATATATAAACAAGTCTTCATTTTGTTTTTTATCTCTTTTTTATTCCACAAAAATATTAAATAAAGTATTCACAGTAGTTTCATTTAAACACCTGTGTCGCCCTCTGATACTTTGTCGGAATAAAAATGCACATACAAAACAGGCTTAATTCCAACTTGCTCTAAAGAGCTTGGCATCATCATGAACATGTTGTCATAAGCAATTTAATTTGAAAGTTTCATTAAGTATAAAAAATGGGCATAACTCCATCAAATGTAACCTTGACCTACGGAATTTGGCAGTATCACAAGCATGTTGTCATAAGCAATATAATGTAAAAAAATCATGAAGAAAAAAATAGAAAAGGCGAAGTTTTAGCCAACGTTGTTTTTGTATCAAAATATAAGCACAAAAAGGGGCATAACTCCATCAAATGTAACACTGACCTTTAAAATATAGCATCATCCTGAGCAATTTAATATGAAATTTTCATTAAGAAATACTGAGAAATGGCAAAGTTATAGCCAACGTTAAGTTTGCGTGTCAAACTCCAAGTACAAAAAGGTGCATAACTCCATCAAATCTGACATGGACCTTAATAATTTGGCATCATTACGAGAAGAATTATTAAGAAATGGCAAAGTTATAGCCAACATTAAGTTTTCGTTACGGACGGACATACGGACGGACGTTCAAAGCGATCACTGCGTATCACCATTTCTTCGAAAGGGCGACACAAAAATTGTTTATGAAATCTTTGATTGTTAAGTCGCTTGAATATAGTAATTTAAAAAGAAGGATTTTGTGTCAAACAAGTTTCATAACAAAATGTTAACATTTGGAATGGAAATAAAATCGGAGCGACGCTGGTGAATTCGCCGTACGCAGGTAAAGATTTAGTACTGTCGGACTATTTTCCTAATTATTTTAGTGACCTTACATGCTCCTTACATGCTCTCTATTCCTCTCTTCTTTTTCGCTGCGGGGGTGGCTGTGTTTTGTGAGTGTGGCGATTCCTGATATGCATGTTTCACTTTAAAAAAATCAGTCAGAATTTTTTTTTGATAACTTTTTATATAAACACAAAAGTTACTGCAGTAAAGATGCTATGTATTTTTTGGAGCTGAACGCACGTGCTTGGCATCGATCAATCTCGACATATTACACCTATGTCAGAACCGGGGGATATGGCATGTATGATCATTGTCCTCTCATAGGTAAATACCTTTACGAATAAGAAGTTCAATATTTTCATTTATGTATTCGTGATATTCATTCATTTTATTTTGCGCTCCGGAAAGAGAGGCACCTTTTATCTAAAACCGTTCATTTACAGCTAGTTTAACAAAGGTAGACGCAATATTAATTTAAACAAATAATGATTAAGAAGACCAAAAACGAATGAATATTAACACAAGAATTCGGTAAATAACCGTCATTGGGCATCTCAAACTCATCTGCACAGATACGTAATGTCTCCACTGGAGTGCCGGAATCTTGGGATTGATTTTGGCGATATGAATTTACAAACCTATACTCTGCGTCATATATTGTCTTATTGGCTACTCTGAAGTAAACCTTTAACTCGGAGAAAACATATTCGTATGGAAATAAATCAACTTGTTCACAAAAGAATAACTTCGTCAGGATCATACCAGTGTGGATCCACTTAGTTGGGTATAATGGAAACAGATAATCCGCCGATGTTACCAGTTGTCTGTTGTACAACAAATGTTCCGCCAAAAATAATATTGTTTTGTTAATTTCTGTGGATATCCCTAACACGTCTGTTGGTGTTGGGCTGTATTTTATGATCTCGTTAAATTTTACAAATAATGGGTATTGTTTCTCATATTTTAGGAACCAAGTTTCTGTTGAAGCCTGTTGGATCACATCGTGTAAGTAGGATGGGTTTGCGTAACCTTAAGGATAAGTTACGTTTGCTATGATATATCTAACGGCTTCAGATCCTCGGATGTCTGTATGAATGGAATAACATACCAGTCCTGTAAAATACCTCTGTGTAACCATGGTGCTAGTGTATTTATCTTATCGTCTTTCCGCATCTTGCTAAAGAATGCTCCGGGAACGGTCTGATTGTTGATCGGTGTTAATTTCAAGACAACAGAAAATAGAGTTCCGTACCATAGCGTGCTGTAATAGCTACAACTACCGTTGACAAGCTGTTGTCCGAGTGGACATCTTCTTGGTCTACAAGAGCTCTGCAAAATAAAAGGTTTATAATTTACAAATAATTAACACTCTTTATTATCGAGTTTTCGAACCCGTGTTCTTTTTCAAGAAAAATACAGAAATTATTCCGTTTTAAGTAACATCCATTGCCCAAGGTTATAAAACTGAGCATGGAAACCAGTATCAAATCTCAAGCATCTGATTGGCTGAAATGGCTACCAGTCGCCATTTCAGCCAATCAGATGCTTGAGATTTGAGACTGGTTTCCAATCTCAGCTTTATAAACTTCAACCCATGTTGAAAGCATACTGTTGTTTTCAACATTTAACTTAGCAAAAACCAAATCGGATACGTGGGCCTTGCAAATTTATAGCGATAAAGATTTTTTGGCAATGCTTTATTACGTATATTTCAGTAATGACATTCTTAATGACTTAGATATTTACAGACACAAATCTATCAGCAAAGTGATCCTTCATTCGTAAAAAGCGCTATCTATGGAAACAGGACGACACGTCCTGATTCTGCGGCAGCGATTTTGTTTTTACATTGATGTGCATTGTTTATAATTACAGAAAATATTCTCTTCGAACCCGAATGTTTTTGTAGATATCAAACAATAGCATTATACTTCGTCACGAGCATCGTTAAAATATCCATTCAGGAAACTTTTATGTCAACAAACTCACAGCTCCAAAGGTAAAGTTTCCTTTTTCAGTTAGAAATCTTCGTAACTGAAATTGTTATGTAGGGCAACAAATATTTAAAAAGTCTCAAAAATATTATTCATAGAAGCCTTTCTTTAAAATGAGCCCGTTTGTTTTTTTTTACGTTTAATTAGTTTTTCGAAAGATCCATCCATGATTCGGGCAAAAACAACATAGATCGATGCATAGTTCTGTCGATGCAGCCCATAATTTTTGTAGCCGAATGGAGCCGATTGTTTAATACATAAAAAAAGCCATTTGAAACCCTTGTTTTTATAATTTAATTGAATATACCTTGAACTTTTTTTAATTATTTTTTTAATTAAATTTTTTTTTAATTAAAAATAATTATAGCTACATCACTGAATCAAACATTAGCGCGGACGGAACATTTCAGTCGTCAGTTTAAATCGAATCAAAGCTCCTTCGTGGACAAAAATCTGCGTTTATAAACCGTCAATGGTCGTCATTAAACTTTTTATCTCGTATAAGGGATTGAATGTAAATATTTTATTAACTCAGTATTTCTTTGCGAAGTTTCGCAAACCGACATTTATAACATTTATTAGGGGAAATTTTTCTTTTTTTTATCAATAACAGTGCAATGACGACCGGAGACGGCCTTTAATATAATACGTTAACAAACCCAGAGTTTTGTTCATATAACATTGTAAAATTTCATACCCCACCCACCAATATGCAAGCATTCCAATTTCAGTAGTGTCCACACATTTTGATCTCACAAGTGTTTACCCTTGTAATTCGTTATTATGTTCTGTTACAATTGTTAACTACAGATACCGTGTAGTTCATGTAATAAAGTTTGCAATAAATACATTGATGAAATTAAACCCCTGTAATTGTGTGGTCCTCAAATTATTTTGAGGACTATACTTTGAAGCGCTAGTTTACCTTCAAACGTTTATATCAGATTTTTACGAAAGTCACATATTCTATGTCATCGTTATAATTACTTAATAGAATAAAACATATCAAACCTTGAACGATTTTACAAACAGCTCATCAGAGGACACTGGCTGGAACTTCTGGTTGGTATAATTTGTGTTTCAATCTCTGTTGTATCAAGATCTACTGTGAACGTCACCATGTTAAATTTATGATCATCATCACCGAAATTTTCATCGATGCAGAAATCTCGATAATAATCATTGCTGTTACACAAGTAGCAAAATATGTTACCAAACCTCGTGGAGGTCCCGGGTTGCCTAAATGTTGCATTGAACGTGGTACACAGATCCCAAGATTCGTCGCGTAATTTTATATTTCCTGACACATTACAGGACCTTATAATTTCAGGCTTGCATTTAAACGTGGTAAGATCAACGCCGTTAGAGGGATGGAAGAAAATAACACAGTTAGAGCCGACCGTATTATCATTGTCTTGAATTACTTTCTCGGCATCTTCGAAAAACATGCTGTCTTCCATTGACTCGCACGTTATCGCCTGTTGCAATTTGATGCTGTCTGTGACGTTATTACACTTTGCACATTCTGCATTTATGTAAATCATCTCGTTGCCCGGAGAATACACTGGATGGAAGAGAGAGTTCAAGGCATTATTCTCAAAGCGGGTTACATTTCCGATATTGTTTCGGTCACCGGAACATGTATCTATCATTTTATAGTCACGCGATATTTACTGAACTCTGTGATACTACAGTTGACCGGCAAACCGTGGTGATATTTTCATTTGCATTCATGTTATATCTGTCTAAATCCCGGTGACAACAATTTTTGAAGAGTCCACAATCGTCTGAACAGGAGCAGGGGCTACAGCAAGGAGTATATTTCGGTAAGTATCGAAATGGCTTGGACGCATTGTTTTCGCAAAATGATGTGAATGGGCATATCTCAAAAGACGGTCTGGTAATGTCCATTGCTTCGTCATAGTTTTTTATGATCACGGTCATAAATAAGGTGATACATATACATGTTTTCATTTTGATGTGAAGCTCGTTATACGGTCTACAAAAATATTAAATTAAATAATCATAGTAGTTTGTTAATCACAAACAAATCCTGTCAAATCCATTTTCAAAAAGTTTTAAAGATAGAACCTATTAAGTTATCAACAGTATCTTAAATACTTAAAGATCCATACTACATGTAAATTATCCAAGGATGTCAGATCAGAGGTAGCAATGCAACATGTGCCACTCTTGAAACGGCAACAAGTAAAAACCAGCTGCAAGGAGAAAATAATAAATTATACGTTTTTGGTACAATTGAAAAGTATAAGTTAATAAAGGACTGGGAAAACTGATTTAGCAAACATGCAAAATGTTTGAAAACTTTTATAAAGAATTTAAAAATAAGCGTATCAAAAAACGCATTGACAAGAAAACACAACCTCCCCAGACATCTAAAAAAATAGAAAAAAAGAACATAGGTTAATAAAATTATCATTTTCAATTAAGACATCACAAACAATTAACGAAAAATAGAATCCGAGCTTTTACCGCTTGAGGGCTTAAGCTGACAATGGTTTAAGTCTTTAGTTTATTAGAAAAACATCATTATTCAGTGTCTAACGTAGGGTTCATACACATTATTATGATAATCAGAGTTTTGATCCCCAATATATATGAAAATCAGTTGAATCAATTTGACTATTAAAATTTACAATTCACAGTAGGTTAAGTGTGGCAGCCGATAATATTCTCCCCGTACAAACAGGTCACCACTGTCTGTTATCATAATAAAATCTGCAACCGATGTCACATGATGAAGATCACTAAAGCAGGAATATCCACGGAACTTGTTTATAGTGGCTGCGGGGAGGAAAGGGGTGTTGACCAACTAGCTCAAACGGTCGAGTGCTCGAGGTTATATCGTCTATTGAAAGCCATAAGTGATGATCAACCACCTTTGTTTAATAGATAAGGAACGCTTTAATCAAAGTGTATACTGATGCCCCCGAAGGGAGGCATATTTTTATCCTTCGTCCGTCCGTCCGTGCGAAATGTCAGTCTGGTAAAATATTGTCTTCGATTCTTCCCCTAAAAACCGCTTGAGGGATTTCATTGAAAATTCACAGGATTTTTTCTCACTAAGCCTAGTTGTGCATATCAGGGCATTCCGCTCGGATTATTTTTGGCCAATTTATGAGCCCTTGGTTCTGTTTAGCGAGCTTTAAAAAGGTTGTCCATGTAGTCAGGTACGTAATCACCTTGAGGAGTAAGAGTTTCAATATTTTCATTTCATTTTTAGCTCGACTACTCGAAGAATATGTCGAGCTATTGTACTCACTTTGTCGTCGGCGTTTGAGTCCCGCTTTGGTTAAAGTTTGCATGTAATCTACCTATATCTTAAAAACTAGTATAGCTACAGCACGCCTGCGAAACGGACGAACACAGCACCGGCCGGAGCGCCCTTAAATGTTGGTTCGTATGGCTTCTGGTGCTGTGGTTTGTAGGGAACAGCGATAAAATCAAAAGGTAGGTGTCTTGGTTTTTTAATCGAGTGTTTCTAAACCGGATGCAAAATAAAAATTTTAAAAACGTAGTTCGACCCTCCTAGAACTACTTTTTATGCAGACAAAATATCTTTCAAGAAGTTTACGCCTGTAAGCATAAAACTTGAAAGTTCTATAAATTAGTGCTACACAACTGAAATTATCCGAGATTTAGGGTCGAACTACGTTTTTAAAATTATAGTATAGTATATAAAATATATTAGTATAGTACACTACACTACACTAAACTACACTACACTATACTACACTACACTACACTACACTATTCCACACCACACCACACAACACTATAATTATACTGTATTGTACCATACCATTCCATAACCAAAACCATAACCATACAATACCATAACATACCATACTTTACCATTGCAGAGGTATGAACAAATGACAAAATATGGGATAATTGGGTGTTGAGTGGTTAAGTTGGTGGGGGTTTGAGGTGGGCAGAGATACATGTAGTGGGTAGATGGGTGCGGAATGAGGTGTGTATGGGCTGGGTTGTGTACACCCTAAACAAGAGGGCCATGATGGCCCTAAATCGCTCACCTGAGTACAAAAGTACTCTCAGTTTTTAATAGGTTTCCAGTAAGAAGATTTTTAAAGATTGCCTTTTTTACATATTAAGGGCCCCAGGGCGGGGCCAATTTTGACCCTAGGACCAACATTTAAACAATGCTGGTAAAGGGTCTCTTCACAATACTCACCACCAAATATTCAAGGTCTAGTCGCATTAGTTTCAATGAAAAATGATTATTTATGTTTTCCTATATAAATCAATGTAAATTCAGAGAACCATGGGGCGTGGCCAATTTTGGCCCAGGGGACATAATTTGAACAAACTTGGTAGATATCCACTAGACAATGCTACATACCAAATATCTAAGCTTAAGGCATTGAGGTTTCCAGTAAGAAGATTTTTAAATATTGCCTTTTTTAGATATTAAGGGCCACCAGGGCGGGGCCAATATTGACCCCAGGGCCAACATTTAAACAATGTTGGTAAAGGGTCTCTTCACAATACTCAACAAAAATATCTAAGGTCTAGTCCTATTAGTTTCGGAGAAAAATGATTTTTCATGTTTTCCTATATAAATCAATGTAAACTAAGAGAACCATGGGGCGTGGCCAATTTTGGCCCAGGGGACATAATTTGAACAAACTTGGTAGACATCCACTAGACAATGCTACATACCAAATATCTAAAGGTAAAATATGCATATCAGGAATCGCCACATTCAGAAAAAAAACAGCCTTCCCACACAGTCAAGAAGAAGAGAGGGGTAGAGAGCATGGTTAATAAAATGACCAGTTTCAAAAAAGACATCACTAACAATAAACAAAAATGAAAACCCGAGGGGTTACCGCCTTGGATTGGAACGGTTTGTGGCAAATCAAATTGCCACTGGGGGTTTAAACCAGGTTCTAGGGTACACCAACCTCACACTTGCCCCAACAGGTTCTCATATCACAAAACAAGTACAAGTTGTCTTGGTGAAAAAACTCCAACCCACTTATCGGCTCAACAATGTTGCATGCAAAAGCACACAAACATATAAAACATAAGAAGTTTTAGGCATTGAGGTTTCCAGTAGGAAGATTTTTAAAGTTTTCCATTTTTACATATTAAGGGCCCCCAGGACGGGGCCGATTTTGACCCCAGGGCCAACATTTAAACAATGTTGGTAAAGGGTCTCTTCACAATACCCAACACCAAATATTTAAGGTCTAGTCCTATTAGTTTCGGAGAAAAATGATTTTTCATGTTTTCCTATATAAATCAATGTAAACTAAGAGAACCCTGGGGCGTGGCCGATTTTCGCCCAGGGGACATATTAATTTTGAACAAATTAAGTAGACATCCATTAGAAAATGCTACTTACCAAATATCTAAGCTGTACGCATTGTGGTTTGTGAGAAGATTTTTAAAGATTTCCAATAAAAGTCTATGTAAAATGAAGTGACACCTTGGGCGGGGCCAATTTTGACCCCAGAAATAATTTGAACAATCTTTGTAGAGTTCCGCTAGAGGGTGCTTAATGCCAAATATCTAAGCTCTAGGCCTTGTGGTTTCAGACAAGAAGATTTTTAAAATGTTTCCTTTAGGTTGCCACGGCAACCAGAGTTCTGCATGGAATTGATTTCTTTGAATAACTCTGGAAGAGCTTCATGCAAGGAATATCCGTGGCAAGTTTCATCAACTTTAGCCCAGGGGTTTAAGAGGAGATGTTGTTTAAAGCAAAAGTTGACGACGCACGACGGACACAGGGCGATCCTAAAAGCTCACCATGAGCACAAGTGCCCAGGTGAGCTAAAAAAAATCGTACAAGAAAAAATTCAGTGTTATTTATTGATCTCTTTAATTGGATTGTTCGTGTGTGTGTGTGTTGGAGGTGTCATAAACTCCTGAATCACTCCCCAGTTTAAATGACGTACAGTTTAAAATGTGCTTAAATATGTCTGACTATTCGAATAGTCGAGCGTGCAGTCGTTTCCGACTAATTCTTGTTTTTCGTGATGTTAAGTCATCCATTTTATTTTGCTCTGTGAGTAGCTCTATTTATCAGAACTCGTTGATGTAAGCGAGTTCCGACTGTGCATTTAAAATGCAAACACCAATAGTTTTGCAAACAAACAAAAGATAATTAACAAAATCAAATGAATATCACCATTCCGACTCGATAATATACAATTGTTCGGAATCTCAAACTCATCTCTACAGATACGTACTGTCTCCACGGGAGTGCCTCTAGACTCAACGACATCCTTGACAATCCTGAACTCGTCGTCATTTATTGTCTTATTAGTTACTTTAAAGTAAACCTTTAACTGAGAGAATGTGTATTCTTCGGGCAGTAAATCAACTTGCTCACAAAAGAATACCTTTGTCAGGACCATGCCAGTTCGGATTGTGAGGGACCATATAGTTGGGTACAAGAGAAACAGATAATCATCCGGTGAAACCAGTTGTCTGTCGTACATCAGATGATCTGCCAAAAATACTTGTGTTTTGCTAATTGTGGCGGATATCCTTATATCGCCACGTAACACGTCAATAGATGTATCACTGTAAGTTATGATCTCGTTCAATTTCACGGATAGCGGGTACTCTCGTTCTTCATTTCTTAGAAACCAAGTTTCCGTTAAAGCCTTTTTGATTACATCGTGTAGGTAGGATGGGTTTGCGTAACTAAAAGGGTACGTTATGTTTGCTATGATATATCTAACGACTTTCTGGTCTTCAGGAGTCTGTATCAATGGGATGACATACCAGTTCTGCAAAATACCTCTGTGTAACCATGGCGCTAGTTTATTTATTTTGTCATCTTCCGACATTTTGTTGAAGAATGCTCCGGGAATGGTATTATTGTTGAAAGGTGTTAATTTCAAGAGAACAGAAAAGGATGTTCCGTACCATAGCGTGCTATCAAAGCCACAACTACACTTGAATAGCCTTTGTCCGAGTGGACATCGTCTTCGCCTACATGAGCTCTATAAAATAAAAAGTAAAATTCAACCATTTCTCTTTTCAACAGTTAAACTTCCCATTCTAACCTTTGAAAAGAATTCCAACTCTGGAATCCACACTAACTGCTCATACACAATTACTGATCCGTAATTGGTAAAAACGTGTTCTCACGGAAACCGTCACAAAAACAGAATGCTAATATTTATGCAAATGATTTTGCTAGCAATGGTAACATCATGATCAAACACGATATTACAAGTTACCATTTTCTTTTCATTTTGGGGCCATATAAATTAAGTTTTTGCGTTAGATGTCATGCTTTACTGTTACGCGTTGCCAAAGTTTGCAAACGAGCGTCTGCAATAGTCTTTGTCGATGCGGCGCTTGACCAGAAGTAAACAATAGATCAAATGTAGGAATTTCTCAATTTTTAATTCAGATGCTTTTCATTGCGACTTAATAAGCATTTTCACTCGTTCTTTTAAAAAATTTCTATCGTGAGATAGGAAATAAAAAACAGCCGGAAATGGTTCTAAACCGGAACTGGTTGACAAACTGTGTTAATAGGTATAGAACACTTTAATTTTATTTATTTTACCTAGCTAAAGTCTTTAAAATCAGACACACGGACTTTAAAAAAATTTGAAGCGATAGAGAAATGTTCGGGCTACATCTTTATTACTTTTATTAGGCTAATGCCATTCCGAATGAAATAGATATTTACATACAAAATCTACTAGCATAGTGCTATCTCCTTCGTCTAAGAAAAACGCTTTCTTCGGAAACAGTAACTATTAACTATCAACTAGTATATCAATATATTATAACTGTTATACGCTGAATTTGTAATAATTTTTCGAAGCAATACACTTATTTATTAATTTATTTTGAGTTACTTAACATCTCTATATCTTTATAAGACTAAACGAAAACTTAACTGACAGAGTCGAACTGTAATGTTCTAGTTCGTTCACTATCTAAGGAGCCTAAAGGTATATCAGAACAATAGCTGAATATTAATCAAACACAAAATGAATTCGATTCATTTTCAATAACAAATTTTAAAATGTCTGCAGAAATGCAGAAACACTGTACAGTTTGTCAACCTCTTCCGGTTAATCTTTTTATCCGTTGTGAAAAAAAGATATACAAAGCAATAATCTTAATTTGGTTTTTTGTTTTATTGTATGCAAAATGTCTTACCAAAAATGTGTTATTTTAGTCACCGCATGTGTTTACTTTCACAAATGTAGCTTATTTATTGACACACACATTTAAACCAGTTCTGGTTAATTTATCAGTTTCGAATCAGGCGAATATATATCATGCGACATCTTTCAAAGTGTTTTTGACTGTCAGATTTGACAGCTGTGTAATGGTTTTGTCAGACCGAATATATGTTCAAATGGCAGTGAGTAATGAGTAGGGAATTGGATATTCAATATCCAGCTGAAATTGAATCCACTGCCAGCAGTAAGTTGGGTATTCGCCTTACACACACAGAGAATACCCTAATGAGATCGAATCCACAGCCAGCTGTGAGTTGGGTATTCGTTCTACACTGACAGCGAATACCCTAATAAGATAGAATCCACTGCCGGCAGTGAGTTGGGTATTCGCTTAACACACACAGCGAATACCCTAATGAGATCGAATTTCAGCCAGCTGTGAGTTGGGTATTCGTTCTACACTGACAGCGAATACCCTAATGAGATCGAATCCGCTGCCAGCAGTGAGTTGGGTATTCGCTTTATACACACAGCGAATACCCTAATGAGATCGAATCCACTGCCAGCTGCGAGTTAGGTATTCCTTCTACACTGACAGCGAATACCCTAATGAGATCGAATCCACTGCCAACAGTGAGTTGGGTATTCGCTTTACACACACAGCGAATACCCTAATGAGATCGAATCCACAGCCAGCTGTAAGTTGGGTATTCGCTTTACACAAACAGCGAATACCGTAATGAGATCGAATCCACTGCCAGCTGTGAGTTGGGTATTCGCTTTAAACAAACAGCGAATACCCTAATGAGATCGAATCCACAGCAAGCAGTGAGTTGGGTATTCGTTCTACACTGACAGCGAATACCCTAATGAGATCGAATCCACTGCCAGCTTTGAGTTGCGTATTCGTTCTACACTGACAGCGAATACCATAATGAGATCGAATCCACTGCCAGCTGTGTGTTGGGTATTCGCTTTACACATTCAGCGAAAACCCTAATGAGATCGAATCCACAGCCAGCTGTGATTTGGGTATTCGCTTAACACTAACACCGAATACCCTAATGAGATCGAATCCATTGCCAGCTGTGAGTTGGGTATTCGCTTTACACAAACAGCGAATACCCTAATGAGATCGAATCCACAGCCAGCTGTGAGTTGGGTATTCGTTCTACACTGCGACGAATAGCCAAATGAGATTGAATCCACAGCCAGCTGTGAGATGGGTATTTGTTCTACAATGACAGCGAATACCCTAATAAGATCGAATCCACTGCCAGCAGTGAGTTGGGTATTCGCTCCACACATTCAGCGAATACCCTAATGAGATCGAATCCACAGCCAACTGTGAGTTCGGTATTCGCTTTACACTGACAGCGAATACCCTAATGAGAACGAATCCACAGCCAGCAGTGAGATGGGTATTCGCTTTACACATTCAGCGAATACCCTAATGAGATCGAATCCACAGCCAGCTGTGAGTTGGGTATTCGCTTTATACACACAGCGAATACCCTAATTGGATCGAATCCACAGCCAGCAGTGAGTTGGGTATTCGTACTACACTGACAGCAAATACCCTAATGAGATCGAATCCACAGCCAGCTGTGAGTTGGGTATTCGCTTAACACTGACAGCGAATACCCTAATGAGATCGAATCCACTGCCAGTTGTGAGTTGGGTATTCGCTTTACACACACAGCGAATACCCTAATGAGATCGAACCCACTGCCAGCAGGGAGTTGGTTATTCGCTTTACACAAACAGCGAATACCCTAATGAGATCGAATCCACTGCCAGCTGTAGGTTGGGTATTCGCTTTACACATTCAGCGAATACCCTAATGAGATCGAATCCACAGCCAGCTGTGAGTTGGGTATTCGTTCTACAATGACATCGAATACACTAATGAGATCTAATCCACTGCCAGCAGGGAGTTGGGTATTCGCTTTACACGAACAGCGAATACCCTAATGAGATCGAATCCACAGCCAGCTGTGAGTTGGGTATTCGCTTTACACAAACAGCGAATACCCTAATGAAATCTTATTCACTGCCAGCTGTGAGTTGGGTATACGCTTTACACAAACAGCGAATACCCTAATGAGACCGAATCCACAGCGAGCTGTGAGTTGGATATTCGTTCTACACTGACAGCGAATACCCTAATGAGATCGAATCCACAGCCAGCTGTGAGTTGGGTATTCGTTCTACAATGACAGCGAATACCCTAATGAGATCGAATCCACTGCCAGCAGTGAGTTGGGTATTCGCTTTACACATTCTGCGAATGCCCTAATGAAAACGAATCCACTGCTTGCAGTAAGTTGGGTATTCGCTTCACACAAGCAGCGAATACCCGAATGAGATCGAATACACAGCCAGCAGTGAGTTGGGTATTCGCTTTACACTGACAGCGAATACCCTAATGAGAACGAATCCACTGTTTGCAGTGAGTTGGGTATTCGCTTCACACAAGCAGCGAATACCCGAATGAGATCGAATCCACTGCCAGCTGTGAGCTGGGTATTCGCTTTACACGCACAGCGAATACCCTAATGAGATCGAATCCACTGCCAGCAGGGAGTTGGGTATTCGCTTTACACAAACAGCGAATACCCAAAAGAGATCGAATTCACAGCCAGTTGTGAGTTGGGTATTCGCTTTACACAAACAGCGAATACCCTAATGAGATCGAATTCACAGCCAGCTGTGAGTTGGGTATTCGTTCTACACTGACAGCGAATACACTAATGAGATCGAATCCACTGCCAGCTGTGAGTTTGGTATTCGCTTTACACACACAGCGAATACCCTAATGAGATCGAATCCACAGCCAGCTGTGAGTTGGGTATTCGCTTTACACAAACAGCGAATACCCTAATGAAATCTAATTCACTGCCAGCTGTGAGTTGGGTATACGCTTTACACAAACAGCGAATACCCTAATGAGACCGAATCCACAGCGAGCTGTGAGTTGGATATTCGTTCTACACTGACAGCGAATACCCTAATGAGATCGAATCCACAGCCAGCTGTGAGTTGGGTATTCGTTCTACAATGACAGCGAATACCCTAATGAGATCGAATCCACTGCCAGCAGTGAGTTGGGTATTCGCTTTACACATTCTGCGAATGCCCTAATGAAAACGAATCCACTGCTTGCAGTGAGTTGGGTATTCGCTTCACACAAGCAGCGAATACCCGAATGAGATCGAATACACAGCCAGCAGTGAGTTGGGTATTCGCTTTACACTGACAGCGAATACCCTAATGAGAACGAATCCACTGTTTGCAGTGAGTTGGGTATTCGCTTCACACAAGCAGCGAATACCCGAATGAGATCGAATCCACTGCCAGCTGTGAGCTGGGTATTCGCTTTACACGCACAGCGAATACCCTAATGAGATCGAATCCACTGCCAGCAGGGAGTTGGGTATTCGCTTTACACAAACAGCGAATACCCAAAAGAGATCGAATTCACAGCCAGTTGTGAGTTGGGTATTCGCTTTACACAAACAGCGAATACCCTAATGAGATCGAATTCACAGCCAGCTGTGAGTTGGGTATTCGTTCTACACTGACAGCGAATACCCTTATGAGATAGAATCCCTAGCCAGCTGTGAGTTCGGTATTCGTTCTACACTGACAGCGACTACCCTAATGAGATCTTATCCACTGCCAGTAGTGAGTTGGGTATTCGCTTTATACACACAGCGAATACCCTAATGAGATCGAATCCACAGCCAGCTGTGAGTTGGGTATTCGTACTACACTGACAGCAAATACCCTAATGAGATCGAATCCACAGCCAGCAGTGAGTTGGGTATTCGCTTTTCACACACAGCGAATATCCTAATGAGATCGAATCCACTGCCAGCTGTGAGTTTGGTATTCGCTTTACACAAACAGCGAATACCCTAATGAGATCGAATAAACAGCCAGCTGTGAGTTGGGTATTCGTTCTACAGTGACAGCGAATACCTCAATGAGATCGAATCCACAGCCACCAGTAAGTTGGGTATTCACTTAACACAATCAGCGAATACCCTAATGAGTTTTAATCCACTGCCAGCTGTGAGTTGAATATTCGCTTTACACAAACAGCGAATACCCTAAAGAGATCGAATCCACAGCCAGCTGTGAGTTGGGTATTCGTTGTACAATGACAGCGAATACCCTAATGAGATCGAATCCACTGCCAGCAGTGAGTTGGGTATTCGCTTTACACACGCAGCGAATACCCTAATGAAATCGAATCCACAGCCAGCTGTGAGTTGGGTATTCGTTCTATACTGACAGCGAATACCCTAATGAGATCGAATCCACTGCCAGCGGTGAGTTGGGTATTCGCTTTACTCAAACAGCGAATACCGTAATGAGATCGAATCCACTGCCAGCTGTAATTTGGGTATTCGCTTTACACGAACAGCGAATTCCCTAATGAGATCGAATCCACAGCCAGCTGTGAGTTGGGTTTTCGTTCTACACTGACAGCGAATACCCTAATGAGATCGAATCCACAGCCGGCTGTGAGTTGGGTATTCGCTTTACACTGACAGCGAATACCCTAATGAGATCGAATCCACTGCCAGCTGTGAGTTGGGTATTCGCTTTACACGCACAACGAATACCCTACTGAGATCGAATCCACTGCCAGCAGGAGTTGGGTATTCGCTGTACACAAACAGCGGATACGCTAATGAGATCGAATCCACTGCAAGCTGTGAGTTGGGTATTCGCTTTACACAAACAGCGAATACCCTAATGAGATCGAATCCACAGCCAGCTGTGAGTTGGGTATTCGTTCTACCCTGACAGCGAATACCCTAATGAGATCGAATCCACTGCCAGCGGTGAGTTGGGTATTCGTTCTACACTGACATCGAATACCCTAATGAGATCGAATCCACTGCCAGCTATGAGTTGAGTATTCGTTCTACAATGATACCGAATACCCTAATGGAATCGAATCCACTGCCAGCAGTGAGTTGGGTATTCGCTTTACACAAACAGAGAATACCCTAATGAGATCGAGTTGGGTATTCGCTTTACACAAACACCAAATACCTTATAGAAGTGGTCCGGAATAAACTGTGATGGGGTGATCTGGAACTGCCATTTTTTATGTTGTAGTGTATTTTCACGTCATTGTTTTATTTACTCACTCTTATTTTTAGTAAGTAATTTGTACCTTTACTCCGAAGGAAGTGACTGTTTTTTTAACCATTTTGAAGGAATATCTCGCTGTTGCTTAAGAAGGGCGAATTTTACTTTGAAAAATGTTGGTTAACTTTTGGTGACCGGAAATTAACCGGAGTTATTTTTTGGACTCGGGAAGTTATATCCAGGCGATAACCGGAAGTGATCCGGAATAGACCATGTTGGTATCATCCGGAACTACCCATTTTTTAGTATTTTTATTGAAATAAACGCAATGAGCAGCAGTGAGTTTATGCAATGAGTTGGGTATTCGCTTTAAACTCACAGCCAATACCGTAATGAGACCGAATCCACTGACAGCAGTGAGTTGGGTATTCAATTTACACAAAAGGGGAATACTACAATGAGATCAAATCCACTGCCATTAGTGGGTAGGGTATTCGTACTACACTGACAGCGAATACCCTAATGAGATCGAATCTACTGACACCTGGGAGTTGGGTATTCGTTCTACACTGACAGCGATTACCCTAATGAGATCAAATCCACTGCCATAAGCGAGTTGGGGGTATTCGCTTTACACATACAGCGAATACCCTAATGAGATCGGATCCACAGCCAGCTGGGAGTTGGGTATTTGTTCTACACTGACAGCGAATACCCTAATGAGATCGAATCCACTGCCAGCAATGAGTTGGGTATTCGTTCTACACTGACAGCGAATACGCTAATGAGATCGAATCCACTGCCAGCAGTGAGTTGGGTATTCTCTTTACGCACACAGCGAATACCTTAATGAGATCGAATCCACAACCAGCTGTGAGTTGGTTATTCGTTCTACACTGACAGCGAATACCCTAATGAGATCGAATCCACTGCCAGCAGTGAGTTGGGTATTCGTTCTACACTGACATAGATACCCTAATGAGATCGAATCCACTGCCAGCTGTGAGTTGAGTATTCGTTCAAGAATGATACCGAATACCCTAATGAAATCGAATCCACTGCCAGCAGTGAGTTGGGTATTCGCTTTACACAAACAGAGAATACCCTAATAAGATCGAATCCACTGCCAGTTATTGGTTAACATTACGTCGTCCTATATTTCCGCCATTTAATGATCAGTTATCATGTTTTACCGTTCCACTCGCAATAACGTGATCTTAATATTGTTCTGCAGGCCTGAGGAAATTTAACTAAAGCGATGCAAATAAATAAAAAACGTGGGGCTCGAAACCGATTCTGGTCTCGATTTCTGATTTTTCTTTTATTTAAATTAGGTACAGATCACTACGGTAGGCATACATATTTGCGAGGGTTGAAATTTTGGTTCCAACCATGTATGAATTGTTTGGCCAGATAAGAAGACTGTACAGATCCGAGCCTCCGTAATTGCGATTATATGCAGAATATGGATTTGTTCTATTGTTAAACATTACGTCGTCCTAAGTCTCCACCATTTTATGAACAGTTTTTATGTTTTATATACCATTTTAATCGCAAGAACGAGATCTTAAAATTATTCAGCATGCCGGAAGAGATCGCACCAAAGCAATCCAGGTTAAAGCGAAAGAAGGAGGGTTTTAATCCGAGGTTGGTCTCGGTTTCTGATATATATTTTTTTTAAATAGGGACATATCGTAAAGATAAACATACATATTTTCGAAGGTTTAAATTCCGGTTCCAACCATGTATGGATTGTTTGGCTAGTTTAGAAAACTGTCCAGATCCGAGCCTCCGTAATTGCGAGTATATGCAGAATATGGCATTTTTCTCTGGGTAAACATTACGTCGTCCTAAATCTACGCCATTTCATGAACAGTTTTCATGTTTTATATACCATTTTACTCGCAATAAAGAAATCTGAAAATAATTCTACAGGACTGAAGAGACTGCACTAATTCAAACCAGGTTAAAGCGAAAGAAGTAGGGCTCGAATCCGAGACTGATCTCGGTTTCTGATATTTATTTTATGGAAAAAGTGACATATCGTAACGGTATACATACATGTTTGTGAGGGTTTAAATTCTGGTTTCAACTATATATTGATTGTTTCGCCAGCTTAGAAGACTGTACAGATCCGTGCCTTTGTAATTGCGATTATGTGCAGAATATGGATTTGTTCTGTTGTTAAATGTTACGTCGTCCTAAATCTCCACCATTTTATGAACAGTTTTTATGTTTTATATACCATTTTAATCGCATGAACGAGATCTTAAAATTTTTCAGCATGCCGGAAGAGATCGCACCAAAGCAATCCAGGTTAAAGCGAAAGAAGGAGGGCTTTAATCCGAGGTTGGTCTCGGTTTCTGGTATCTTTTTTCTTTAAAAGTTGGACATATCGTAAAGGTAAACATACATATTTTCGAAGGTTTAAATTCCGGTTCCAACCATGTATGGATTGTTTGGCCAGCTTTGAAGACTGTACAGTTCCGAGCCTCCGTAATTGCGAGTATATGCAGAATGTGGCATTCTTTGTATAAGTAAACATTACGTCGTCCTAAATCTCCGCCAGTTGATGAACAGTTTTCATGTTTTATATACCATTTTACTCGCAACAAAAGAGATCTGAAAATTATTCTACATACCAGAAGAGACCGCAACAAAGCAATCCAGGTTAAAGCGAAAGACGTAAGGCACCAATCCGAGGCTGGTCTCGGTTTCTGATATTTATTTCATTAAAAGAGGGACATATCTTAAATGTTAACATATATGTTTGCGAGGGTTTAAATTCTGATTCCAACCATGTTTAGATTGTTTGACCAGCTTAGAAGACTGTACACATCCGAACCTCCGTAATTGAAGTTATATGCAGAATATGGATTTGTTCTATCTTCAAACATTACGCAGAATCGAATTTCTAAGAATCAAGAAATCCGCCAGGCTTCGAAAACTTAAAAAAAGCAAAGCTAGTTCTTGTTGATATTTTGCTTATTCACCCCTGAAATGTGCATTACATGCTGAAAAATCGATTTTAAGACGTTTTAAGAAAAACATAAATTATGATAAATACTAAGTTTAGGCCGCTAGGCCGCCAGGCCGCCAGGTGTCGAAAACTTCGAATTCAAGCCGTTTTTAAGATAAATTATGATAAATATTAAGTTTAGGCCGTAGGGCGGCCAGGCCGCTAGGTCGACAGGCTTCGAAAACTTAAAAATAATTCAAATCTAGTTCTTGTTGATATTTAACTTAATCATCCTTGAAATGTTCATTGCATCCTGTAAAATCGAATTCAAGCCGTTTTGAAGATAAATTATGATAAATATTAAGTTTAGGCCGCTAGGCCGCCAGGCCGCTATTCCGCTAGGCCGCCAGGCTTCGATAACTTAAAAAAAATCAAAGCTAGTTCTTGTTGATATTTTACCTTATCATCCCTGAAATGTACATTGCATGCTGTAAAAATCGAATTCAAGCCGTTTTTAAGATAAACATAAATCATGATAAATAGTATAATTAGGCCGCCAGGCCGCTAGGCCGCCAGGTTTCGAAAACTTAAAAAAATTAAAGCTAGTTCTCGTTGATATTTTGCTTGTTCGTACCTGAAATGTACATTACATGCTGAAAAAATCGATTTCAAGACGTTTTAAGATAAACATAAATTATGATAAATATTAAGTTTAGGCCGCTAGGTCGCCAGGCGGCTAGGCCGCTAGGTCGCCAGGCCGCCAGGCTTCGAAAAGTTAAAAAAATCAAAGCTAGTTCTTGTTGATATTTTACTTAATCATCCTCTGAAATGTAATTTACAAAGAGTACCTGGGAGTAAATGTACACAGAGATTCCGAGTCGTCTTTGCAGGTAAGCTTGAACTTTGTTAAATAATTTATTTTAATAAAATAAAAGCTAAATCATGTCGATAACTTTCTTATACATCACTGCAATTTACATTATATGCTGTAAAAATAGATTTCAATCCGTTTTTAAGATCAACCTAAATTGTGATAAAGGCAGCCATCTCGCCGCTAGGCCGCCAGGCCGCTACTTCACGCCTCCAGGCCGCTAGGCCGCCAGGCCACTAACTTCACGCCGCCAAGCCGTTAGGCCGCTAACTTTACGCCGCCAGGCCGCTAGGCCGCTAACTTCACATCTTCAATACCTCTCAAGATTGATTCTCGTTCATCTTTTCTCAGAAGATATTGCAATATACCTTTCTCTTACCTCATCAAGACAATTCGAGACTTTTTAAAATAACTTTAAGACTCTTGAAAAGTGGGAATTGGAGTGGGACATAGAATTTAACACATGGAAACATATCTACCCAGTTCTAACTCCATGGGTCCTTCTAGAGTCAGTTAGCTCTGCCAAATACCTTGTTGTGGACATATCAGATGACCAGACATGGGATACTCACGTAAATAGAACAACCAAAAAGGAAAAAATCATTGCCTGTCCCTTAATGTATAAAAATCGAAAATTAACACGTTGCTTTTCCAATTGAAGGCGTCTTAACTTCCCTTCCCTTCACTATCGTAACACCCACCATGATTCTAGAGGTTAATAACAGCAAGTACAGCCAGGTACGTAGCCAGTTTTTTTATGTTGTAAGCCCAAACAAAATGTAAAATGTTCCATTTCTAAATGTTGCATCCCCGTCCCCAGAAGCCGGAAACACATGGAGGTTAAAAATAGCGAAATGCGCGTTCCATAGTATTTTCAATGAAAATTGTCAAAGCGAAAAATAATTAAACTATGAATTTGATAGACATTTTGAAAAACTGACTGCCGGCTTAAAACTACCACGAATTGAACGATAAAGCGCTGTGACGTAGTGACATCACGAAGGGGGCCATATGTTATCGTTCAACATGCTATTCTGTGTAATAAATAAAGCGTTACAGCACAGAGAATTGGAACATAGGCCTGTATTTACATCTGCGCAAAGAAAGTAATCATTTTTCCCAGAAGGCAAATCAACGCCAAAGACACACTTGATTTGACCAAACGGCTTAAACCCGCTACCATCCCCACCCTTCCTGTTTTTATTGTATTTATTGGGACATTGAAAATGTAATTTTCTTGTCCAACTTGTAGGCCCGGGACTACATGGCCTAATAGTAGCTACGCCACTGACTATTACAATTCCCCTTTCCCAAGAACAGAACATACTGGATTGCCCTTCCCTCTGATATCCCTCTCGCTTCCGACCATTGAGCAGTTCAATGCAGCTATCTGCTGAAAAACACAAATCCCCATAGCTCTGCATTCTTTAATTTTAATCCCTTTAATATAACACCCCTGTTTATCGTTTTTTAACTTTTAATCTTTTTTTCTACTAATAGTCTCGGTCTTCGACGCGAAAATGTCTATGTCTTGTCAGTTTCGGACGGACGGACGGACAGACAGACAGATATGTGCTATTTCGTCCTATCGCATATTTTCCCACTGTTAACCTGCGAATAGGTTTTAAACATAAACATTTAATTATAATTATATTCAACAAAACCATATATTTTCAAAACTATCTTGAATCATAACAAATCATAAAATGGGTTACATTTAAATTAGATAAATAGTTAGACCATTTCGTAAGTAAGTAGAACCGCATATAATAGGAAGGCGAATACATGAAGACAGAAAAATTGTATTGTTTATAAGTTCGTGTCGGCGGGTCGAAATAACGAAATTTTTCGTGTGTTCGCTTTTCGCCTTTCTGTTAAAACCATCTGTAAATTCATAAAAGAACAGGGTTACTTACTGATATTCCAAAGCTTGGTGGTAAACCAATTTAAAGTTGATTGTTTTGCTTACCTATTCGTTAGTATGACGCCGACAGAGCTTAAAGAGTTCATGAAGGTTTATAGGGAAATCGTGTCAAAGAATCAAAAACCTTGATCTTTTTCTTTTCATTGTCACCGTGCTTTTGCTGATTTCACTCCAAGAGTTCTGGTCTTAGTAAAATCACCGAATACCTACCTTTCCTCTTTCACAATGTTATTACCTACTGAAGTTTTATATCTTTGTGTGCTTTTTAACGCAGCATTGTTGTGTCGATGGGTGGGTTGGAGCTAATTCACCAAGACAACTTGCACTAGTTTGTACACGAGAACCTGTTGGGGCAAGGGTAAGGTTAGTGGACTCTAAAACCTAGTTTAAACCCCCAGTGAAAATATTGTTTTTGCCACTGACAGTTTCAATGTGATAACTGTTCGTTTTTCCTTGACAGTGGTGTCACATGTAAAATTGATTATTTGATAAACCCATGCTCTCGTTTCCTCTCTACTTTTCCGCGGCTGGGGAGGCTGTGCTTTCTGGGTGTGGCAATTCCTGATAAGCATGTTAATATAAAGCGAGTTATGTCGTCGGCTGGATGTAATGTGTTTAGTGGTAGATCTTAAGTAAATAATATCTACTCCGTTTTAAGTCTCGCAATAATATTTAGTGTGAAGTAATAAAAACACAAAGTTCACAAAGAGTTATAAAATAGTCACAAAGTAAGAAACACTAAGTCACGAAGTTGGCACAGTAAGCAGTTATTCTAGCTTACAATAAGAAATCAAATTTAGTCACTAAGTTGAAGAGTCACTGAGTTGTTAGTTGTTTATTTTCTTTTTTAACATCTCGCTGCCGTCCTTATTATACTGTCCGCTTTATTGCTGCGGTGTCTTGATGATATGTCGCCTATATAATAAAAGCAAGTTTTCTCCAGTTCTCTCGATATGTTCCAATATACTGCTGTTTGACCTGTGATTAAAAACAAATTGAAAAAAAAACAAACAAATGTAACAATGACCTAATCCGGATCATCCGAACATAATCTATTCAAACTTAATCAATTAAGATTTACGGATTTCGCATTATTATGTTTACCCGATCACCCGAACGTGGTAATATCCTCAAAAGGGTATTTGTCAGATCATCCCAACATGAAATATTCCGGATCTGACAAGATCGTGTATTCCGCTCCAACTCAACAAGCATATGTCTTAAATGGTACTTCAGATCACCAATATTGGGAACTCGGACTACATTAATTACAGATCACACTGTCATAGTGTATTCCGGACTATCCTCAATAGGTACCTGTAGACTGAATATCCAACAAAATGGTTGCAGTAAATTCGATCTCATTCTGTTTGTGTAGAGCGAATACCAAAATCACTGCTGGCAGTGGATTCGATCTCATAAGGGTATTCGCTGTTTGTGTAAAACGAATACCCAACTCACTCCTGGCAGTGGATTCAATCTCATTACAGTATTCGGTGTTTGTGTAATGCAAATACCCAACTCACAGCTGGCAGTGTATTCGATCTCATTAGGGTATCGTTGTTTGTGTAAAGCGAGTACCCAATTCACCGCTGGCAGTGGATTCGATTTTATAAGGGTATTCGCTGTTTGTGTACAGCGAATATCCAACTCACTGCTGGCAGTGGATTCGATCTCATTAGGGTATTCGCTGTTTGTGTAAAACGAATACCAAACTCACATGTGGCAGTGGATTCGATCTCATTACGGTATTCGCTGTGCGTGTAAAGCGAATATCCAACTCACTGTTGGCAGTGGATTCGATCTCATTAGGGTATTCGCTGTTTGATTGCAGCGAATACCCAACTCATTGCTGGCAGTGGATTCGATCTCATTTGGGTATTCGCTGCTGGTTTAAAGCGAATATCCAACTCACCGCTGGCAGTGGATTCGATCTCATTAGGGTATTCGCTGCCAGTGTAGAACGAATACCCAAGTCACAAATGGCAGTGGATTTGATATCATTTTGGTATTCCCCTTTTGTGTAAATTGAATAACAAACTCACTGCTGGCAGTGGATTCGGTCACATTACGGTATTGGCTGTGAGTTATGAGCGAATACACTACTCACTTAACAAACACTGCAATGCTGCTCATTGCGTTTATTTCAATAAAAATACTAAAAATGGGTAGTTCCGGATCACCCCAACATGGTCAATTCCGGATCACTACCGGTTATCGCCTGGAAATAACTTCCAGAGTCGCAAAAAATAAGTCTGAATAATTTCCGGTCACCAAAACTTTACCAAGAATTTTCAAAGTAAAATTCTGCCTTCTTAAGCAACTGCAAGATATTTATTCAAAATGATTAAAAAAAACAGTCACTTCCATTCGGAGTAAAGGTACAAATAAGTTCCTAAAAATAAGAGTGAGAAAATAAAGAAATGACGTAAAAATACACTACATCATAAAAAATGGCAGATCCGGATCACCCTATCATAGTTTATTCCAGACCACTTCCATAGGGTATTCGGTGTTTGTGTAAAGCGAATACCCAACTCACTGCTTGCAGTGGATTCGATCTCATTAGGGTATTCGCTGTCAGTGTAGAACCAATACCCAACTCACAGCTGGCTGTGGATTTGATCTCATTAGGGTACTCGCCGTCTGTGAAGAACGAATACCCAACTCACAGCTGGCTGTGGATTCGATCTCCTTAGGGTATTCGCTGTTAGTGTAGAACGAATACCCAACTCACAGCTGGTTCGATTAGGATATTCGCTGTCAGTGTAGAACGAATACCCAACTCACAGATGGCTGTGGATTTGATCTCATTAGGGTATTCGCTGTCAGTGAAGAACGAATACCCAACTCACAGCTGGCAGTGGATTCGATCTCATTAGGGTATTCGCTGTTTGTGTAAAGCAAATACCCATCTCACTGCTGGCAGTGGATTCGATCTCATTAGGGTATTCGCTGTCAGTGTAGAACGAATACCCAACTCACAGCTGGCTGTGGATTCGATCTCATTAGGGTATTCGCTGAATGTGTAAAGCGAATACCCAACTCACTGCTGGCAGTGGATTCGATCTCATTAGGGTATTCGCTGTCATTGTAGAACGAATACCCAACTCAGAGCTGGCTGTGGATTCGATCTCATAAGGGTATTCGCTGTTTGTGTAAAGCAAATACCCAACTCACTGCTGGCAGTGGATTCGATCTCATTAGGGTATTCGCTGTCAGTGAAGAACGAATACCCAACTCACAGCTGGCTGTGGATTAGATCTCATTAGGGTATTCGCTGAATGTGTAAAGCGAATACCCAACTCACTGCTGGCAGTGGATTCGATCTCATTAGGGTATTCGCTGTCAGTGTAGAACGAATACCCAACTCACAGCTGGCTGTGGATTCGATCTCATTAGGGTATTCGCTGAATGTGTAAAGCGAATACCCAACTCTCTGCTGGCAGTGGATTCGATCTCATTAGGGTATTCGCTGTTTGTGTAAAGCGAATACCCAACTCACAGCTGGCAGTGGATTCGATCTGATTAGGATATTCGCTGTTAGTGTAAAGCGAATACCCAACTCACAGCTGGCTGTGGATTCGATCTCATTAGGGTATTCGCTGAATGTGTAAAGCGAATACCCAACTCACTGCTGGCTACTCAAAATACACTACATCATAAAAATGGCATATCCGGATCAACCTATCATAGTTTATTCCGGACCACTTCCATAGGGTATTCGGTGTTTGTGTAAAGCGAATACCCAACTCACTGCTTGCAGTGGATTCGATCTCATTAGGGTATTCGCTATCATTGTAGAACGAAAACCCAACTCACAGCTGGCTGTGGATTCGATCTCATTATGGTATTCGCTGTCATTGTAAAACGAATACCCAACTCACAGCTGGCTGTGTATTCGATCTCATTAGGGTATTCGCTGTCAGTGTAGAATGAATACCCAACTCACAGCTGGCTGTGGATTCGATCTCATTAGGGTATTCGCTGTTTGTGTAAAGCGACCTCAAGTCCCTGCTGGCAGTGGATTCGATCTCATTAGGATATTCGCTGTGCGTGTATAGCGAATACCCAAATCACAGCTGGAAGTGTATTCGAGCTATCTCATTAGGGTACTCGCTGTCAGTGTAAAGCGAATACCCATCTCACAGCTGGCTGTGGATTCCATCTCATTAGGGTATTCTCTGAATGTGTAAAGCGAATACCCAACTCACAGCTGGCAGTGGATTCGATCTCTTTAGGATATTCGCTGTTTGTGTAAAGCGAATACCCAACTCACTGCTGGCTGTGGATTCGATCTCATTAGGGTATTCGCTGAATGTTAAGCGAATACCCAACTCTCTGCTGGCAGTGGATTCGATCTTATTAGGGTATTCGCTATCAGTGTAGAACGAATACCCAACTCCCAACTGGCTGTGGATTCGATCTCATTAGGGTATTCGCTGTCAGTGTAGGACGAATACCCAACTCACAGCTGGCTGTGGATTCGATCTCATTAGGGTATTCGCTGTGTGTGTAAAGCGAATACCCAACTCACTGCTGGCAGTGGATTCGATTTCATTAGGGTATTCGCTGTCAGTGTAGAACGAATACCCAACTCACAGCTGGCTGTGGATTCGATCTCATTAGGGTATTTGCTGTCAGTGTAGTACTAAAACCCAACTCACAGCTGGCTGTGGATTCGATCTCATTAGGGTATTCGCTGTTTGCGTAAAGCGAATACCCAACTCCCTGCTTGCAGTGGATTCGATCTCATTAGGGTATTCTCTGTGCGTGTAAAGCGAATACCCAACTCACAGTTGGCAGTGTATTCGGTCTCATTAGGGTATTCACTGTCAGTGTAAAGCGAATAGCCATCTCACAGCTGGCTGTGGATTCGATCTCAACAGGGTATACGCTGAATGTGTAAAGCGAATATCCAACTCACTGTTGGCAGTAGATTCGATGTCATTAGGGTATTCGCTTTCAGTGTAGAACGAATACCCAACTCACAGCTGGCTGTGGTTTCGATCTCATTAGGGTAATCGCTGAATGTGTAAAGCGAATACCTAACTTACTGCTGCAGTGGATTCGATCTCATAAGGGTATTCGCTATCAGTGTAGAACGAATACCCAACTCACTGCTGGCTCTGGATTCGATCTCATTAGGGTATTCGCTGAATGTGTAAAGCGAATACCCAACTCACTGCTAGCAGTGGATTCGATCTCATTAAGGTATTCGCTGTCATTGTAGAACGAATACCCAACTCACAGCTGGCTGTGGTTTCGATCTCATAAAGATATTCGCTGTCATTGTAGAATGAATACCCAACTCACTGCTGGCTGTGGATTCGATCTCATTAGGGTATTCGCTGTCACTGTAAAGCGAATACCCAACTCACTGCTGGCCGCGGATTCGATCTCATTAGGGTATTCGCTGTGTGTATAAAGCGAATACCCAACTCACTGCTGGCTGCGGATTCGATCTCATTAGGGTATTCGCTGTCAGTGTAGAACGAATACCCAACTCACAGCTGGCTGTGGATTCGATCTCATTAGGGTATTCGCTGTCAGTGTAAAGCGAAAACCCAACTCACTGCCGGCAGTGGATTCGATCTCATTAGGGTATTCGCTGTCAGTGTAGAACGAATACCCAACTCACAGCTGGCTGTGAATTCTATCTCATTAGGGTATTCGCTGTGTGTGTAAAGCGAATACCCAACTCATAGCTGGCAGCAGATTCGATCTCATTAGGGTATTCGCTGTCAGAGTAGAACGAATACCCAACTCACAGCTGGCTGTCGATTCGATCTCATTAGGGTATTCGCTGTGTGTGTAAAGCGAATACCCAACTCACTGCTGGCAGTGGATTCGATCTCATTAGGGTATTCGCTGTCAGTGTAGAACGAAAACCAAACTCACAGCTGGCTGTGGATTCGATCTCATTAGGGTATGCGGTGTGTGTAAAGCGAATACCCAACTCACTGCTGGGAGTGGATTCGATCTCATTAGGGTATTCGCTGTCAGCTTAAAGCGAATACCCAACTCACTGCTGGCTGTGGATTCGATCTCATTAGGGTATTCGCTGTCAGTGTAGAACGAATACCCAACTCACTGCTGGCTGTGGATTCGATCTCATTAGGGTATTCGCTGTCAGTGTAGAACGAATACCAAACTCACAGCTGGCTGTGGATTCGATCTCATTAGGGTATTCGCTGTGTGAATAAAGCGAATACCCAACTCACTGCTGGCAGTGGATTCGATCTCATTAGGGTATTCGCTGTCAGTGTAGAACGAATACCCAACTCACAGCTGGCTGTGAATTCGATCTCATTAGGGTATTCGCTGTGTGTGTAAAGCGAATACCCAACTCATAGCTGGCAGCAGATTCGATCTCATTAGGGTATTCGCTGTCAGAGTAGAAAAAAAACCCAACTCACAGCTGGCTGTGGATTTGATCTCATTAGGGTATTCGCTGTGTGTGTAAAGCGATTACCAACTCACTGCTGGCAGTGGATTCGATCTCATTAGGGTATTCGCTGTCAGTGTAGAACGAATACCCAACTCACAGCTGGCTGTGGATTCGATCTCATTAGGGTATGCGGTGTGTGTGTAAAGCGGATACCCAACTCACTGCTGGCAGTGGATTCGATCTCATTAGGGTATTCGCTGTCAGTGTAAAGCGAATACCCAACTCACTGCTGGCTGTGGATTCGATCTCATTAGGGTATTCGCTGTCAGTGTAGAACGAATACCCAACTCACAGCTGGCTGTGGATTCGATCTCATTAGGGTATTCGCTGTGTGAATAAAGCGAATACCCAACTCACTGCTGGCAGTGGATTCGATCCCATTGGGGTATTCGCTGTCAGTGTAGAACGAATACCCAACTCACAGCTGGCTGTGAATTCGATCTCATTAGGGTATTCGCTGTGTGTGTAAAGCGAATACCCAACTCATAGCTGGCAGCGGATTCGATCTCATTAGGGTATTCGCTGTCAGAGTAGAACGAATACCCAACTCACAGCTGGCTGTGGATTAGATCTCATTAGGGTATTCCCTGTGTGTGTAAAGCGAATACCCAACTCACTGCTGGCAGTGGATTCGATCTCATTAGGGTATTCGTTGTCAGTGTAGAACGAATACCCAACTCACAGCTGGCTGTGGATTCGATCTCATTATGGTATGCGGTGTGTGTGTAAAGCGAATACCCAACTCACTGCTGGCAGTGGATTCGATCTCATTAGGGTATTCGCTGTCAGTATAAAGCGAATACCCAATTCACTGCTGGCTGTGGATTCGATCTCATTAGGGTATTCGCTGTGTGTGTAAAGCGAATACCCAACTCACTGCTGGCTGCGGATTCGATCTCATTAGGGTATTCGCTGTCAGTGTAGAACGAATACCCAACTCACAGCTGGCTGTGGATTCGATCTCATTAGGGTATTCGCTGTGTGAATAAAGCGAATACCGAACTCACTGCTGGCAGTGGATTCGATCTCATTAGGGTATTCGCTGTCAGTGTAGAACGAATACCCAACTCACAGCTGGCTGTGAATTCGATCTCATTAGGGTATTCGCTGTGTGTGTAAAGCGAATACGCAACTCATAGCTGGCAGCGGATTCGATCTCATTAGGGTATTCGCTGTCAGATTAGAACGAATACCCAACTCACAGCTGGCTGTGGATTTGATCTCATTAGGGTATTCGCTGTGTGTGTAAAGCGAATACCCAACTCACTGCTGGCAGTGGATTCGATCTCATTAGGGTATTCGCTGTCAGTGTAGAACGAATACCCAACTCACAGCTGGCTGTGGATTCGATCTCATTAGGGTATGCGGTGTGTGTGTAAAGCGAATACCCAACTCACTGCTGGCAGTGGATTCGATCTCATTAGGGTATTCGCTGTCAGTGTAGAACGAATACCCAACTCACAGCTGGCTGTGGATTCGATCTCAATAGGGTATTCGCTGTGTGTTTAAAGCGAATACCCAACTCATTTCTGGCAGTGGATTCGATCTTATTAGGGTATTCGCTGTCAGTGTATATCGATTACCCAACTCACAGCTGGCTGTGGATTCGATCTTATTAGGGTATTCCCTGTGTGTGTAAAGCGAATAACCAACTCACTGCTTGCAGTGGAGTCGATCTCATTAGGGTATTCGCTGTCAGTGTAGAACGAATACCCAACTCAAAGCTGGCTGTGGATTCGATCTCATTAGGGTATTCGCTGTGTGTGTAAAGCGAATACCTTACTCACTGCTGGCAATGGATTCAATTTCAGCTGGATATTGAATATCCAATTCCCTACTTATTACTCAATGCCAACTTCACACACCTGAAAATAATGTGTTATAAATAAAATGCCACAATTTTCAAATAAGTAAGTTATTTCATTTAAGTATTGTCGAATGCAGTAAAACATTCATGACATCACAATTTCAATTGCGCAGCCTGCAGGTATTGAAAAAAAATTCATCTGATACAACCTTAATGTCATATTGACACACGGTAGATATGGCATAATCACATGGTAGCACAACACCACCCTTATCAGGCCGAGCTGGCAATGGTGGGTTGCTTGGTACTTGCGACCAAAAAACTTCGAAGAACACGTTACCATCTTTTTTGGGAAACCTCAGAAATAGGATGCCACGGACCATGGAACAAGACCAATAGGCTAACCAGTCACTTCTCTTTTTATAGCAGTTATAATTCCGATTTTATCAAGAATTTCAACTGTAGAGCCTACACTACCTGCTGACTGATCCGGAATCGGTTGAAACGCTTATCTCGCAGAAACCGTCACAAAAATAGAATGCAAATATTTATTCATACGACTTTGCTAGCGATAGTAAGACCATGATAATATACAATATTGCAAATTACCTATTTTCGTTTTGAGTCCATTTAAGTTTTGTTTTTGTGATGGGTGTCACGCTTAACTGCTACGCGTTGCCAAATTTTGCACACGAGCGTCTGCGATAGTCTTTATAATTCCGGCGCTTGATCAGAAGTAAACAATATATCAAAAGTTTAAGTTCGTCAATGTTTAGTTCAAATGCTGTTTATTGCCACTTAATGAGCATTTTCACTCGTTTTACTAAATATTTCTTTCATGGGATAGGAAATAAAAACGTTAATCGGAACTGGTTCATAACCGAAACTGGTTGACAAACTGTAGTAAATAACTTAGCAGAAAAATAAAGTTTGCATTTGAAAACTTACGAATATCTTTATTATTATTTTACCACTGACCGTTCCAAGGCGGTAACCCCGAGTGTTCTCATTTCGTTGATTGTTTGTATGGTTTTATTTGAATTTGACATACTTATAAACAAATCTTTACCTCTCTTCTTTTTCGTTGCGTGGGGAGGCTGAGTTTTGTGAGTGTCCCTGATATGCATATTTCACCTAATAAAATCTTGCCCCATGTAAAAAGGGTGAAATATGAAAGAAAAAAGCCGCATTTAGAAAGCTTTACTTAACATTGATCTATTAAAAATTGATCCACAAATGTATGACCGTTATTTAAGAAGTTTTCAGTTTCTATGTCATCGTTATTAATAAGCTGTAGTCGAGAAAAAAATCAAACCTTGAACGATTTTACAAACAGCTCACTCGGACGGCACTGGCTGGATCTTCCGTTTTGTATAACTTGTGTTTCAATCTCTGTTGTATCTAGAACTACTGTGAACGAAAATGCAGTGTCAATTTTATCATCTTCTTCACCGAGATTTTCATCAATACACGTTTTACCACGAAACTCATTGCGGTTACACAAGTAGCAAAATATGTTACCAAATCTCATGGAGGTCCAGGGTTGACTAAATGTTGCATTGAACGAGATACAGAGATCCCAAGAGTCGTCTCGTGATTTAATTATTCCTGACACGTTACAAGCCCTTATAATTTCAGGCTTGCACTTAAACTTTGTAAAATCAAAGCCGCTCGGGGGATAGAAGAAAATAAGACAATTAGAGCCGACCTTGGTATCCTTGTCTTGAATAAGTTTCTCGGCGTCGTCAAAGAAATCATTGTCCGACTGCCATTTAATGCCGTCTGTGACGTTATTACACTCTGCACATTCTGAACTTAGGTAAATCATTTTCTTACTTGGAGAATACACCGGATAGACTGTCGACAGAGAGTTGGAGTGATTATCTTCACAGCGGGTTGCATTTCCGATATATTTCAGGTCACCGGAGCATGTATCTATCATTTTGTAGTATCTTGCAAAGTTGACTGATTTCTGCGATGCTAGAGTTGACCGACAAGATGTGGTGAGATTTTCATTCGCAATCGTGCTATATCGGTCTAAATCCCGATGACAAAAATTCTTGAAGAGTCCACAGTCGTCTGAACACGAGCAGGGGCTACAACAGGGAGTATATTTTGTTGAAAATGGAAAAGGTTTGGACGCATTGTTGTCGCAAAATGATGTGAATGGACTTAGCTCAAAAAAACGGTCTGGTATTGCCCATTGCTTCGACATAGAGTTTTCTATGATCACGGTCATTAAAAAGATGATACATATACAAGTTTTCATTTTAATGTTCAGCTCGTTATTCGGCCTACAAATATATTATTACAGATACAATAATCACATTAGTGTGTACATCACAAATACATCCATTCGTTATCAGGAAACTTTAACGAAAGAGCCGGTTAAGTCATCGGAAGGATCTTAAATACTTCAGGACTCATTACTAAATTATTCTCGCATGTCAGATCTGTGGACACAATAACATCTGAAACATCTAAAACTCTAATTTATAATTCGAAAAAAAAGTAAAAATATGCATATCAGGAAAATAGCCTACAGAATAACAATAGCCTTGAGAATAACAAGTAAGCAGTTGCAGGAAATTAACCAGATACAATTTAATTATACTGCAAAGAAAGTTCCTTGAATTTGATTGGATGATATGCCGTTGATGTAATTCCGTATTTACGAACTCCTGAGAAGTTCATAAGCCACAGACGCTCTTTAAAGGGGATTCGTGAAAAGTACAATATATATTATATTATTATAGAAATATACGAAAATGGAAATTTGAAAGCCACCGAATATGACAATTTTGTAGGGTAGTCATGGTTTGATTGAGCCTATTTATGGACATTAATGGAAATGCATATTATCAACGCCACCTAGCCCCAGGTTGAGCGCAACTCAATATTGCCACCAATAAACAGTACATTTTAGATCCAACACGATGATGTGCATATGGCGGTGAACATGAAACCTTCAGTGTGGTATTATCAGATAAATACCATTGGATGTTCAGCGGCGTATGGTCCCCAGATAAGATAAAAAAATGGGTTTTCCCTAAACGAGAAAACAATGGGCGGAATTAAACAGAATAGAATAGAATTTTGATAGTGGATCTGAGAATACAAATCCTGCATATCACAGACAACGCCAAAGGCAAAAGTTAAAAGCAGGAAGTCTTTCCTAGGGGTGATTGAAAAATATCAAAATCTAAATGCATATTGGCTAAAAAGTGGAGGATATTTTAACAATGGTAATTTAAGAGGTACTGTTAACATAGTACTTAAGTATCGTGCTCCACGACCTTCAAAGAATTGAAGCACTGATTGAATGTACGGGGAATCTTTTTACAGCCGCCACACGGTACAAACAACGCTACTTTGATACTGAAATTGGAACTTTGAAAGCCACCGACCACGACAAATATAAACATATTGCAGGCTCGGTTTGATTAAGCCTGGTCATTGAAAGAAATGGAAATGTATATTATTATCTACACCTCCTAGCCCCGGTTTATTTTTATCGTGAAGAATGTAGTATCAAAGCACTTCGAGTAAAACTTTACAAAAAAGATGGGACAAAACTTTGTTCATTGATGCTTATTTTATCCTTAGTTTAAGTTGTGGTATTGACACATATCTAGACATGTGTTAAAGGGAGATGATGTTGTTGTTGATTTTTCACTAATTTAAAGTCGAGGTTATCTTCCTTTTCCTAAATAATGACAATATGCATAATAAATCGTATTATACATTATATTTGAAGAAATCATGCTATTATTCCCTTATCATATTAACCATATAATAATAATACAAAGTATTGTACTCATAAGTACTTTAAGTAATATTCAGTACTGGACTTCAATACTTGACCTATAAAGTAAACACATTAAAAGAAAAAAATAATAAAACAAGTTCTTAGCTCACCAGAGACAAAGCTCTGAGTGAGCTATGGTGATCAGAGGGGGACCAGATGTCCTTCGTCCGTCAGCTTGTTGTTTGTTAACGCGATAGAGGCCACAATTTTTAACCGATTGTCATCAAACTTGGTCAGAATGTTTCTCTTAGTGGTGTGTCGATCTCTTAAGAAACTGGGTCATCTTGGGTCAAAAACTAGGTCACTAGGTTAGATAAAAGGAAACATTTTATTGCAAAGCAGGTCACATTTTTTATCCGACTGTCATCAAATTTGGTATGAATATTGATTCTGATGATCTCTACTCAAATTGTTAAAATCATGTTCTTGAATTGCCCAGGGGCCCCGCCCTGGGTTTTGTTTCTTTCAAATTCTGCATTAAACCTTTGATTATCTGCAGTTATCAATCAGATTTTGACACAAACTTTATACCATCTTAAAATTAAATCTTTCCTTAACAATTCATTAAGGGGTTGTTCAGTGATAAAATTTGAAACAAAATTTGAGTAGCAGAGTGAAAATTTCAAGTGTCAAAATTCCAATATTTCTACCTGTCTTCAGCAATATTTAGATTCAATCTTAAGATGTATTAGGGTGCATTATCAGAGTTCATTCCTCCAGTTGCTGGTCAATGACCTAATTAAATCGCTGCTTAGCTCTTTGCTCTGGAAGAATTTATATGGTAAATTTTGTCATTTTCTATGGATACTGACCAAATAAACTTTCTAACTTTATAGCACGTAGAAAAACAGGATTATCTGAATATTTTATTCACTGTTTGTAAGTAAAACAGCAACAACAAATTTGAAGCACATTCTCAAAATGTTCAGAACTCAAGCATTTAATTTTTTTCTGAGACTAGTATCAGTTTTCGGAAGTCAGATGCTTGAGAATTGAGTATCGTCTCTAGTCTCAGTTTTATTTATCCCCCCGCCAAAGGCGTGGGGGATATTAGTAATGCCCTTCATCCGTGCGTCCGTGCGTCCGTCCGTCCGTGCGTCCGTACGAAACAATTTTGTCTGGAGCATAAGTCCAAAACTACTGGAGGGATTTCATTTAAACTTCATACACTGACAGAGCACATTGGTAGGTAGTGCAGAGTGCAAGAACAGTAACTCTACATTGCCTATTTTTAGTTATTCCCCTTTATCATATTTACTTCATAAATTTTGTCCCAACCATAACTCCAAAACTACTGGAGGGATTTTATTCAAACTTCATACACTGACAGAGCACATTGGTAGGTAGTGCAGTGTGCAAGAACAGTAACTCTACCATGCCTATTTTAAGAGTTATTTCCCTTTATCATATTTACTTGATAAATTTTGTCTGGAGCATAACTCAAAACTACTGGAGGGATTTTATTCAAACTTCATACACTGACAGAGCACATTGGTAGGTAGTGCAGTGTGCAAGAACCATAACTCTACCTTGCCTATTTTTAGAGTTATTCCCCTTTATCATATTTACTGGATAAATTTTGTCCGGAGCAAAACTCCAAAACTACCGGAGAGATTTTATTCAAACTTCATACACTGACAGAGCACATTGGTAGGTAGTGCAATGTGCAAGAACCATAACTCTACCTTGCCTATTTTTAGAGTTATTCCCCATTACCATATTTACTTCATAAATTTTGTCCGGAGCATAACTCCAAAACTAATGGAGGGATTTTATTCAAACTTCATACACTGACAGAGCACATTGGTAGGTAGTGCAGAGTGCAAGAACAGTAACTCTACCTTGCCTATTTTTAGTGTTATTCCCCTTTATCATATTTACTTGATAAATTGGATCTCCCGACCATAACTCCAAAACTACTGGAGGGATTTTATTCAAACTTCATACACTGACAGAGCACATTGGTAGGAAATGCAGTGTGCAAGTGCAAAATAACTCTACCTTGCCTTTTTTTAGAGTTATTCCCCTTTATCATATGTACTTGATACATTTTTTCCAGAGCATAAATAAAAAACTACTTGAGGGATTTTATTCAAACTATTCACACTGACAGAGCACATTGGCAGGTAGTACATTGTGCAAGTCCAAAAAATCTACCTTGCCTTTTTTTAGAGTTTTTCCTCGTTATCAGATTTACTTGATTATAAGTATCTTACATGACCGCGAGTGGAAGACGGGGTTTTCCCAACCCGAGGGACAGCGGGGGATAGGAGGAACCGAGCTTTAGCGAGGTTCCGACTTCCCCCGCTGTCCCGAGGGTTGGGAAAACCCCGTCTTCCACTCGCGGTCATGTAAGATACTTTTTCTTGCATACCAACTTTTCTTTTTATTTTAAAAGGTAAAAAACCAATTAAAATGTCACGAAACACAATCTGTACAAAATAAAGCTTAGTTCCCCGTGGGGGACCTCTCTGCGGATGAATAAACGAATGAAATGGCCAAATTACTCATATTACGTGCTCAGTAATAGTTCCTCGTCTACAGCATATTTTTCTCTTATCATTTTTAGATAAACAGCTTTTAAATTATTTTTATTTCATTGTTTCTAAGTTTTGATAATAAAAATCCGAAAAATATATAAATCTTTTGAAATATGTCTGGATCATACGTACAGCCATGACGTAATAGACATGTAGATGTGTGAATTTAGTCCGGTAGATTTTTTAGAATTATTTCGTTTCCTAGACGTTTAAAGACTATGTCGCTCGATTCAAAATTGATCAACGTAACACAATGATTCATCATATCCCGACATTTTAATAAATCCATGACTTTCATTTTTAAATTCATAAACTTTCAAGAGATAAAAATTCATCCGCTGCAAATTTCAAACATGGCTGCACATGCAGAGCACATGGGACACATCATGGTGGTTTTAAAGGATTTTTGCTGTAACGTAAGATTTCCTGCTAACATATCAATAGTTCAAACACAGAATAACAGTTTAAATGGCTTGACAATAAATTTAAACAGTGACAGTTTGCAGATAATCGTTTAAACATTCAGTGTAATCAGCGAGTTATGTTGGACATAGGCGTATCTAGTCATCACTTTCATCGGATTACGACAAGTGTCGGAGTGCCTTCGTTTGCGATTGAAAGAAATATTGTTGGCACGACCAGTTATTCTACAATTATTTAAAAATGCGACTTGACTGTAACTGACAGAGCTGGTATGGGTCTGACAGGATTTCCACGGATTGTCGATTCGCATCATGGAGGCATCAGTTGTGGTCAGCAAATTCGAGATTTCACATTGCTGAACACATGTTTATATACGATAATTATTTAATGAAGATGGATTTTTGACAAATTTTGTGTCGAGTGACGTGGATAGCTTGTGTATCGCTGATATCTGCTGCTACTTACTTCTGGAAGAGTGCCTTCCTAGCACTTCACCGCCCCAGCTTTGCTGTGCTAAGACCAACCTTTAAAGCCAGCTGCTTTATCAGGGAATACAGCTTGTTTTTTCTTCAATCAGACAACGAACAAACAGTTGATCTTTGGGTCCATTTGCAAGATAAAATAGAAAGGTCTGGTCCTGGAAGTAAGTGTTGATTTTGATTTTTGTTTAGACAAACATATACCCCTTTTTACCAAAATGTGTATTAAACTGGCCACCCCTGCCCGCCCCCCCCCCAAAAAAAATGAGGGTCTACACAGGGTCTACACTACATAAACTCATCTGTTTTGTTTTGATAGATTGGAATCTTGGCAGTCTATCCACATCGAAACTACTAGTATCAAATACCAAGTTATCTGAAAATTTGTGTCCCGACTTTATAAGCGGTTTTTTCAGAGAACATTGTATTTGATAGTAAATTCGGTGTGGAAGACTCATGACCGTATATCAAAACAAAACATAAAAGGATCAGAGTTCCCGAAAGTTTAAAATATGTGTCAGACATTTGGTCAGATAAGATGTGAAAATCTGTCTGACCGAAACAAATTCTGTCAGACGTAGATGTCATGAGGCTATTTGCAAGTATAAAGAGTTCAATTTTTTGTCTGACATTTGGTCTGATAACATAAGAAATCTAGTCTGACCAGCTCAAATTTTACCAGACAGGTCCTTCGGTCTGGCAACTTTCGGGATGTCTGAAAGATGAGTTTATGTAGTGTAGACCCTCTTTTTTGGTGGGGGGGTCATGGGGCGGCCAGGTTTTTTATACACATTTTGGAGAAAACGGGGTACGTCTTCCAAGGACCTGTTTTAGCCTACTGTTTGCTGGTTTTGGAAAATCATTTTTGTTCACATTTTTATAGTTATACATTATTCATTGAAAACGGAATGAATGTATGTAATCAATTAAAGCAATGAATTAAATTATAAAACTTTCACTTTCAAAATGTTACAACTTTCAAATTCTATGGTCAACAATCACAACTTTCAAATTCTATGGTCAACAATCTATAACATTATTATTACCCCACTCATCAGCTCATGAAATTACATGTTTTAATGTTATTCAGTGAAATATATTTTCAAACGTGAATTTTTAAACAGTAGCCTACTAAATTTCTAGTATAGTAGTTGTCATGGTTTGGATAGTCTACACTACAGAGTAGAATCTCTCTGTATAGTGAATTTGTTAGATACATGTACTTGCACCTTTAAAAAAGTGAAATATGCATATCGGGAAGCGCCACTCTCAGGAAACTCAGCCTCCCCATGCAGCTGTAAATTTGTCGGTGGAAAATGCAAACATTGAATTTGTATCTAAAATTTCAAAGCAAAGTAACTAATTTTAAAAATGTTTTTTCCAATTTTGGTGTTTAAATATTTCATTTTCTCAATTTAGCCTTCATATTAATTCTAGTTATATTAACCAGACTGAGTGTAGATCCAGATCAGCCAGCACATCCCTGTATTATAAAGTTGTTTCTGACCAAGAACTTTGAAGTGACCAGCAAGATCCACAACCGTGATAGCTGATCTGGATCTACACTGTTCTCATGTGCAATAAAAGTCATAATTTATATATTGAGTTAGCAAGACCAGTTTGATCCAGATCCACCTGCACTACCGTAATTATACTTATCCTGATCTTCATGTTTGTTTCAGATTAGGTTATTATTGTCAACAATGGGAACAGTGTAGAACATGCATTAACATGCTGGTAGATCTGCATCATCAGGATCTAAACTTAATAGCAACTTCAGGTCCTGTCCAGACTGCTGATGTAACCTTTCAATGATATTGGCTCGTTCTCTCCAGCATCATGCTTTCTTACACTCGACAATAATTTCATGAGCAACTCGTATATGGATTGGTCTTCTCAGAATTTTCATCGAGAAATTGGTGGACATCTTGATGATGACCCTCAGTCTTAAAGTTAGTGTTTTGAGACCCTGACAAACTTCAAGGGAGCATATATGGATTTTTTAAGAGCTGGGATAGAGTTTGACTTATCAACAACTTCTAGACCTTTGTCAATTTCTTTATAGTGAAATCCTACAGTTGATGTGGCCTTGGGACCTACATTTAAGGGCCTTGCTATCAATTTTGGTTTTTCAGTTAATGCATCAGAACTGAAGCAATCGAACACATCCTGTAAATCATGGTCAGAAATACCACTGTCCAGTTCGTGTACAGCAGGTCATCAGATAAACATTGGATATATATCCAGTGGGCCATAAATTTCTATAATTTTGCGGTTTTCATCCTGAAGACCAACTTGAACTTAGTCTCCAACTTTAAATGAGCAAATTGTTATTGTTACAGAAGTTGCAGAGCTCCAATGAAAACAATTCGTACTGTGTTTATTTTGTTATCTAAAAGTGCTTATTTCCCTTTTAACTTGATATTGGTCATATTTTTAAAAAGTGGCAAGTAAAACTATTTTATTGTTTATTTTTTTTATTTTTACAATACTGATTGCCAAATAAAATTGCACAGAAATAAAGATCGAAACAGTGTGTTGTATGACGTCATTGTTTATGAAAGTAGTCCCGAAGGTAGTTCCTATATGCACGTGCCCTGTATCTTTTCCCTAGGGAAAAGATAAGATTTTCCTTCCCCGGTAAAACACGCGGAAACACTTATCCGGTATGCAAGAAAAATTTTGTCCGGAGCATAACTCCAAAACAACTTGAGGGATTTTATTCACATTTCATATACTGACAGAGCACATTGGTAGGTAGCGCAGTGTGCAAGAACAATAACTCTATCTTGCCTATTTTTAGAGTTATTCCTCTTCATCATATTTACTTGATAAATTTTGTCCGGAGTATAACTCCAAAACTACTAGAGGGATTTTATTAAAACTTCATAAACTGACAGAGCACATTGGTAGGTAGTGCAGTGTGCAAGAACAATAACTCTACCTTGCCTATTTTTAGAGTTATTCCACTTTATCAGAATTACTTGATAAATTTTGTCCGAAGCTTAACTCCAAAACTTAAAAGGATTTCCTCTTCGATGTGCCGGCTGATCTCGATCTTAACTGTTCGCCCACACAATAAAAACGGTATCTATATAGTAAAGGATCTATATTGTTCTCTTTTGAGGCAAATTGCTATTTCCTTATTTAAATATAGCTTCTTAAATTATTTTTAACAATTAGATTATGAAACAGTGGCAATGCTTAGAAAAAATGTTGTAGCCTTTAGGCTGCGTTCGTATCTCAGTAACTGACAATTGTGTGACCTTTGGTTTTGCCCCTACCTTGATTAAATTTCATTTGTGTAGGAAAGCACCAGGTCACTTTAATGGTGATATTTCATGTTTATAAGTGTTTATCCAATCCAATTCTATGTAGAGTAATTTAAATTATATTATTGATGTATTTAGAACATTAAGTGTATTTTGTTAGGATGTGAACTACATTTTACGTTCATGAGAATAATGCCTTCTATGCATGTACAGTTTTCGTTTTCTTAATTATATTGATATACAATGATTATATAATAAACTTAGGTGTATCATATTTATGCATTTTACATTGTATTTAAAAAATTGAAAAAGAATAAAACAAATTTATATTTTATCAAAATATTAGTTTTAACTTTAGTGGGTGGGGTAAAATAACCTCTAAAATGTTCTGATTTTGCAAGATTGCAAACCAAAATGAAACTATGGCAAGTTTTGAACATTTACGACTTCAATAACGACATTCTTCAGTATTCTTTGACAAAAGTTTTATTAAAACTATGATCAATGCTTTAATTTTATCCAAAAATGGATATGTTATAAATTTGCAGCTTTTATCGGTCAGTCAGTTCAATGTGTTTTTTTTTGTGTTTCAAATTTCCCATCAGTTTTTAAATTGCAACTTTTTGTCCTTTAAAGAAGACACGTGTTTCTTACAAAAAACATAAAAATAAAAATTATTTTGCATTTTCCTAACAATTTGATGATTTTTTTTATTTTAACTTAAGTGGGTGGGGTAAAATGACCTCTAAAAATGCTCTGATTTCGCAAGATTGCAAACCAAAATGAAACTATGGCAAGTTTTAAACATTTACTAGCTCAATAACGACATTCTCCGGCATTTTATGACAAAAGTTTTATAAAAACTATGATCAATGCTTTGATTTTATCCAAAATCGGTATGTTGAAATATGCAGATTTTTATCGGTCAGTCAGTTCAAATGTGTTTTTTCCCAATTTCCCATTAGTTTTCAAATTGCAACTTTTTACCCTTTAAAGTAGACATGTTCTTCTAACAAAAAACATACAAATCAATTCAATTTCATGCTATTTTGATAATTTTTACTTAAGTGGGTGGGATAAAATAACCTCTAAAAATGTTCTGATTTCGCAAGATTGCAAACCAAAACGAAACTATGGCAAGTTTAAAACATTTACTAGTTCAATAACGTCATTCTCCAGCATTCTTTGGCAATAGTTTTATTAAAACTATGGTCAATGCTTTAATTTTATCCAAAAATGGATATGCTTGAAATTTGCAGAATTTTTCCGGTCAGTCAGTTCAAATGCGTTTTTTTCCAAATTTCCCATCAGTTTCCAAATTGCAACTTTTTACCCTTTAAAGTAGACATGTTCTTCTAACAAAAAACATACAAATCAATTCTTTTGCAATTTCTTCACACTTCGATGCTATTTTGGGGTACGCTGACTAGCCTATAACAGTTTAAAACAGATCAGCAACAAGGGGTGCACAATTAGCACCCATTGGGATGCCTATTACCTGTTTATACAACTTGGATGTCAGAATCTGTGGATTGATTTCGGCAATATGAATTTACAAACCAGTACTCTGCATCATATATAAATAGGGGTACCGAATCTAACATAAATATTATCCAGTAAGAAAGTTATTGACTATTAGGTCTTGACAAGTCCATAAAGTATAATTATCATAAGAATCATCTGTAAAAATGCCCTATGTTCATTGCAAGCGCTAAAGGTTTTATTTTCTCTAGCAAACGTTTTTTTTCAATGAGACTGATTAGCTTGTCTCTTATTTAATTATAAGGGAGCGAAGTGTATTAAGTTGAGAAATCATAAGTAGACAAACAGAACGCCAAAAAATTATTTGATTTAAGAAACGTCATTTGAATTTTTAATCGACCAAAAAAAGTTTTTGCCAGAAGTTTCAAAAACCTTATCGCAATACCTAATTATAGCATGTTCTTTTATAGCTGTTAGACAAGATGTTAAGAGCACGGATAATTTAGTAAAAGTGCAAGAACTAGAGTTAGCAATAAATCTTGCTTTGTACGGTGTTTTATGCATTTTAGGCAACCAATTCATAGTACGTACATTGTCTTATTTCGGCTCAATACTGATTCTAAATTTTGTAATTTGTAGAGTGTGGTCAGTAACAATATCACTCTCAGATGAAGAGGTCAGTATATAAGCATTAGTGCTGTTTAGTTCTTCAGTTAAAATATTAATATAGTATCCGTCACACTACAATTGCATTATCAGAAGCCTTATCAGCAGGTGTTAAAACACATCTGTTATGAAAGTCTTGAATTCCTTTATTCAAATGACGAAAGTTAAATCGAGGTCGAGATGGTAATAAAGCAACGTTTTAAATATGTGTTTTTTTCCAGTTAAACCGTGCATTAGCCTCAGCATGTTCTCTTTTGCACAATTTATTGCAAAATAAGTTTAAAGACTCAGCAATTTCTGCACGACATGCATTATAATCAATTTTGTATGAAATTCTATATTATGGACATTTAGAAATTAAATAACGAATTCTAGAGTCTTTGATTACATTAAGATCCCCGGTAACAACATGACCGGCACACTTATAACAATATTTAGTTTTGCAGGCATTGTTTTCGTAAAATGAGGTGAATGGGCATATCTCAAAATGACGGTCTGGTAAGGCCCGTTCCTTCGTAAAATAGTGTTTTATGAACACGGTTATAAATAAGGTGATATATAAACAAGTCTTCATTTTGTTTTTTATCTCTTTTTTATTCCACAAAAATATTAAATAAAGTATTCACAGTAGTTTCATTTAAACACCTGTGTTGCCCTCTGGTACTTTGTCGGAATAAAAATGCACATACAAAACAGGCTTAATGCCAACTTGCTCTAAAGAGCTTGGCATCATCATGAGCATGTTGTCATAAGCAATTTAATCTGAAAGTTTCATTAAGTATAAAAAATGGGCATAACTCCATAATGTAACCTTGACCTACGGAATTTGGCAGTATCATAAGCATGTTGTCATAAGCAATATAATGTAAAAAAATCATGAAGAAAAAATTAGAAATGGCGAAGTTTTAGCCAACGTTGTTTTTGTATCAAAATATAAGCACAAAAAGGGGCATAACTCCATCAAATGTAACACTGACCTTAAAAATATAGCATCATCCTGAGCAATTTAATATCAAAGTTTCATTAAGAAATACTGAGAAATGGCAAAGTTATAGCCAACGTTAAGTTTGCGTGTCAAACTCCAAGTACAAAAAGGTGCATAACTCCATCAAATCTGACATGGACCTTAATAATTTGGCATCATTACGAGAAGAAATATTAAGAAATGGCAAAGTTATAGCCAACGTTAAGTTTTCGTTACGGACGGACATACGGACGGACGTTCAAAGCGATCACTGCGTATCACCATTTCTTCGAAAGGGCGACACAAAAATTGTTTATGAAATCTTTGAGTGTTAAGTCGCTTGAATATAGTAATTTAAAAAGAAGGATTTTGTGTCAAACAAGTTTCATAGCAAAATGTTAACATTTGGAATGAAAATAAAATCGGGGCGACGCTGGTGAATTCGCCGTACGCAGGTAAAGATTTAGTACTGTCGGATTATTTTCCTAATTATTTTAGTGTCCTTACATGCTCCTTACATGCTCTCTATTCCTCTCTTCTTTTTCGCTGCGGGTTTGGCTGTGTTTTGTGAGTGTGGCGATTCCTGATATGCATGTTTCACTTTAAAAAAATCAGTCAGAATTTTTGTTGGATAACTTTTTATATAAACACAAGTTACTGCAGTAAAGATGCTATGTATTTTTGGAGCTGAACGCACGTGCTTGGCATCGATCAATCTCGATATATTACACCTATTTCAGAACCGGGGGATATGGCATGTATGATCATTGTCCTCTCATAGGTAAATACCTTTACGAATAAGAAGTTCAATATTTTCATTTATGTATTCGTGATATTCATTCATTTTATTTTGCGCTCCGGGAAGAGAGGCACCTTTTATCTAAAACCGTTCATTTACAGCTAGTTTAAAAAAGGTAGACGCAATATTAATTTAAACAAATAATGATTAAGAAGACCAAAAACGAATGAATATTAACACAAGAATTCGGTAAATAACCGTCATTGGGCATCTCAAACTCATCTGCACAGATACGTAATGTCTCCACTGGAGTGTCGGAATCTTGGGGAATATTTTGGCGATATGAATTTACAAACCTATACTCTGCATCATATATTGTCTTATTGGCTACTCTGAAGTAAACCTTTAACTCGGAGAAAACATATTCGTCTGGAAATAAATCAACTTGTTCACAAAAGAATAACTTCGTCAGGATCATACCAGTGTGGATCCACTTAGTTGGGTATAATGGAAACAGATAATCCGCCGATGTTACCAGTTGTCTGTTGTACAACAAATGTTCGGCCAAAAATAATATTGTTTTGTTAATTTCTGTGGATATCCCTAACACGTCTGTTGGTGTTGGGCTGTATTTTATGATCTCGTTAAATTTTACAAATAATGGGTATTGTTTCTCATATTTTAGGAACCACGTTTCTGTTAAAGCCTGTTGGATCACATCGTGTAAGTAGGATGGGTTTGCGTAACTTAAAGGATAAGTTACGTTTGCTATGATATATCTAACGGCTTCCAGATCCTCGGATGTCTGTATGAATGGAATAACATACCAGTCCTGTAAAATACCTCTGTGTAACCATGGTGCTAGTGAATTTATCTTATCATCTTTCCGCATCTTGCTAAAGAATGCTCCGGGAATGGTCTGATTGTTGATCGGTGTTAATTTCAAGACAACAGAAAATAGAGTTCCGTACCATAGCGTGCTGTAATAGCTACAACTACCGTTGACAAGCTTTTGTCCGAGTGGACATCTTCTTGGTCTACAAGAGCTCTGCAAAATAAAAGGTTTATAATTTACAAATAATTTACACTCTTTATTATCGAGTTTTCGAACCCGTGTTCTTTTTCAAGAAAAATACAGAAATTATTCCGTTTTAAGTAACATCCATTGCCCAAGGTTATAAAACTGAGCATGGAAACCAGTCTCAAATCTCAAGCATCTGATTGGCTGAAATGGCGACCAGTCGCCATTTCAGCCAATCAGATGCTTGAGATTTGAGACTGGTTTCCAATCTCAGCTTTATAACCTTCAACCCATGTTGAAAGCATACTGTTGTTTTCAATATTTAACTTAGCAAAAACCAAATCGGATACGTGGACCTTGCAAATTTATAGCGATAAAGAGTTTTTGGCAATGCTTTATTACGTATATTTCAGTAATGACATTCTTAATGACTTAAATATTTACAGACACAAATCTATCAGCAAAGTGATCCTTCATTCGTCAAAAGCGCTATCTATGGAAACAGGACGACACGTCAGCGATTTTGTTTTTATATTGATGTGCATTGTTTATAATTACAGAAAATATTCTCTCCGAAACCGAACGTTTTTGTAGGTATCAAACAATAACATTATACTTCGTCACGAGCACCGTTAAAATATCAATTCAGGACACTTTTATGTCAACAAACTCACAGCTCTCAAGGTAAAGTTTCATTTTTCAGTTAGAAATCTTCGTAACTGGAATTGTTATGTAGGGCAACAAATATTAAAAAAGTCTCAATATTATTATTCATAGAAGCCTTTCTTTGAAATGAGCCCGTTTGTTTTTTTACGTTTAATTAGTTTTTCGAAAGATCCATCCAGGATTCGGGCAAAAACAACCTAGATCGATGCATAGTTCTGTCGATGCAGCCCTTAATTTTTGTAGCCGAATAGAGCCGATCGTTAAATACATCATTTACGACATTTTCAACACTCGAGTAAAAAAAAAAGAACGGTTAAAAAAAATCCATTTGAAACCATTGTTTTTATAATTTTATTGAATATAGAACTTTTTTTTATTATTTTTTTAATTAAAAATAATTATTTTTTAATTAAAAATAATTATAGCTACAGCACTGAATCAAACATCAGCGCTGACGGAACATTTCAGTCGTCAGTTTAAATCGAATCAAAGCTCCTTCGTGGACAAAAATCTGCGTTTATAAACCGTCAATGGTCGTCATTAAACTTTTTATCTCGTATAAGGGATTGAATTTAAATATTTTATTAACTCAGTATTTCTTTGTGAAGTATCGCAAACCCGACATTTATAACATTTATTTGGGGAAAGTTTTCTTTTTTTATCAATTACAGTGCAATGACGACCGGAGCCGGCCTTTAATATAATACGTTAACAAACCCAGAGTTTTGTTCATATAACATTGTAAAATTTCATACCCAACCACCAATATGCAAGCATTCAAATTTCAGTAGTGTCCACACATTTTGATCTCATAAGTGTTTACCCTTGTTATTCGTTATTATGTTCTGTTACAATTGTTAACTACAGATACCGTGTAGTTCATGTAATAAAGTGTGTTGTTTGCAATAAATAAATTGATGAAATTAAACCCTTGTAATTGTGTGGTCCTCAAATTATTTTGAGGACTATACTTTGAAGCGCTAGTTTACCTTCAAACGTTTATATCAGATATTTAAGAAAGTCACATATTCTATGTCATCGTTATAATTACTTAATAGAATAAAACATATCAAACCTTGAACGATTTTACAAACAGCTCACTCGGAGGACACTGGCTGGAACTTCCGGTTGGTATAATTTGTGTTTCAATCTCTGTTGTATCAAGAACTACTGTGAACGACACCATGTTAAATTTATGATCATCATCACCGAAATTTTCATCGATGCAGAAATCTCGATAATAATCATTGCTGTTACACAAGTAGCAAAATATGTTACCAAACCTCGTGGAGGTCCCGGGTTGCCTAAATGTTGCATTGAACGCGGTACATAGATCCCAAGATTCGTCGCGTAATTTTATATTTCCTGACACATTACAGGACCTTATAATTTCAGGCTTGCATTTAAACGTGGTAAGATCAACGCCGTTAGAGGGATGGAAGAAAATAACACAGTTAGAGCCGACCGCATTATCATTGTCTTGAATTACTTTCTCGGCATCGTCGAAAAACATGCTGTCTTCCATTGACTTGCACGTTATCGCCTGTTGCCATTTGATGCCGTCTGTGACGTTATTACACTTTGCACATTCTGCATTTATGTAAATCATCTCGTTGCCCGGAGAATACACTGGATGGAAGAGAGAGTTCAAGGCATTATTCTCAAAGCGGGTTACATTTCCGATATTGTTTCGGTCACCGGAACATGTATCTATCATTTTATAGTAACTCGCGATATTTACTGAACTCTGTGATACTACAGTTGACCGGCAAACCGTGGTGATATTTTCATTCGCATTCATGTTATATCTGTCTAAATCCCGGTGACAACAATTTTTGAAGAGTCCACAATCGTCTGAACAGGAGCAGGGGCTACAGCAAGGAGTATATTTCGGTAAGTATCGAAATGGTTTGGACGCATTGTTTTCGCAAAATGATGTGAATGGGCATATCTCAAAAAGACGGTCTGGTAATGTCCATTGCGTCGTCATAGAGTTTTTTATGATCACGGTCATAAATAAGGTGATACATATACATGTTTTCATTTTGATGTTCAGCTCGTTATACGGTCTACAAAAATATTAAATTAAATAATCATAGTAGTTTGTTAATCACAAACAAATCCTGTCATATCCATTTCCAAGAAGTTTTAAAGATAGAACCTATTAAGTCATCAACAGTATCTTAAATACTTAAAGATGCATACTAAATTATCGAAGGATGTCAGATCAGAGGTAGCAATGCAACATGTGCCACTCTTGAAACGGCAACAAGTAAAAACCAGCTGCAAGGAGGAAATAATAAATTATACGTTTTTGGTACAATTGAAAAGTATAAGTTAATAAAGGACTGGGAAAACTGATTTAGCAAACATGCAAAATGTTTGAAAACTTTTATAAAGAATTAAAATAAGTGTACCAAAAACGCCTTGACAAGAAAACACAACCTCCCCAGACATCTAAATAAATAGAAAAAAAAGAACATAGGTTAATAAAATTATCATTTTCAATTAAGACATCACAAACAATTAACGAAAAATAGAATCCGAGCTTTTACCGCTTGAGGGATTAAGCTGACAATGGTTAAAGTCTTTAGTTTATTAGAAAAACATCATTATTAAGTGTCTAACTTAGGGTTCATACATATTATTGTGATAATCAGAGTTTTGATCCCCAATATATATAAAAATCAGTTGAATCAATTTGACTATTATCATTTACAATTCACAGTAGGTTAAGTGTGGCAGCCGTTAATATTCTCCCCGTACAAACAGGTCACCACTGTCTGTTATCATAATAAAATCTGTAACCGATATCACATGATGAAGATCACTATAGCAGGAATATCCACGGAACTTGTTTATAGTGGCTTCGGGGAGGAAAGGGGTGTTGACCAACTAGCTCAAACGGTCGAGTGCTCGAGGTTATATCGTCTATTGAAAGCCATAAGTGGTGATCAACCACCTTTGTTTAATAGATAAGGAACGCTTCAATCAAAGTGTGTACTGATGCCCCCGAAGGGAAGCATATTTTTATCCTACGTCGGTCCGTCCGTGCGAAATGTCAGTCCGGTAAAATATTGTCTTCGATTCTTCTCCTAAACCGCTTGAGGGATTTCATTGAAAATGCACAGGATTTTTTCTCACTAAGCCTAGTTGTGCATATCAGGGCATTCCGCTCGGATTATTTTTGGCCAATTTATGAGCCCTTGGTTCTGTTTAGCGAGCTATAAAAAGGTTGTCCATGTAGTCAGGTGGGTAATCACCTTGAGGAGTAAGAGTTTCAATATTTTCATTTCATTTTTAGCTCTACTACTCGAAGAATATGTCAAGCTATTGTACTCACTTTGTCGTCGGCGTTTGCGTCCCGCTTTGGTTAAAGTTTGCATGTAATCTACCTATATCTTAAAAACTAGTATAGCTACAGCACGCCTGCGAAACGAACGAACACAGCACCGGCCGGTGAGACAAATGAACTTGTTATTGTTGGTTCTACATGTACAAAGGCCAAAAAGCGATCTTTTAAGCTGGGTGGGCATAAATGAGATACAAACTGCAACAAAATGTTGGTGGAGCGGTGTATATTTGGCCGGTGCGGTGTGCGATTCATAGAAATAAGTAGTATTGAAGATTTGTTTTTGGCTTTTAAATAAGAGCTAAATTACCTGAAATACATCTCAGATAATTTCAGCTTGTGTAGCAGTAATTTATAGAATTTTCAAGTTTTATGCTTACAGGCGTAAACTTCTTGAAAGATATTTTTTATGCATAAAAAGTAGTTCTAGGAGAGTCGAACTACGTGCTGTGTTCGTTCGTTTCGCAGGCGTGTACATTTTTGAAACTTGGCACACTTATTCATCATCATATTCCCAATGAGTAAGCCAAGAACCATAACTCTTACTTTCAATTTGACCACATTATGGTCCTTTGTTTCGACTCAGAATCTCAGGTTAAATTTTGCGTGTAAGCTTGTGTACAAACTCATAACTTCAATTCTACTTATACTACTGGTTTGAAACTTTCACACTTGTTCATCATCATATCCCGAGTATGTATGCCAAGAACCATAACTCTAACTTTCATTTTGATCAAATTATGGCCCTTTTTGACTTAAAAAGTTTGCGTGCAAGCTGGTAAAATCTCATAACTTTCATACTATTAAAACTTTGTACACCTTCATTTTATCATTACATTAGGTTGATTTTCAAAGGCCAAAAACTCATCTATATATAGAAGTTGTGGCATTTATGGGGTGTCTATATAGAACCTAAATATGTGGTGCACTTTTAAGACCCATATGTGTGGCATATATAATATATATACTGTATAACATTTCCAAAAGAGCTTATTTGTTGGTGTTGTTGTTGCTGAAGTAGGAAAAGTAGTAGTAGGTGCAGCAACAATAGCAGTAGTAGTTGTAGTAGTAGCAGTTGTAGTTGGATATTTTATTCCCATTTAAACCCAAATGCGAGGCATATATTATATTTATATATATTTGCCACATAAATCGGTAGCAAATATAGATAGCAGTTGTTGCATTAGTATCAATTATCTAGAAGAATATGGTGACCATATCGTTTACCATCAATATATTTAATGTCAAGAATATTCATGTTGTGGTCTTTTTTGTGTCAAAAGTTTCATAAGGAACTCGATCAGTATTTAAGATCATCAGCCAAATTAACACAAATTTACTAAATGGACATCACTGTCAATAGAAATAGTGTACATTTCTTATTATTGAATGAGTAGAAGTAGTAGTAGTTGTTGTAATTGTTGTTGTTGCTGTTGACGTTGTTGTGATGTTTTTGTTATGGTTTACAGAAAAACCGAGGCATAAATGTGTAAATGTGTATATATATTTTCCCATTAATGAATAGCCCTGACAATTTTTGGCATTTATATTAAATATACATAGCGAAGTTAATCAATTTTTTTAAATCAAAGAGATTTGGTCAATTATGGGGCATTTTTCGATATTGAACCTTAACTGTGGGGTGTAAAAAATTGTGGTGTGTATAAAACACCCTTTTTTCTGAGAATGTTTGTAATGAAGCAAATTACATAAGACATGATTTGGTAAAAATAACATAGTAGTAGTAGTAGTAGTAGTAGTAGTTGTTGTAGTTGTAGTAGTCGTAATAGTTGCTGTTGTTGCTGCTTCTGAAAAGCAGAAGTAGTAGTACGATCAGCAACAATATCAGAAGTATTGGAAGTTTTAGTAGTAGTAGTAGCCGTAGAAGTAGTTGTAGTTGTTTTTGTTGTTGTTGTTTTGTTATAATTATAGTTGTTGTTGCTGACCTTGTAAAGATATTAAACTTACGTATATTTTTTTCGTGTAGCAAATGATTTAAGGTAAGATCTGGTAAAATATAAAAACTGAGTTGTTGTGGTGGTAGTAACTTAGTATCAATAGAAGAATTAGTAGTATTAGTAGAAGGTGTAGTAGTAGTAGAAGTAGTAGAAGTTTTTTTTGTTGCTGAAAAAAGCAGAAGTAATAGTAGGGGCAGCCACAATAGCAGCAGTAGACGTAGTAGTAGTAGAAGTAACAGTTTAATAGTAGTAGAAGTGGTGGTAGTGGTTATTGTTGTTGTTGTGGTTTTGATAATTGTAGTATGTTGCTGTTGTTGGTGTTGCAGTATTATTGTCTTTTTATACAACTGAATTCCTATCATCAAAAAGTAACACAAGGAACTTTTAAATCTACACAAGTTTACCAAATAGGCATCAGTGTAAATAGTAATTTTGGAATTTTTTATTTTTAAGCAGTAAGATGATGTTTTTGTTGCTGTTGACGTTCATCAAATTATGTGCTTATTCCGATTTAAACCCACATATGAGGCACACATTTGTATATATATGCCCCATCAATGAAAAGCCCTGACTGTTTACATTAAATACACATAGCAAAGATAACTAAGAGATCCGGTCAATTAAGGGGCATATTTCCATATTAAACCATAACTGTGGGGTGTACAAAAATGGTGTTGTGTATATAAAGCACCCCTTATTTCTGAGCATGTTTTTCATGAAGCAAATAACATTAGACTTGATCTTGTAACATTGTTGTGTATAAGAAATAATTGTTGTGGTTGTTGCTGCTGCTAAAAAGCAGAAGTAGTATTAGGAGTAGTTGCATTATCAATAGTAATGGTAGTAGTAGTAGTAGTAGTAGTAGTAGTAGTAGTAGTAGTAGTAGTAGTAGTAGTAGTAGAAGTTGTAGTAGTAGTAGAAGAAGAAGTAGTAGTAGTCGTAGTAGTAGTAGTAGTAGTAGTAGTAGTAGTAGTAGTTGTTGTTGGTTTATTATTATTATTATTAGTAGTAGTAGTAGTAGTAGTAGTAGAAGTAGTAGTAGTAGAAGTAGAAGTAGAAGTAGTAGTAGTAGTAGTAGTAGTTATAGATGTAGTAGTAGTAGCATAAAAAGAAGTTGCTGTTGTTATAATTGTAGTTGTTGTTGCTGTTGTTGTTGTTGTTGTTGTCTTTTATAAATAATATATAAAACATCAATTCTTAACCATGTTTTTTTACGTAGCAAATGATATAAGACATGACCTTGTAAATCTTTATTTGAATATCTTTATTGAACAAAAGGCCAATGCCTGTGAGTACACTATTATATACATATTTACAATACCAAAAATGACACATGAAATGAAATGGTCAGTGGCCAGTGGCGGTCATATTACATATAAAAAGTCGACATTAATAAAGCCTGGAAAATCATAGAAATGATATCAGATAATACAAACAAATCAAGTATATCATTTTCATTCTTAAGACTAAAATATAAAATAGTCATTTTCTTGGAGTAAAGTGACTTTAGTTTAATATAACAATTCATTTCGATGTCAATGTTTTCGAAAATATGGTTTTATAGATCTTTATAAAGTTCACATTCGAGTGAGAAATGAAATTCGTCTTCTAAAGTATAACATAAAATGCATTTGCTGTCATTTTGAGGTATTGCTTGTCTTGTTTCTATCGCAAGTCTGTGCAAAGATAATCTTAATCTTGTCATCGCTGATCTATATTTTTAAATTTTAACTTGTACTCAAAATTTTGAGAAATTAAAGTTTGCAAAAAGTCTAAATGTTGAGGCTCTAGTCGATGTATTCAATTCTGCCATCCAGTTTTCAGCAAAAATATCTTTCAGTCTTTGCTTCACTAATGACATAAAATATTCTCGTTTCCAACTTCTTGAAACAACCATGAATAATTCAAGCCTAAATTATAAAGAAAGAATTTATCCGATTTTACCCAATTTGAAATATCATCATTTCTTTCGGTATCGTTTAACATCATGTTATATGTTTGTTTAATAAGTTTAGCACTAGCACATTTAATGATATATGCCCTATCAATTAAAAGCCCTGACTCCGTTTATATTTTATACATATAGCGAAGGTAACTAAGAGATCCGGTCGATTACCGGGCATTTTTCTATATTAAACCATCACTGTGGGGTGTGAAAAAAGATGGTGTGATTATAAAGCACCCCTGATTTCTGCGCTTATTTTTCATGTAGAAAATGATGTAAAACATGATCTGGTAAAAAAAACTTTGAATGTACTAGTAGTAGTTATTGTAGTTATAATAGTAGTGGAAGTTGTTGTTGTTGTTGTTGTTGTTGTGGATGTTAATCAAAATATGTGCTTATTCCGATTTGTACCCACATATGAGGCATGCATTTGTATATTTATGAATATGAATATCTTTATTGAACAACATGCCAATGCCTGTAAGTAGACGATAATATACATATTTACAATACCAAAAATGACACATGAAATGAAATGGTCAGTGGTCAGTGGCGGTCATATTAAATATAAAAAGTCGACATTAACAAAGCCTGGAAAATCATATAAATGATATCAGAGAATACAAACAAATCAAGTATATCGTTTTCAATGTTTAGACTAAAATATAAAATAGTCCTTTTCTTGGAGTAAAGAGACTTTAGTTTCATATAACAATTCATTTCGATGTCAATATGAATTGCCAGATTCAAATTAATTGATTGGTCCTGGCATGAAAACAGTTCAATAAATTTTGGAATGTTTGGTCTTTTGCAGAAATATGGTTTTATCGATCTTTATAAAGTTCACATTCGAGTGAGAAATGAAATTCGTCTTCTAAAGTATAACATAAAATGAATTTGCGATCAATTCGTGGTATTATTTGTGGTTTATGCCACCGTCTTGTTTCTATCACTAGTCTGTGCAAAGATAATCTTAATCTTGTCATCGCTGATCTATATTTTTGAATTTAAACATGTACTCAATATTTTGAGAAATTAAAGTTTGCAAAAAGTCTAAATGTTGAGGCTCTAGTCGATGTATTCAATTCTGCCATCCAGATATGAGTAAAAATATATTTCAGTCTTTGCTTCACTAATGATATAAAATATTCTCGTTTCCAACTTCTTGAAACAACCATGACTAATTCAAGCCTTAATTATAAAGAAAGAATTTATCCGTTTTTACCCAATTTAAAATATCATCATTTCTTTCGATATCGCTTAACATCATGTTATATGTTTGTTTAATAAGTTTAGCACTAGCACATTAATGATATATGCCCTATCAATTAAAAGCCCTGACTACGTTTATATTTTATACATAAAGCGAAGGTAACTAAGAGATCCGGTCGATTACGGGGCATTTTTCAATATTAAACCATCACTGTGGGGTATGAAAAAAGATAGTATGTTTATAAAGCACCCCTTATTTCTGCGCTTATTTTTCATGTAGCAAATGATATAAAACATGATCTGGTGAAAAAAAACTTTGAATGTACTAGTAGTAGTTATTGTAGTTATAATAGTAGTGGAAGTTGTTGTTGTTGTTGTGGATGTTAATCAAAATATATGCTTATTCCGATTTGTACCCACATATGAGGCATACATTTGTATATTTATTAATATGAATATCTTTATTGAACAAAAAGCCAATGCCTGTAAGTAGACGATAATATACGTATTTAAAATACCAAAAATGACACATGAAATGAAATCGTCAGTGGTCAGTGGCGGTCATATTAAATATAAAAAGTCGACATTAACAAAGCTGGAAAATCATAGAAATGATATCAGATAATACAAACAAATCAAGTATATCATTTTCAATGTTTAGACTAAAATATAAAATAGTCCTTTTCTTGGAGTAAAGAGACTTTAGTTTCATATAACAATTCATTTCGATGTCAATATGAATTGCCAGATTCAAATTAATTGATTGGTCCTCGCATGAAAACAGTTCAATAAATTTTGGAATGTTTGGTCTTTTGCAGAAATATGGTTTTATCGATCTTTATAAAGTTCACATTCGAGTGAGAAATGAAATTCGTCTTCTTAAGTATAACATAAAATGAATTTGCGTTCAATTCGTGGTATTACTTGTGGTTTATGCCACCGTCTTGTTTCTATCACTAGTCTGTGCAAAGATAATCTTAATCTTGTCAATGCTGATCTATATTTTTGAATTTAAACATGTACTCAATATTTTGAGAAATTAAAGTTTGCAAAAAGTCTAAATGTTGAGGCTCTAGTCGATGTATTCAATTCTGCCATCCAGATATGAGTAAAAATATATTTCAGTCTTTGCTTCACTAATGATATAAAATATTCTCGTTTCCAACTTCTTGAAACAACCATGACTAATTCAAGCCTTAATTATAAAGAAAGAATTTATCCGTTTTTACCCAATTTAAAATATCATCATTTCTTTCGATATCGCTTAACATCATGTTATATGTTTGTTTAATAAGTTTAGCACTAGCACATTTAATGATATATGCCCTATCAATTAAAAGCCCTGACTACGTTTATATTTTATACATAAAGCGAAGGTAACTAAGAGATCCGGTCGATTACCGGGCATTTTTCTATATTAAACCATCACTGTGGGGTATGAAAAAAGATAGTATGTTTATAAAGCACCCCTTATTTCTGCGCTTATTTTTCATGTAGCAAATGATATAAAACATGATCTGGTGAAAAAAACTTTGAATGTACTAGTAGTAGTTATTGTAGTTATAATAGTAGTGGAAGTTGTTGTTGTTGTTGTTGTTGTGGATGTTAATCAAAATATATGCTTATTCCGATTTGTACCCACATATGAGGCATACATTTGTATATTTATTAATATGAATATCTTTATTGAACAAAAAGCCAATGCCTGTAAGTAGACGATAATATACATATTTAAAATACCAAAAATGACAGATGAAATGATATGGTCAGTGGTCAGTGGCGGTCATATTAAATATAAAAAGTCGACATTAACAAAGCCTGGAAAATCATAGAAATGATATCAGATAATACAAACAAATCAAGTATATCATTTTCAATGTCAAGACTAAAATATAAAATAGTCCTTTTCTTGGAGTAAAGTGACTGTAGTTTAATACAACAATTCATTTCGATGTCGATGTGAATTGCCAGATTCAAATTAATTGATTGGTCCTCGCATGAAAACAGTTCAATAAATTTTGGAATGTTTGGTCTTTTGCAGAAATATGGTTTTATCGATCTCTATAAAGTTCACATTCGAGTGAGAAATGAAATTCGTCTTCTTAAGTATAACATAAAATGGATTTGCGTTCAATTCGTGGTATTGCTTGCGGCTTATGCCACCGTCTTGTTTCTATCGCAAGTCTGTGCAAAGATAATCCTTATCTTGTCATCGCTGATCTATATTTTTGAATTTTATCTTGCACTCAATATTTTGAGAAATTAAAGTTTGCAAAAAGTCTAAATGTTGAGGCTCTAGTCGATGTATTCAATTCTGCCTTCCAGTTTTCAGCAAAAATATCTCAGTCTTTGCTTCACAAATGATATAAAATATTCTCGTTTCCAACTTCTTGAAACAACCATGAATAATTCAAGCCTAAATTATAAAGAAAGAATTTATCCGTTTTTACCCAATTTCAAATATCATCATTTCTTTCGATATCGCTTAACATCATGTTATATGTTTGTTCAATAAGTTTAGCACTAGCACATTTAATAATATGTGCCCTATCAATTAAAAGCCCTGACTACGTTTATATTTTATACATATATATAGCGAAGGTAACTAAGAGATCCGGTCGATTACGGGGCATTTTTCTATATTAAACCATCACTGTGGGCTGTGAAAAAAGATGGTGTGTTTATAAAGCACCCCTTATTTTTGCGTTAATTTTTCATGTAGAAAATGATGTAAAACATGATCTGGCGAAAAAACAACTTTGAATGTACTAGTAGTTATTGTAGTTATAATAGTAGTGGAAGTTGTTGGTGATGATGTTAATCAAAATATGTGCTTATTCCGATTTGTACCCACATATGAAGCATACATTTGTATATTTATGAATATGAATATCTTTATTGAACAAAAGGCCAATGCCTGTAAGTAGACGATAATATACATATTTACAATACCAAAAATGACAGATGAAATGATATGGTCAGTGGTCAGTGGCGGTCATATTAAACATAAAAAGTCGACATTAACAAAGCCTGGAAAATCATAGAAATGATATCAGATAATACAAACAAATCAAGTATATCATTTTCAATGTTAAGACTAAAATATAAAATAGTTGTTTTCTTGGAGTAAAGTGACTGTAGTTTAATATAACAATTCATTTCGATGTCAATGTGAATTGCCAGATTCAAATTAATTGATTGGTCCTCGCATGAAAACAGTTCAATAAATTTTGGAAAGTTTGGTCTTTTGCGTAAATGTGTTTTTATTTATAGATCTTTATCAAGTTCACATTCGAGTGAGAAATGAAATTGATCTTCTAAAGTATAATAACATAAAATGCATTTGCGTTCATTTCGAGGTATTGCTTGTGGTTTATGCCACTGTCTTGTTTCTATCGCTAGTCTGTAAAAAGATAATCTTAATCTTGTCATCACTGATCTATACTTTTGAATTTTAACTTGTACTCAATATTTTGAGAAATTAAAGTTTGCAAAAAGTCTAAATGTTGAGGCTCTAGTCGATGTACTCAACTCTGCCATCAAGTGTTGAGTAAAAATATCTTCTAAATTAATTGATTGGTCCTGGCATGAAAACAGTTCAATAAATTTTGGAATGTTTGGTCTTTTGCGGAAATATGGTTTTATAGATCTTTACAAAGTTCATATTCGAGTGAGAAATGAAATTCGTCTTCTAAACTATAACATAAAATGCATTTGCGTTCATTTCGAGGTATTGCTTGTGAGTTATGCCACCGTCTTGTTTCTATCGCTACTCTGTTCAAAGATAATCTTAATCTTGTCATCGCTGATCTATATTTTTGAATTTTGACTTGTAATCAATATTTTGAGAAATTAAAGTTTGCAAAAAGTCTAAATGTTGATGCTCTAGTCGATGTATTCAATTCTGCCATCCAGATATGAGTAAAAATATCTTTCAGTCTTTGCTTCACTAATGATATAAAATATTCTCGTTTCCAACTTCTTGAAACAACCATGCATAATTCAAGCCTAAATTTTAAAGAATGAATCTACCCGTTTTTACCCAATTTGAAATACACATGTATCATCATTTCTTTCGATATCGCTTAACATTATCTTATATGCTTGTTTAATAAGTTTAACACTAGCACATTTAATAATATATGCCCTATCAATTAAAAGCCCTGACTCTGTTTATATTTTATACACATAGCGAAGGTTACTAAGAGATCCGGTCGATTATGGGGCATTTTTCTATATTAAACCATTACTGTGGGGTGTGAAAAAAGATGGTGTGTTTATAAAGCACCCCTTATTGCTGCGCTTATTTTTCATGTAGCAAATGATATAAAACGTGATCTGGTGAAAAAAAAAACTTTGAATGTACTAGTAGTAGTAATTGTAGTTATCATAGTAATGGAAGTTGTTGTTGTTGTTGTTGTTGATGTTAATCAAAATATGTGCTTATTCCGATTTGTACCCACATATGAGGCATATATTTGTATATTGATGAAAATGAATATCTATATTGAACAAAAGGCCAATTCCTAAAATGAGACTATAATATACATAATTGCAATACCAAAAATGACACATGAAAGGAAATGGTCAGTGGTCAGTGGCGGTCATATTAAACATAAAAAGTCGATATTTACAAAGCCTGTAAAATCATAGAAATGATATCAGATAATACAAACAAATCGAGTATATCATTTTCAATCTTAAGACTAAAATATAAAATAGTCCTTTTCTTGGTGTAAAGTGACTTTACTTAAATATAGAAATTCATTTCGATGTCAATGTGAATTGCCAGATTCAAATTAATTGATTGGTCCTGGCATGAAAACAGTTCAATAAATTTTGGGTTGTTTGGTCCTTTGCGGAAATATTGTTTTATCGATCTTTATCAACACACCCTGGTACAGGCTCTCCCAAGTACTGTTGGCACTCCCACATACAGCTCACGGTAAATAATTTTAGAGGAAAGGTGGTGTAAGTATTTCGTTTATATATCCGGAAAATCAAAACCTTCCAAAAAGTGAAACATATCAGTGCTCTGGTGAATTAATTATGGCTATATTCTGCAAGTGGCACAACATTTCATCTTGAAATAAACAAACTACGGCGAGTTAAACGCGAAAGTTTGACTCAAAAATGTCAAATGCCAAAATAAAACATAAAATACTCAGTAAATATTGCAAATCTATTCATTTCTGATACAGTATCATATTGTATTGTCTTCCTACAACAACCAGTTCAAATTCCAAGCTTTGATCTGTTTTATTTAATGAATGACTTGTTTTTAAAGATAGTCAGTGGTTTCAAAACGGCACTCCCATCGCACAGGTGTGGAAATGATTGGCACTCACCAAGTACAGCTACCGAAAAGTCGTCAAAACTTGAAGAAATGGTCAATAATTAAGTTTTAGTATATGTGGGAGGTCGAAATATTCAAAGCAAATCTAAATAATTACTATGTGTCTCAATGTTCTAATATGTTAACAATTGTCTAAATTATTAAAAAACTAAATTACAGACCATTTTCTTCAAATTTTGACGTCTTTTCGGTAGCTGTACTTGGTGAGTGCCAAACATTTCGACACCTGTGCGATGGGAGTGCCGTTTTGAAACCACTGACTATCTTTGAAAACGAGACATTCATTAAATAAAACAGATCAAGGCTTGGAATTTGAACTGGTTGTTGTAGGAAGACAGGGCTATACGATACTGTATCAGAAATGAATAGATTTGCAGTATTTACTGAGTATTTTACGTTTTATTTTGACATTTGACATTTTTAAGTCAAACTTTCGCGTTTAACTCGCCGTAGTTTGTTTTTTTCAAGATGAAATGTTCTGACAATTGCAGAACATAGTCATTATTTATTTACAAGAGCACTGATAGGTTTCAATTTTTAGAAGTTTTTGATTTTCCAGAGATATAAACGAAATACTTACACCAACTCTCCTCTAAAATTATTTACCGTGAGCTGTATGTGGGAGGTCAACTGTACTTGGGAGCCGGTACCAGGGTGTGATCAAGTTCACATTCGAGTGAGAAACGAAATTCGTCTTCTAAACTGTAACATAAAATGCATTTGCGTTCATTTCGAGGTATTGCTTGCGGTTTATGCCACCGTCTTGTTTCTATCGCTAGTCTGTGCAAAGATAATCTTAATCTTGTCATCGCTGATCTATATTTTTGAATTTTAACTTGTACTCAATATTTTGAGAAATTAAAGTTTGCAAAAAGTCTAAATGTTGAGGCTCTAGTCGATGTATTCAATTCTGCCATCCAGATATGAGTAAAATATCTTTCAGTCTTTGTTTCACTAATGATATAAAAATATTATCGTTTCCAACTTCTTGAAACAACCATGCATAATTCAAGCCTAAATTATAAGGAATGAATCTACCCGTTTTTACCCAATTTGAAATATCATCATTTTTTTCGATATCGCATAACATCATGTTATATATGTTTGTTGAATAAGTTTAACACTAGCACATTTAATAATATATGCCCTATCAATTAAAAGCCCTGACTCTGTTTATATTTTATACACCTAGCGAAGGTAATTAAGATATCCGGTCGATTACGGGGCATTTCTCTATATTAAACCATTACTGTGTGGTGTGAAAAAAAGATGGTGTGTTTATAAAGCACCCCTTATTTCTGCGCTTATTTTTCATGTAACAAATGATATAAGACATGATCTGGTGAAAAAACAACTTTGAATGTACTAGTAGTAGTAATTGTAGTTATAATAGTAGTGGAAGTTGTTGTTGTTGTTGTTGTTGAAGTAGAAGCAGAAGTAAGAGTAGGAGCAGCAACACCTAGCGAGCATTAACGGTAACGAGCGCATTGTTAAGACAGTTAACCGAAACTCACACAACCATCTAGAGGCTAAAAAACTCTTGCGGAAGTTGACACAGGTTAAATAGAAAGGTGAAATATTCATATCAGGAATCGCCACATTCAGAAAAAAACAGCCTCCCCACACATTCAAGAAGAAGAGAGAGGGAGAGAGCATGGTTAATAAAATGATCAGTTTCACAAAAAAAACCACTAACAATAAACAAAATAAGAACCCGTAACGTCCCTTTACCATGCGTAGTGAGCCCGTTTCGTCATCATTATATAAGAATGTGATACCGAGGTCAATGTATCAGAGATCAGGGTCCAAGACATGACAAATGCATTGACGAATGGTCGCTTTTTAATTGCAAGTCTTCTTATTTATTAAGATAAAACTCGATCCAAAAATTAAGGTTAATAAGCTTCTACATTGTTTCAAATCTAATATCATCGCAATAGACAAAAACCGCCGTAGGCGTAGCGATTGTTGTTGTTTCATTTGATTGTTGACATGGGGAAAAAGCAGTAATGATGCGTTGAATCAGCGATAAAATGTAGTGATCGGAAGTTGGACATAAGAAATCAAACCAGCCAGCTAGCAGGATTAGGGTCCATTTATTTTAACGCGAAAACGGCATTTAATGGTACACAACGTTGTCAAAACTAGCCACAATAAGTTAAATCACCGGATGAAATTGAAAAATCCAATTTCCAGCCAGCCACGAAAACGTGTTTGACGAGCGTCGTTGCCGTCATTGCAGAAAACTTGCATTGATAGCTAACTTTGAAAGTAAATATCTAAACAACTATTGGATTAATAAAAAAAACTGTTTGCGGATTCATGCTGGGGTCATCGTCAATAAATACCCTACCAAATTTCATTAAAAAATTCGAAAATTCGTACCTTAAGATGCATTTGCTCTGCCAAACAAACAGCTGTTACAAGTTTAAATTGAAACACAACAAAGTTTCTTGACCATAAATGACATTCGGTAATTGAATAATTCTACATTTCGAGAAAAAAAGACGTTAACCCTTTACTGCATTGAAACACCTGTATTGCATGAGTGAACAGAGTAGATAGATCTAGATCAGACGACAGATCCTTGCCCTCTAATGAGGATCGAAATTGCTTTTCACATTCATTAGATTATTTCTGATAAAGCATCCATGCCAGATGATCTGGATCTACATTGGTCGCACATGCTTTCAAATAAGTATATATGTGAATAATATTTTACACTCTGAACTATTTTAAATTCTTACCATTATATCGAAAGGAGTTTGTAATATCATGATCCTTTAGAATGGCTGTTGGAACAGGAATATTGTCGACAAAAGAAATGACAACGGGCTTTTTCACAGCCACCAGTGGGTAAAACATACATGCTCGTCGATCTCAAGACAAAACGCTGTGCACAGTTTAAAGTTTTGTGAGGCTTTAGTAGACAAGTCTTGGACCGATTGTTTTCCAATGCACAATAGAAACAATCTGAAGACTTTTATTATAGCGAAGTGCAAGATATGAGCAAATTCTATTAGAATCATTCAGTTAGAAAATAAAAACAGTTATTGTAAAGAATATTTGTACATTTAGCAAAGATTCTTTATAAATTTGTTTTTATTAAATTTGTATTTCGGTTTGATGTATTATGTTATCTTATAAAAGAAACGTGACATATTTGGTTCAAAGAACCTGTAACTGGAATAGGAGAAACAGAAGACTACTGGTATCTTGAGTAATGTTAATTCACTATAAAATATACAGTACACGCAGAGCAGACTTTGCGCCCTTTTCACACGACCGTGGCATTTTTATAATTGGAGTTGTAGTAGTAGTAGTAGTAGTAGTAGTAGTAGTAGTAGTAGTAGTAGTAGTGGTACTAGTAGTAGTAGTAGTAGTAGTAGTAGTAGTAGTAGTTGTAGTTGTAGTTGTAGTTGTTGTACTATTTGTTGTTATTGTTGTTGACTAGTAGTACTAGTTGTTGTTATTGTTGTTGACGTTTTTGTATTGTTTTGGTAAGGTACAGATAATGTAGTTAATAAAGTTTTTATAACAAAGAGATCTGGTAAATTACGGGGCATTTTTTTATATAAAACCTTTACTGTGGGATATTTAAAAATTGTGGTGTATATAAATCACCCAATAATTCTGAGCATGTTTTACATATATCAAATGACATAAGACATGATCTGGTCAAATAACTTTGTAGTAGTAGTAGTAGTAGAAGAAGTAGTAATCTGGTCAAATAACTGTAGTAGTAGTAGTAGTAGTAGTAGTAGTAGTAGTAGTAGTAGTAGTAGTAGTAGTAGTTGTTGTTGTTCTTGTTGTTTTTGTTACTTTTGCTATGATTGTAGTAGTAGTAGTAGTAGTAGTAGTAGTTGTTGTTGTTGTTGTTGTTGTTGTTGTTGTTAATATTGTCTTTTTAACACTGTACAAACACCCCTTTTGAGCATGTTTTTCATGTAGCAAATGACATAAGACATGATCTGGTAGAATAACTTTGTATTTGTAACAAAACATAACAAAAGAACAGATACTAAAGAAAAAGAGAAAGTTATTGATCTTAAGTTATTGATCTTTAATTGTCTTAGCAGTAGTGAATAGGTTTTATTGAATTTAGATCAACCATTACAAAGTTAATTGTCAGGAAGATAGTTCTGGAAACGAAGAAAAAGTTATCATGCACTAAAATGCACGAAGTTTAACATAATCTCGGAATGGGTTTGAATATTGTTGCAAGCGGCGTATGGGCCAACAATTATCTTCATACTTGTATGTAAATAAGAAGCATTATTACGGGAAAACGATGCACAGTAGTCAAGTATACATAATAAGAATCTTCCAGTGGCTTAAACTGTTTGCATAGCCAGATTAAATAAAGTGATATTTATCATTCTGAAGTGTCTCAATAGTCTATAAACAAACATCATATGCAAAGGAAGAATTACTGTAAAGCAGCAAAAACAACAACAACAATCACATTTATTGAACAAACACAATGTGCTTATAGCAAACAGAAAAATTATATTAAATGGTAGACATTTATCTGAGAGGCATAGTAAAACTGAATGTTAACAATATCATTTTCAAAATGTTATTGTCTTTCTTTTACAGCTGAGCAAATAAACTTCGCAATATTATAAGTCGTTTTCAAATTCTCTGTCATAAGTTTTTTAAATTTATTTAATACTTGACCAATTGTTAAAATAAGGCTTACAATGTTTTATTCGTTAATTTCTATATGTAGGGCAGACTAAAATGAAATGGTACTCGCTTTCGTATTTGTTTCATGTTGCAATACTAAATTTTCTTTCTGATATTGGTATGTCTTCCTTTTTCAATTTCCTTGTCATACGTTGATATGTATTTTTGTGTTAAAAGATCTAATACGAATCTAATCTTTTTTTAATTATTTATTCGAACATACCATTGCTTTTATGAATATCTAAAGGTATTCGCTTAATCGGTTTTACATCATGTATTTGCTTCCAGTTTGTAACTAGCAAATAGAGCGGCATCACCGGCGAACATTAGAATAAACATTTTAATTTCATCTATTGTAAATATACCTTTAACATTTGAGTTTATTCAAGGCAAAATATCATTAAGGAAAAATACGAATGTAAGACGGGAAAATCGCATCACTTTGTTTCAATTTCTTATACGAGCTAAACATTTCAGAATTACTTATATCTTACGAACGCTTGAAAAACTCCCTAGATTTATTTGGTTGTTTTTATAAATCATCTTTGTATTTAAATGTTCACTGATAAAGGTAAAGTTAAAGTAAAGTTTTCAAAGAAATTTCCTATTTAACCAGACTGGTCAGTACAGTCTCAGCATGCTATCAAGTTCATTGCCCTCTGATTTGACTTTGAAGGATCATAAAATAAACATTAGGCCACACTGACCTGTAAATCTGCAGATCGTCTGATTAGCAATTGCTGTTATGAAAATAATTTCGTGTTCAATATTCTACAGCTACATCTGTTTAACTTTCTTACAGACTGCTAATACGAAAACAAATAATATAATAATAAGTCTTTTGTGAACAATGATAAAATGTGCAGCTTTTGACTCTTAACCTTTTGTATAGTGGTTCTTGAGCTTAAAGCAAATGGTGCTCTTGTTCTTTTTATTTCTTTTGAATTTCAGTTATGTATTATTTAAGAAAGAAGTGATTAGTGAATTGGAAACTGATTTGTATATTCAAGTTATAATTATTTTAGAATCGGTGTTTTTCCCAGATATGTTTCAATAATATAGATGGGTATTCCGATACATGAAAAGTGTTCATTTCGACAAGTATGCTCACTCAGAAAAGCCCATGATGATACTCAGATACCCAGAAACCCTAAATTATCTATCTAGTTGTCTTCTACTAAACATATCCTTTAAAACAAAGTCTATTTCAGCAAGATATCACCATAAATAATGATTTAAGGGTCAAACTGTTGGATGGAACAAGTCGACAAATTGAAAAGTGTTCATTTGGACAAGTGTGCATCACACAGAAAAGCTCATGGTGATACCCAGATACCCAGAACCCCTAAATTATCTATCTAGTTGTCTTCTTCTATTCATATCCTTTAAAACAAAACCTATTTGAGCAAGATATTACCATAAATATTGATTTTAAGGGTCAAACTGTTGGATGAAACAGTTCGAAAACTTGAAAAGTGTTCATTTCGACAAGTATGCATCACACAGAAAAGCCGATAATGATACCAAGATACCCAGAAACCCTTAATTATATATCTAGTTGTCTTCTACTATACATATCCTTTAAAACAGTCTATTTTAGCAAGATATCATCATAAATAATGATTTTAGGGTTCAAACCGTTGGATGAATCAGGTCGAAAACTTGAAACTTGTTCATTTCGACAAGTATGCATCACACAACAAAAAGCCCATTATAATACCCAGATACCCAGAAACCATCAATTATCTATCTAGTTGTCTTCTACTATACTTATCCTTTAAAACAAAGCCTATTTCAGCAATATATGACCATAAATAATGATTTTAAGGATCAAACTGTTGGTTGAAACAAGTCGACAAATTTAGTGTTCATTTTGACAAGTATGCATCACAGAGTAAAGCCCATGATGATATCCAGGCACCCATATTCCCTGAACTATCTATCTAGTTGTCTTGAGAAATGAAAGAAAACTTATTTTCATGTTCTGCGTTCTTTTTTATAATTTAAAAATAATATTGCGGGCATATTTATGCATATTTTTCATTCCGGTTTTCTTTCCTGTCAAGTTAAATATAATATCAAAGGAACACTATTTACAGATATTAAATATCTGCGGTAGAACAAAAATGACGTTTGTTCAAATCTGCCCACCCATCTTTTTGTGGTCAGATTTTAGCCCAGCACAAACTCAATACATGAAAATGAACAATAAAAGGCATGCAAAATATACTTTTTATAATGGTTCTTTTTGCTTTGATATTACCTTCACAATGAATATCATTTTATAGATATCTAATCACATTAGAAGCCATGAGAAGACATAAACGTGATGCGGGCAGTGAAATTACCGCGAATTTCATTTTTCGCGTTTTTAATTAACATTTCAAAATATTATTACGGACTCATTTTTTCACCTTTTTTCATCGGTTTTATATGTTTAATATGTTAGTAAATAATATTATTTACTTACAAATGATATTTGGTCTTTGAAGGTACTGATATCCAATTAAAGCAGCTCACCCCTCATTTTGTGAGAAGAAAAGCGCACATTACACAATTGAAAAATTATTTGCGAGCTTAATATATGCAATAATATTATGTTTCATACATCATTATTTGGGGTATTAATGTAGCTTTGAAAATAAGTAAAAATAAAATGATTATATAAAAACAGTAGCGTAGCAGGCATCGGCAATCTAATGTCGCTGAATTTGCTTTGTTATATATTAGGAATTCATATTCTTTTAATTTTCTGTTACTGGTTCATCATATAATCGCAGTCAGTGAACAATTACTACATTTCTAACGTTTTAACTAAAGTTAAAATTTAAATTTAAGACCACGGTAACTGAAGGCAGATTTAACTGATGATATTATAGCATCATTTGAAAGCTTACATCTTTGTCTTCAACATTTCAGTATTATTTTGCATTTTCGTGCGTTAGTCATATTATTTAACTTACCATTTAGATAAACATAAAATGGACCTTAATCTCTGACATGTATATTGCAGAGAAAGAAAAGCACAATTTAAAGTACATGTGTAATGTTTTCATTGCATTCCTTATATTAAACTATAATTTTTAAACTTGGAATGAAGACGAATACATCGTGCTCCTGTTCCTCAGCTGAACGTTTAGAGCGGGTGAGGTCTGCTCATTTTCATACATGATTTTAGTATGGTGTGATATGTGCACGTTAACATTTGCATTAAGAATAAAAAAAAGATCTCATTAAAAGTTTACACAAATCATTCATAATTTTAATATATATTCATATGACAGTTCAATTGATTGAATAGTTAAAACATTGGACAGCAACATATTCTGTAATTATATTGTTAAAACAACAACATTTCAGTTAGTCGTAAATTAACTATATAGTGATTTTTTTCATACCGGCAGTAAACACATGAATTTAAATAACCAAAATTAAATGCATCTCAGCGTCCAGGTGATGAATTACACCGAGCAGCGCATTCAGTTATGCGGTGAATAATGTTGGCAAAAGAATAAGAATTTTGAAATGGTAAAAGTAATTATAAATACCCTTTCAATTATATTATTTGCTTTATTTTATACACATTCAAAAGTAGTTATTATTATGGTTACCAAAAGTACATTTACTGTGTAGAGAATTAATTTTCGCAGCAAAACCAATAATCCAGTGCCATGCATGTGCATCTATTATTCTGGGCTGATAAATTCCTGAGGTTGTTTTTGTATTTAATATATTTATGTTTTGAATCAATCTTAATTTAAATATATATGACCTAACATGCACATACAACTGAAGTTCTGGGAATTCCAATCATGTTTGTATCTGTATTAGTGAGACTGAATTGCGAGGCTTTATATACAGGTAAACACAGGTAAAAAATATGGGGTGATATATATACTAACCCACCAGCCGCAGGTCATTTTTCGAAGAAGTCATGGTTGTTTCAAGTAATGGTATAAAGGGAACTAATTGTTTTTCCTGTATATATAATTTCCTTCTCAAACCAAGTTATGACTATATTTTACCAGATCATTTCTTATATCATTTGCTTCATGAAAAACATGCTCAGAAAAAAGGGGTGTTTTATACACCCCACAATTTTTTAACACCCCACAGTAAAGGTTTTATATAGAAAAATGCCCCGTAAATGACCGGATCTCTTACCAAACCATACAACACCAATATACTATACTATACTATACTATACTACTACTGTACTGTACTGTACTGTACTGTACTGTACTGTACTGTACTGTACTGTACTGTACTGTACTGTATACTATACTATACTGTACTGTACTGTACTGTACTGTACTGTACTGTACTGTACTATTCCACACCACACCACACCACACCACACAACACTATTATTATACTGTATTGTACCATACCATTCCATAACCAAAACCATAACCATACAATACCATAACATACCATACTTTACCATTGCAGAGGTATGAACAAATGACAAAATATGGGATAATTGGGTGTTGAGTGGTTAAGTTGGTGGGGGTTTGAGGTGGGCAGAGATACATGTAGTGGGTAGATGGGTGTGGGATCAGGTGTGTATGGGCTGGGTTGTGTAAACCCTAAACAAGAGGGCCATGATGGCCCTAAATCGCTCACCTGAGTACAAAAGTACTCTCAGTTTTTAATAGGTTTCCAGTAAGAAGATTTTTAAAGATTGCCTTTTTTACATATTAAGGGCCCGCTGGGCGTTGCCAATTTTGACCCCAGGGCCAACATTTAAACAATGCTGGTAAAGGGTCTCTTCACAATACTCAACACCAAATATTCAAGGTCTAGTCGCATTGTTTTCAGAGAAAAATGATTATTTATGTTTTCCTATATAAATCAATGTAAACTAAGAGAACCATGGGGCGTGGCCAATTTTTTGGCCCAGGGGACATAATTTGAACAAACTTGGTAGATATCCACTAGACAATGCTACATACCAAATATCTAAGCTTAAGGCATTGAGGTTTCCAGTAAGAAGATTTTTAAATATTGCCTTTTTAGCTCACCTGTCACGTAGTGACAGGGTGAGTTTTTGTGAGGGGGGTTCGTCCGTCGTCCGTCGTCCGTCCGTCCACAATTGTTGTCCGCACTCTAGCGGACGGAATTTTGGTCCAATCTTCTTCAAACGTGGTCAGAATGTTTATCTCAATGATATCTAGGTCAAGTTCGAAACTGGGTCATGTGACCTTGTAATCTAGGTCACTGGGTCAAATTGTAGAAAAAGCTTGTCCGCACTCTAGCAGCCTTAATTATGGTGCGATCTTCTTTAAACTTGAACAGAATGTTTATTTTAATGATATCTAGGTCAAGTTCATAACTGGGTCATGTGACACTTAAAACTAGGTCACTAGGTCAAATTAAAGAAAAAGCTTGTCCGCACTCTAGTGGTCATAATTTTTGTCCGATCTTCTTCAAACTTGGTCAGAATGTTTATCCCAATGATATCTAGGTCTAGTTCGAAACTGGGTCATGTGACCTTGAAATCTAGGTCACTAGGTCAAATTATAGAAAAAGCTTGTCCACACTCTAGTGTTCGTAATTTTGGTCAGATCTTCTTCAAACTTGGTCAGGATGTTTATCCCAATAATATCTAGGTCATGTTCAAAACTGGGTCATGTAACCTTGAAATTTAGGTCACTAGATCAAATTATAGAAAAAAATTGTCCGCACTCTTGCGGTCTTAATTTTGATGCGATCTTCTTCAAACTTGGTCAGAATGTTTATCTCAATGATATCTAGGTCAAGTTCGAAACTGGGTCATATGACCTTGAAATCTAGGTCACTGGGTCAAATTGTAGAAAAAGCTTGTCCACACTCTAGCAGTCTTAATGATAGTGCAATCTTCTTTAAACTTGAACAGAATGTTTATCTTAATGATATCTAGGTCAAGTTCGTAACTGGGTCATGTGACCTTGAAATCTAGGTCACTAGGTCAAATTAAAGAAAAAGCTTGTCTGCACTCTAGCGGTTGTAATTTTGGTATGTTCTTCTTTAAACTTGGTCAGAATGTTTATCCCAATGATACCTAGGTCTAGTTCGAAACTGGGTCATGTGACCTTGAAATCTAGGTCACTAGGTCAAATTATAGAAAAAGCTTGTCCGCACTCTAGTGGTCGTAATTTTGGTCAGATCTTCTTCAAACTTGGGCAGAATGTTTATCCCAATAATATCTAGGTCAAGTTCGAAACTGGGTCATGTGACCTTGAAATCTAGGTCACTAAGTCAAATTATAGAAAAAGCTTGCCCGCACTCTAGTGATCGTTATTTTGGTCAGATCTTCTCTTCAAACTTGTTCAGAATGTTCATCCCAATAATATCTAGGTCATGTTCGAAACTGGGTCATGTAGCCTTGAAATTTAGGTCACTAGGTCAAATTATAGAAAAAGCTTGTCCGCACTCTAGCGGTCTTAATTTTGATGTGATCTTCTTCAAACTTGGTCAGAATGTTTATCTCAATGATATCTAAGTCAAGTTCGAAACTGGGTCATGTGACCTTGAAATCTAGGTCACTAGGTCAAATTTTAGAAAAAGCTTGTCCGCACTCTAGTGGTCTTAATTTTTGTCCGAACCATTGAACAGATGTTAGCAGGTGAGCGACCCAGGGTCCATGGACCCTCTTGTTTACATATTAAGGGCCCCCAGGGCGGGGCAAATATTGACCCCAGGGCCAACATTTAAACCATGTTGGTAAAGGGTCTCTTCACAATACTCAACACCAAATATCTAAGGTCTAGTCCTATTAGTTTCGCAGAAAAATGATTTTTCATGTTTCCTTTATCCTTTCCGCGCCCGACCCTGTTTTCCGGACGGACGTCGTAACGTATTTAAACGTGACAAAATTTTGACTTCCCAAAACCCGACCCTGTTTTACTGGAGGTCGCCCGAAACGTAATTAAACGTGTGCTTTTTTCACGATTTTAAAAACCATAACGTAAATCTGCGTAAATTTTATTTTAGTGCCCGTTGAAAAGTGTATGTTTGATTAAAGCATATACGCTTTTGTCCGTTACCGGTATTCTACCTTTTAAAGAAATTCGGAATTTTTAACATGGTAAGAAACCCGTGTAAAACACGTTATCTAACGTTACGGTCTTTCTTCTGTAAAAAGGTGGAAAAAAACATATCAAGAATAGTGCGTTAAAATCATGAATTTCAACGCTCTTTTACGTAATTTGTGAAAAATTCGGTTTATCGTAGGAAGACTGTAACGTAAAACTCCGTTATTTAAATAATCTAATTAAAAGTAATTAATTTTTATGCCATTGCAAAAATGTCATTTTTAAGTAATTACTAGGTAGATATAGGATTTTTTAAAGAATGAATAACTGTTTTGGAGCCACTTTTTTATTTTGACAATGAAAGATGAAGAAACAGCAACACATGTAATTAGATTTTTTTTTCTTAAAATTGAACTTTTTAAAATTACTAATTTTCTTATCAGATTATCTAGGTCAAATGTATTCAATTTCTTACTAAATTATATTTGAGAGAAAATATGTGATGCATTCAAATGACTAATGGTTTTAAAATACTGATCGATGATTCCGCGTTCTTTTAAATAGCCACCAAAGTAAGGACTTTTTTAAAAATGAAAAATAAATTGACGGGTTTCCGACGAAAAAACAGGGTCGGGTTTTGAAAAGCGATTTTTTTGACACGTTTAAATACGTTTCGGGCGTCTTCCCGTAAAACAGGGCCGGGTTTTGTGAAGTCAAAATTTTGTCAAGTTTAAATACGTTATGGTCGTGGAAAGGATATAAATCAATGTAAACTAAGAGAACCCTGGGGCGTGGCCAATTTTGGCCCAGGGGACATAATTTGAACAAACTTGGTAGACGTCCACTAGACAATGCTACATACCAAATATCTAAGCTTTAGGCATTGAGGTTTCCAGTAGGAAGATTTTTATAGTTTTCCTTTTTTACATATTAAGGGCCCCAGGACGGGGCCAATTTTGACCCCAGGGCCAACATTTTAACAATGTTGGTAAAGGGTCTCTTCACAATACCCAACACCAAATATCTAAGGTCTAGTCCTATTAGTTTCGGAGAAAAATGATTTTTCATGTTTTCCTATATAAATCAATTTAAACAAAGAGAACCCTGGGGCGTGGCCGATTTTTGCCCTGGGGACATAATTAATTTTGAACAAATTTAGTAGACATCCATTAGACAATGCTACTTACCAAATATCTAAGCTGTACGCATTGTGGTTTGTGAGAAGATTTTTAAAGATTTCCTAGGTAAAATGAAGTGACACCTGGGGCGGGGCCAATTTTGACCTCAGGGAAATAATTTGAACAATCTTTGTAGAGTTCTACTAGAGGGTGCTAAATGCCAAATATCTAAGTTCTAGGCCTTGTGGTTTCAGACAAGAAGATTTTTAAAGTTTTTTCTTTAGGTTGCCATGGCAACCAGAGTTCTGCATGGAATTGATTTCTTTGAACAACTTTGGAAGAGCTTCATGCAAGGAACATTCGTGGCAAGTTTCATCAACTTTGGCCCAGGGGTTTAAGAGGAGATGTTGTTTAAAGCAAAAGTTGACAACGCACGACGCACGACGGACACAGTGCGATCCTAAAAGCTCACCATGAGCACAAGTGCTCAGGTGAGCTAAAAACATCGTACAAGAAAAAATTCAGTGTTATTTATTGATCTCTTTAATTGGATTGTTCGTGTGTGTGTGTGTGTGTTGGAGGTGTCATAAACTCCTGAATCACTCCCCAGTTTAAATGACGCACAGTTTAAAATGTGCTTAAATATGTCTGACTATTCGAATAGTCGAGCGTGCAGTCGTTTCCGACTAATTCTTGTTTTTCGTGATGTTAAGTCTTCTATTTTATTTTTCTCAGTGAGTGGCTCTGTTTATCAGAACTCGTTGATGGAAGCGAGTTCCGACTGTGCATTTTAAATGCAAACACCAATAGTTTTGCAAACAAACAGAAGATAATTAACAAAATCAAATGAATATCACCATTCAGTCTCGATAATATACCGTTGTTCGGAATCTCAAACTCATCTATACAGATACGTACTGTCTCCACGGGAGTGCCTCTAGACTCAACGACATCCTTGACAATCCTGAACTCGCCATCATATATTGTCTTATTAGTTACCTTAAAGTAAACCTTTAACTGAGAGAATGTGTATTCTTCGGGCAGTAAATCAACTTGCTCACAAAAGAATACCTTTCTCAGGAACATGCCAGTTCGGATTGTGAGGAGCCATATAGTTGGGTATAAGGGAAACAGATAATCATCCGGTGAAACCAGTTGTCTGTCGTACATCAGATGATCTGCCAAAAATACTTGTGTTTTGTTAATTGTGGCGGATATCCCTATATCGCCACGTAACACGTCAATAGATGTATCACTGCAAGTTATGATCTCGTTCAATTTCACGGATAGCGGGTACTCTTGTTCTTTATTTCTTAGAAACCAAGATTCCGTTAAAGCCTGTTTGATCACATCGTGTAAGAAGGATGGGTTTGCGTAACTAAAAGGGTACGTTATGTTTGCTATGATATATCTAACGACTTTCTGGTCTTCAGGTGTCTGTATCAATGGAATGACATACCAGTTCTGCAAAATACCTCTGTGTAACCATGGCGCTAGTTTATTTATCTTGTCATCTTCCGAGATTTTGTTGAAGAATTCTCCAGGAATGGTTTCATTGTTGACAGGTGTTAATTTCAAGAGAACAGAAAATGATGTTCCATACCATAGCGTGCTATAGAAGTCACAACTATCCTTGAATAGCCTTTGTCCGAGTGGACATCGTCTTCGCCTACATGAGCTCTATAAAATAAAAAAGTAAAACATGCAAACCGTTTGTCAACCATTTCTCTCTTCAACAGTTATACTTCCCATTCTAACCTTTGAAAAGAATTCCAAATCTGGAATCCACACTAACTGCTCATACACAATTACTGATCCGTAATTGGTTAAAACCGTCACAAAAAAGAATGCTAATATTTATGCACATGATTTTGCTAGCAATGGTAACATCATGATAAAACACGATATTACAAGTTACCTTTTTCTTTTCATTTTGGGGTCATTTATATTTAGTTTTTGCGTGGGATGTCATGCTTAAGGTCAGCGTACACTATTGCGTTTCCCTATATGTTCTATATAGAGTCTTGGGAGTCTTGATTTATTTATTCTTAGACAATATCAGGCATGGCCTTATGATAAAGTTTTAATATAAATCTACATAAAAACATAGATTCCATACCACCATGACCGTACCTCAAATTTCACTTTGAAGACTACTACCCTTGCCTATTGACTAAATTTACTTGTGGCTAACCTGTTTATAGGCATTATTTTAAAAGTAATTTTTTTCTTATTCAAAATGTTTTGGATAATGATATTTGGTTCCAACAGCTGCAGAAATACACAATTTCTGTTTTTTAGAAGGAGTTTTATTTTTTCTTCAGCTATATTGGCCAATTAGCTAATGTTTCTATAGGGTCTTACGGGTTTCCCCTAACTTTTTTTAACCAACCGGGAAGCAGCTTTTATTTAGTGTACACTGATCTTAACTGCAACACGTTGCCAAAGTTTGCAAACGAGCGTCTGCAATAGTCTTTGTCGATGCGGCGCTTGACCAGAGGTAAACAATAGATCAAATGTAGGAATTTGTCAATGTTCTGTTCAGATGCTTTTCATTGCGACTTAAGTAGCATTTGTCAGTCGTTTTAATAAACTATCTCTATCATGGGATAGGAAATAAAAGTTTGTTTTTTTTAATTCCAATATTTATTCCATCTTTGAAAGACATGATTAATTAAACAAGCAAACATTCTGAACTTAATATAAATTGCCAGTACATAAACAGGTAACGTTTTCTGTTATTCGATGTCTATCTTTAAGGTAAATATAGATGCACTGTTTGATCAAAGATTTTTAAAAAGGAATATAAAAATACGAAAATGATTTTAAAGAAAATGGCATAGGAAGAAGAGAGGATAAAAAGAAAACAGAGTGTGTCCGCCATTTGTTGCTAAGCTAAGAAGAGTTTCCATTTTACGTTATACTGTTCTTGTTTATTTTTTAGACTTGCTGTAATACCTTCAATTCCGATTCTGTGATTTAAGAAAGGAATGAAGGTATCTAGTGATGGTATAGTGGTAGTATATTTATTTTTAAACATAAAATATTTCGCTACATTTGTGTACGATGATCATAAAGTTTAAAATTGCATACAACTTATTATCTACGCGACCTGTGACACCTGAAACTGTTGCATAACACAACGAATTAATGATAATACTTTGTGGTTTAGATAATATTGTAGATCTCTACGAAATGTGTGTGTATGCTGGCACTCCCAAAACATGTGTTTACTTGTTTCTGGTGCCATTGCACAGAAATCACACAACTGTGAGGTACTTAACTTACATTTATAGAGGTACACGTTATTTGGTAATATCGTCATTAAAAACTTGTATCGGAATGCTCTGAGTTTGGTATCAATAGTGCAAAGATATGGAATGGATAGAATGTTTTCCCAATTGAAGGGAGAGTTTCCTAATTCTTTTTTCCCATTTATTAAATGTTTTATTTTTGTTTGGCTTTTTCTTTAGTATTTCTATTTTATAAAGCATTTGATTCATTTTTCTATTGGGTTTTATTTTATTTACGAGATATGTCACATAAGTGGTTCTATTTGGATCTATTGTTCAATAGATCAGATTTCCATCTTTGTTTTTGTTTTTTTTAATTGAATTGTAATTGATAAATTCTGTAACTGATAATCTAAATTTTATGTGAATTTCTTGGAATGAAAAGAACTGATTTTTGATCGACGTTATATATCTCTTTTACATATAAAATGCCGTTATCTCTTTTACATATAAAATACCTTTTGTTTACAGTGGGTTTCTGTTACGATGTGCTAGTAAAGAGTTTTTCCATATTATTTGTTTTTTGATACTGTTAAGTTTAGGTTCAAAATGTATTGTACACCATGAGGTTATGATGTCTGTTAGAAAATCGTATTCAAATTTTTGATTATTTGCGTGAATCAAGTTACAGTCGAATTTAAAAAAGGTTAAGATAGCGTTAATCGTATGTTCTTTGTCATTACTAAATATTATTCGTAGGGATTTTGCGTGAGCCGAGTTAGATGACTATACATTTTGTAGTATTTAGTTTAAGACCCGATAGGAAGCCAAATTTATCAAGTGTATTTATTAAATCTTCAAATGATTTCTTTGAACCATCAGCTAAGAAGCTTGTGACGTCAGCAAAAAGTGTTTGCTTCACTTCAAAATTTGATATTTTTATTCTTTTTATGTCTTTATTTTGGTTTATTGCATTGGAGAGAATTTATAAACAAATGATAAAAAAGTAGAAAGACAAGAGACTTCCTTTGCCTAAGGTTATAAAACAGCATGGAAACCCGTCTCAAATCTCAAGCATCTGACCAGTCGCCATTTCAGCCAACCAGATGCTTGAGATTTGAGACGGGTTTCCAATCTCAGCTTTATAACCTTGGCACCTTGTCTTACTCCTCTTTTCACAAGAAATAACTCAGAGGTTTATCCATTATTACATATACAACTTTTGACATCTGAATAGAACAGTTTAACCCATTTTTTAAAAGACGACCCGAAGTTGAAGAAGTCGAGACATTTAAACATAAAATCATGATCTAAGCTATCAAATGCTTTTTGGAAATCGGAAAAGCAGATAATTCCTTTTTCATTTGGTTTATTTACCTTATCTATAATCTCGTTTATTGTTATTACGTTTTCGCCGATATATCTTCCTTTTATGATATCTGTTTCATCTGTTTTAATTATATCTGGGATGACCTTTTTAACCCTCTTTGCGACTGATTTTGTTGCAATTTTGTAAACGATATAAAGTAAAGATATAGGTCTCCAATTGTTTATTTCATCTAAGTTTTTATCGTTTTTTACGTAAAAGAGGATTGTTTAAAAAAATGGCTGGTTTTGGTTTTCCTGTTTTAAATGTGTACAACAAACAGTTACTTCTATTTTCCTTCTTTGCAGAGGTGTCCCATCAAACCCTTTAAATATTTGTGAAGTTTCATCAAAATAGCGCCATCGGTTAAAATATATTCTAAAATAACGGGCAAAAATGTCAGGAGCGTGACAAAAAAGTGCGACACTTTTAAAAATCACATTTGTTCAGACCATCATTTACAAAAAGCTTGAATAAAGGCAAGTTTTAATGTCGTTTTAGTAAAAGGTGTAAAAGGTGCATTTATAAGGCATCAACTAATGATAAAATTAAGCATATTGTACGTTAAGTAATCAAAATGTTTGCTATTGAGTCAAGTGTGGTAGATAAGAAAATACCTCAAGAAAATCAATACATCTTTGCTTTATAAATTTATAGGACTTTAAAGATTAATAATACAAAAGAAATGTTTTCTGTATCATTAAGCTTAATGTTTCTAGATGCAATAATTATAACAATATCACCTCTATTGAAATTATTATTTGTCTGCATCTCCCTTCAGAAAATTAAAGCTAAATTTGCCAGGAGAAAGACATTATGCACATATTGCATATTCTGTCAACATATCCTTTACATGAAAACAAGAGATTGTTTTTTCCTAGAAGTCTATGTCATGTGTTGTTAAATTGTGACAAACAGGAATGGCCTTAATGAAACATTTTTGAGTACACTGCACGTATGTGCTTGTCAGGAGTGTGACACACTTTCTTAAAAATATGATTTTTTTTATCTTTATGCAATACCAAAAGTTCTAAAGCACTTATATTTGATGCTTCAACATGCATTATAACAGAAATGCACATTTAAATAATAAGAAACAGTAATAATTGTTATTTTAAGCACATAAATTAAAATTCTTTTGATTTATTTAATATTGGTCAATAAACCTCCATCAAATTTTTATTCTGTCACATATGAGTATTAGTTGATTGATTTTGATCACTGTAAATACTGTACAAACTTATGGAGCAACCAGTTTGGACTTTTTATGAAATTAAATTCTTTACATTTTTTTTCACTTCACTTGCCCTTTTTTGAAATAGCCCAAATGACAATATCTCAGCAACCAGTTGACCGATTTCAAATATCTTTTCAGTTCTGTACTTAGTTTCAATAAGCAAAAAGTACAGAATAACAAGTTTGGAATTTTTCTAAACTTTAATTTTTCACTATGTTTTCACTTTTCAAGCCATTTTTTATAAACAGCCCATATGACACTTTGTTGTTGTAATTCAGAAAGTTCGCCGGTTTCATATGAATAATTAAGTGCATTAACTATGTTTTTATGTCATTCAAATTGTTTTTGTAAAATTCGACCGTTAGTCCATCAGATCCGGGGCTTTTCATATGTTGCATGTCTTTAAGAGAGAGACGACATTTATTTTCATTCAGGTGCCTTCATATAAGTTTTTTAAATCGTAATAAGTTTTTTAGCGCTATCGGCCGTAAGAAAAACGTCAAATTATCATTTTGTTGTTGTTTATTATAAAGATTGGTAAAACAAGTAGCAACATATTTCAAAATTTCAGCTTGGTTTGTTAATTCTTGGTAATTGCAGGAGAGGAGTTTTTATTATTTCTTCTTCGGCTCTCTTCTTTTCTAAACTCGCAAAGTATTTTGAATTGCTTTCTGCACCTTTAATCCAATCTGCTTTTGCTCTTAATAGTATTCCTTTAAATTTTTCGTCGTAAATTAAATTTAATTTTTCAAGTTCACGTTATAATCGTTACAAACTTTTTCATTATGTGGATCTTGTTGTAATTTCGTTTCTAGTGTTGGATAATATTTTTTATATTCGTGTCTTCTGTATTTATAATTTGTTTATGCTTTACTCAGTACTTTACTGACGCGTCTCTTATGCTTCCTTTTATTAGTTCCCATAAATTTTTGGGGTTGGTATCAACAGTGTCTGAGAAAGTTTTCCTAATTAAATAAAAAGTTAGCCGGAAATGGTTCTTAACCGGAACTGGTTGACAAACTCTAGTAGTAGGTATAAAAAACTTAAATTTTATTTATTTAAGCTAGCTAAAGTCTATAAAATCAGACACACGGACTTTAAAAATTGGAAGCGATAGAGCAATGTTCGGGCCACATCTATATTACTTATATTCGGCTTATGACATCCGAATGACTTAGATATTTACATACACAATCTACTAGCATAGTGCTATCTCCTCCGCCTAAGAAAAAAGCTTTCTTCGGAAACAGTAACTATAAACTATCAACTAGTATATCAATATATTATAACTTTTATACGCTGAATTTTGTTTGATTTTTCAAAGCAATACACTTATTTATTAATTTATTTTGAGGTACTTAACTTTTCTATATCTTTACAAGACTAAACGAAAACTAAACTGACAGAGTCGAACTGCAATGTTCTAGTTCGTTCACTATCTAAGGAGCCTAAAGGTCTATCAGAACAATAGCTGAATATTAATCAAAAACAAAATGAATTCGATTCATTTCCAATAATAAATTTTAAAATGTGTCTGCAGAAATGCAGAAACACTGTACAGTTTGTCAACCTGTTCCGGTAAATCTTTTATCCGTTGTGAAGCAATAATCTGAATTTGGTTTTTAGATTTATAGTATGCAAAATGTCTTACCAAAAATATGTTGCAGTCATTTTAGTCTCACAAATGTAGCTTATTTATTGACAGACACATTTAAACCAGTTCTGGTTAATTCAACCAGTTTCGAATCAGGCGAATATATATCGTGCGACATCTTTCAAAGTGTTTTTTGACTGTCAGATTTGACAGCTGTGTTACGGTTTTGTCAGACCGAATACATTTTCACATGTTTTCTTTTTTAAGGGTTCAAAATAATTCTGAAAAAAATGTGTTATAAATAAATTATCACAATTTTCAAATAAGTAAGTTATTTCATTAAAGTATTGTCGAATGCAGTAAAACATTCATGACATCACAATTTCAATTGCGCAGCCTGCAGGTATTGAAATAAATGCACCTGATAAACCTTAATTTGATATTGACATAGGGTAGATATGCCATATTCACATGGTATCACAACACCACCCTTATCAGGTCGAGCTGGCCATGGTGGGTTGCTTGGTACTTGCGACCAAAAAACTTCGAAGAACACGTTACCATCTTTGTTTAGGATACCTCAGACATAGGATGCCACGGACCTTGGAACAAGACCAATAGGCTTACCAGTCACATTCTCTTTTTATAGCAGTTATAATTCCCATTTCATCAAGAATTTCAACTGTAGAGTCTACACTACCTGCTGACTCACAATTACTATCCGGAATTGGTTGAAACGCTTATCTCGCAGAAACCGTCAAAAAACAGAATGCAAATATTTATTCATACGACTTTGCTAGCGATGGTAAGACCATGATAATTTACAATATTGCAAATTACCATATTTTCGTTTTGAGTCCATTTAAGTTTTGTTTTTGCGATGGGTGTCATGCTTAACTGCTACGCGTTGCCAAATTTTGCACACGAGCGTCTGCGATATACTTTGTAATTCCATCAAAAGTTTATGTTCGTCAATGTTTAGTTCAAATGCTGTTAATTGCCACTTAATGAGCATTTTCACTCGTTTTACTGAAATATTTCTTTCATGGGATAGGAAATAAAAACGTTAATCGGAAATGGTTCATAACCGGAACTGGTTGACAAACTGTAGTAAATAACTTAGCAGAAAAATAAAGTTTGCATTTGAAAACCTACGAATATATTAAATATTTTGCCACTGACCGTTCCAAGGTGGTAACCTCAAGTTTTCTCATTTTTGTTTATTATTTGTGGGGTTTTATTTGAATTTGACATACTCATAAGCAAATGCTCTCTTTACCTCTCTTCTTTTTCGTTGCGTGGGGAGGCTATTTGTGAATGTGGCGATTCCTCATATGTATATTTCACCCAATAAAATCTTGCCCCATGTAAAAAAGGGTGAAATATGAAAGAAAAAGCCGCATTTAGAATGCTTTACTTAACATTGATCTATTAAAAAGTGGTCCACAAATGTATGACCGTTATTTAAGAAGGTTTCAGTTTCTATGTCATCGTTATAAATACGATGTAGTCGAGAAAAAAATCAAACCTTGAACGATTTTACGAACAGCTCACTCCGATGGCACTGGCTGGATCTTCCGGTTTGTATAACTTGTGTTTCAATCTCTGTTGTATCTAGAACTACTGTGAACGAAAATGCAGTGTCAAATTTATCATCCTCTCCACCGAGATTTTCATCAATACACGTTTAATCATGAAACTCATTGCGGTTACACAAGTAGCAAAATATGTTACCAAATCTCATGGAGGTCCAGGGTTGACTAAATGTTGCATTGAACGAGGTACACAGATCCCAAGACTCGTCTCGTGATTTAATTATTCCTGACACGTTACAGGCCCTTATAATTTCAGGCTTGCACTTAAACTTTGTAAAATCAATGCCGCTCGGGGGATTGAAGAAAATAAGACAATTAGAGCCGACCGTGGTATCCTTGTCTTGAATAAGTTTCTCGGCGTCGTCAAAGAAATCATTGTCCGACTGTGACATACAGGATATTGCCTCTTGCCATTTAATGCCGTCTGTGACGTTATTACACTCTGCACATTCTGAACTTAGGTAAATCATTTTCTTACTTGGAGAATACACCGGATAGACTGTCGACAGAGAGTTGGAGTCATTATCTTCACAGCGGGTTGCATTTCCGATATATTTCAGGTCACCATAGCATGTATCTATCATTTTGTAGTATCTTGCAAAGTTGACTGATTTCTGTGATACTAGAGTTGACCGACAAGATGTGGTGAGATTGTCATTCGCATTCATGTTATATCTGTCGAAATCCTGGTGACAACAATTCTGGAAGAGTCCACAGTCGTCTGAACATGAGCAAGGGCTACAGCAAGGAGTATATTTTCTTGAAAATGGAAAAGGTTTGGAGGCATTTTTTCGCAAAATGATGTGAATGGGCATAGCTCAAAAAGACGGTCTGGTAATGCCCATTGCTTCGACATAGAGTTTTCTATGATCACGTTGATTAAAAAGGTGATACATATACATGTTTTCATTTTGATGTTCATTCGGCATACAAATATATTAAGTACAATAATAACAGTAATGTGCACATCACAAAAACATCCAGTCGTTTCCAAAAAACTTAAAAGATAGAGTGGGTTAAGTTATCGGAAGGATCTTAAATACTTTATGACACATTACTAAATTATCGTCGCATGTCAGATCAGAAGAGACAGAACCATCTGAAACTCTAATATATAATTCAACAAAAAAGTGAAATATGCATATCGAGAACAGTCTACAGAAAAACAAATGCCTACAGAATAACAAGTAAGCAGTTGCATGAAAATAACTAGACGACATTGCACGTACGAGATTTGTTTATCCTGTTATACAGTTTCTCGGAGCCTCGAGAGACGGATTTCCTTCTCTCAAAACTATCGGTATAGATGTGAATCTTCGAGCCCACACAGAAGCAGGAGAAGGGATGTTTGAGTTTAGCTCTTTATCTCCGGCGAGTCCGCGTAATGCCAGAAAGCACAGTCCGACCAGTGCTATAAAGGTGGCGATTTGAAATCGTCATAAGAGTTCGTATCCGGCCGGATATAGCACATTAATACTTGGTATGTATATAAGCGAAGTACTGGAAGCGGCACAGCAACACCCAAAAGGGCCACCGAGTACTCTAGAGGAGTGCATGCCTTTCCGCTTTTCATCGGGCCACTGCACTTCCTCCCGTCATCGCGGACTCCGTTGAGGTGTTCACCAGGTCACAGACGCCCACTAAAGGGGATTCGTGGAAACGTAACACGATTATTTTTTTTGAAATAGATGAAAAGGGAACTATGAAAGCTACCGAACACGACAAATACGAAAATTTTGCAGGCTCGGTTTGATTGAGCCTGTTCATGGGCAGTTATGTAAACGCCGCCTAGCCCCGGATTGAGCGCAACTCGATATTTTCACCAACAAACAGTACAAACGATGGTGTGCATAGGGCGGTAAACATGGAACCTTCAATGTGATATTATCAGATTAATACCCTTCCATGTTAGAAAAGCTCATTCAAAATAATATAAATGGCAAATGCTTAAATGTTATTATGAACATGTACAAAAATATCAAATCTTGTGTTAAATTGAACTCTACATATTCAATTTTTTTCATCAGCAATATCGGTGTTCGTCAAGGGGAAAATTTATCTCCCCTTTTATTTTTTATCTTTCTAAATGACTTACATACCTATTTTGCTGAAATCGACAATATACAAGGGGTTAAAATTTACGATGACTTACAAAATTTTCTTAAAATGTACATATTACTTTACGGGGATGATACGGTTATATTATCAGAACACGAACAAGATTTTCAAACTGCATTAAATGCTTACGAGCAGTATTGCGACAGCTGGAAACTAACGGTAAATCTCTCAAAAACAAAGATAGTTATTTTCAATAAAGGTAGACAATCTTCTAATTTAAAATGAAAATTTGTAAAACTTTAGAAACGTATTTTTACTGCATAACATTTACCAATTACGAATGAATGACGCAATGTGCAATGGCGAATGAAGACGGTTCAATGACAACGGTAATCGATCAGCTGATTCATATAAATGTTTTTATTTTAAGGATGGTTTTGTTATTAGTGCAAAATATATTTAATAAAATAATATCAGTATTTGTAAAAAAAACAACACAAAAAACATTTAAAGACAGACCTGATAAAGTTACCTAAATGGTCTTTTTTAACATAACATAAAGTTTATTTCTTGACTTAAGTATACAAGCTCATCGTCATAAATACATTAATTAATACTTTACAGTACATAATAAAAAATTAACGAATGTCAGATCAGAAGAAATTATACCATCTGACACTCACACAACAACACACACAAATGACGTACGTGCAGAAAAATGAGAAAATGCATGCCATAAATGGTTTTGTTTTTGAAATACGAAGCATCGTATTACAATTAATGTTCTGCCATATGTGTACAAAATGCTTCTATAATATTGATAGAGAAAATTACTCCAGTTCATTAGGGTTTTTGTATGTTTCAAATCTTAAACATGATATAAACTGGATTTGGCAAGTGGTCTAGGTACTAGTATTTGAATGAATTTTAATAACGCTTTTATCGTAGTTCTATTTTATAATACCTTTGTCAACTGATAACACAAACAACGAGTGTCTATACTCGCATTTTACAAATGTACGACAATGTTCCAGAGTGGGATCATGTACAATATCAGAAAATCATTATAAATTATGATCGCTCTTAAATGTATAAAACTTTATTTTGACAAAACAGGAGAACGCTGGCATTTTAGCTACATTTCGCTCAGTGTTAACATTCAGATGAAAATTATTGTGCTTAAACCTATCTTGTGTTTGTTCTCAACTAGTTACATGTATTAGTATTTGACTCTCCGTATATATGTACATTGTATCGAATAATCTCATGAAAGTTTCTGTTAACGTTAATATATTAGTTTGTAAGCCTCGTACATATCAGTTATATGTATCCTCATTTTGTCTTAATTGGCATGAGAGAAAAAGAGGTTTTTGACTTGAATTGACTTGAAGAAAAAGGAAGAAGGGAAGGCTTTCAAAACACAATATTTTCGATCAAAATGGTGGTTCGTGGAAATTGTTGGACATTCTACTGCTGTTTGTTATGAACTAGTAGGTTTGCAAATGAAAGAAATGTTATTTTATTGTTCGCCCAAATAGAGATATTTCTAAGTTTCACAAATCTTTATATTCTTTCATACTTAATGATCTATTACTCTACTCCAAAAAATATGGCATCGATGACCAGTGTAGATCCAGATCAGCAACACATCTGTGCCCAAGATCATTAAACTTAAGTTTTGAGATCATTCTCAAATCTCAAGCATCTGATTGGCTGAAATGGCGACCAGTCTTATCTGGATCAACGCTGTTTACTTGATATCCAGAAATTACCTGAGTCAAACAACGAACAGTAAAGATCATGATCAGATCATACGTTTAGGCGGATCTAGATTTACACTTGCCAACCATATTTTTGAAGGTTTCAGTGCCCAAAATCATAAAACTAAGATTGCAGACCAATCTCAAATCTCAAGCATCTGATTGGCTGAAATGCTTAAAATTTGAGACTGTTCTCCATGTTTAGTTTTAAGATCTTGGGACCAGGTCAAATATCAAGGCGAACATATTAAGTGTTTTCAAATATCGAAATTTTTAATACAATTGAACTGAAGAAGAACTGTAAATAATGTAAGTATGATGTACTATTCTTAAACAGTCAATGTGCGAGTAAATATAGTTAAAGCCAAAGTCGTTTCAGCGTTACCAACACAGTAAAATACTCACATAATATCCTGATATGTACCGATTTGTCCAAATTTTGACGAAATGGTGCTATTCTGTCTACAGTTAATATTTATCGCAACTGTGACATTGAGGTATTCAACCCTTAACTGTGGATAGATTGTTCTAAAGTTACATCTACTGGCGCTCTAGTCCAGGGCCCAAGATCATAAAACTAAATCTGGAGATCAGTCTCAAATTTCAAGCATATGATTGACTGAAATGGCGACTGGTCTGAGATTTGAGACTGATTTCCAAACTAAGTTTTATGATCTTGGACCCTGCTGAGGAATCGGTATCTTAGGGAGGATTTAATTTCCCTGTTCAAAGAAGTTTAAAACAGAACAGAACAGAACTATTATTTCCACATACACATTTCATCTTTATATTCATGATAATATATACAAATGTGCAATTCATACATAGCAACTGCGAGAGTGATAAGAAGGTGATATGAAGAACAAAATTACAAAAGATAAAAACAAGAACACAAACAAGCTTAAACACAGACAACTCTATGCAAATAAAAAAATTATATTAATTTAATTCTATCGTGTCAATTAAATATAATGGATAGCTCCCGAGTTCTCCATAAATGGCTCTTTCAATATTATCAGCTCTACTGTGCTCTTAAAAAAGCGAGCTCTTTCCTTTCGGTGACCGAGATAGCCGTCCAGATGAAATGTCGATGTTGAGTTATCGGGACGTGGAGACTTCTCAGGACTGACTCATCATGTGACTGGATCTCTTCTGGTTTTCATCTGGTATCGTGCAGGCCCTCTCGTATTTAGGATCGGGATGTCCGCTCAGTAAAATGAGTGATTGTACAGTAAAATATAAATAGAACCAACCAGGGTATGAATTTGTGGAGACTTACACAGCCGCAGACCTAATACTAAATCTCCACCGGCATAACCACAAGACTTAGCCGATAGCACTGTCGAGTCGGTTTCTGTGCAATAAAATAGGCTTTTGTCAATTTCGTGCCGATGTAAATTACGTGCCGAATTCGTTTCCTTACTTGGGAAACTATCGAGTTCTAACAATAAACAATGTATCACATCCTGTTAAGTGGCCACGAATGTCTAAACGTGACATCACCGGTCCTTCGACGTGCCTGGCCTAAACTGTAAGCCTGTTCCAGCAAGATTTTGTTGAAAGGGCGCGAAACGAACTGCAGATATGGCGCGAGATCGGGTATTGCTCGAATCATATTGTGGTAGACATCAGCCAGTTTTACTCCCCAGCACGTTATTCCCTTTTGGGATATTATCCTTCCCTGAAGCATTGACACAAAATAAAATCTGTCACCGATTACAATAACACCTGGTGATCCGGAACACCCCGGACCGAATTCTAAAGATTTGAACTTCAACGTGCCAACAGTGTTTATTGGGGAAATCTCTACTACAACTCGTTCAGCACTTTGCTTTTCGCCTAAACCATTTGGGCCATTTGGATACCCCACCACGTAAAACGGCAGGCCTGGTAAGCAATCCGCAAAGTACGTTCCCTCTTCTGTCTGCTGCTGCATGACATCACCATTGATTCTCAACATGGCAACATCTAAGCGAGTGTCGGAATAAACCATGTTGGAAACACATGTATCCTCCGTATCAGGAAAGTAAACCTCAAACAAATGTAAGCTCATGTCTTCTGAAACATAAATAAACTCAAGTAAATGTAAAATGGCGCAATGTATACATAATGACGATTTCTTATGTTTGAAAAATCTTAGTCTGCTGTTTAAGTTAACACCCTTTGATTTAGTATACATATCTTCGGATCGATCAGTCTGTAGCAATATTGTGAATACAAGACTCTTAATTCACTGTCACTATACTATTAGATTAGTGTATGCAAATATCTTCAACAGTCATTAGAAAAATGTGCATATTGTAGGATTTGTCTGAAATCTTCTCGACTTGGATGGTAGATTCTGTTTGCGTAAAAAGGACAACAACACCAAAACCATTTATATATCAAATACGTACCTTACCTTTATGTACAAAATTCTAAATATTTGTGAAACTTACACACTCTTAGTATAAACGATAGCAACAAAATGAAGAGCAACCGTATAAACATGTAAAATCGTATCAAATAAAAAACTTTAATAAACCAATTGACTAATCGAACAACTCCATACCTGATGTTTGTTTGCTAGTTTGAATTACGTGCAATGCAGTAAGCAAAAAGAACGGACCAACGCGGAAACATGTTCCTTTCACCCCACTTTCATCTCTTATGATTCCGATTTTTCCTCGTAAACGATCCAAGATAATCTCAACATTTACTTCATTGTGTTGGAACCATTCAACTGGTTTTCGTACCGCAGACTGAAAACCTAAAATAAACTTCGTAAAATTGGTAACAATTTTAATGTTTTTAAAAAAAAACGAAATTAAAAACCACTATTAGTATTTTCGATGCTTTTTCCAACAGCGAGCTTGCTCTCCGCTAATACCGGTCATCAACATATGTGAATATGTCAAATACATGTACCAACATGTATGAAGTAGTAAACAAAACAAACAGACAGAATGCAGTTTCTTTTCTTCGAATCTGAAAATCTATTCAAATTTTGTTATGAAACTTTGTTTGCAGTTTCACATCAATAAGACTATTTACTTGTTAGCTTTCAAAATCGGATTGCTAACAAATTCGACCCCGAATGATATTTTTGGACATTTAAAGCGCGCTTTGATCACTATTTTTCATCGAAAAACTTACTAAAGGGTTCTAGCACGACATCTACTTGGGAGCTGTTATCCGGAAGTAAACTTGTCCTCTTGCCGCACAATATAGCTCTCGTAACTTGCTCAGCGAGTCCGTTGATGTTTCGATCGCTGGGTGTTATTGAAGACCTTCTAAACAACATTGATATCCCCATTGACGTCTGGTGTACATTGTTTGCTTTTAGCCTTGATCTTAATTGAACTCCCTCTTTTTGATCGTTGAGAGCTACTTGTTTCAAGTCATTCTCCATACACTTTCGAGCTGCTTTCTTCAATGTAAAACCTATCTGAACATCGACATCAATGTTTTGTTCCTGTCGGAATTTCAGAGTCGACAAGATGAAAACAATGATTCCTATGATCTCTCCGCTCTTGTACCTTTCAACGAAGTTCATAAATGACTCCTGTGAAAGTGCAAGAAGATTAATCAACATACAACCTTCCATGGCAGACTCAAATATTACACCGAAGTCTTCTTTTAGCATCAGATCGAGCTCACTTCTTGTTTCACTGGATGCATCTTGAAGCATTTCAATGGTCGTCTTCACCTTTTCGTGCATTTGGTCTTCTGTCAGCGAGTTGCATTCTATTCGAATCTTTAGTTTCAATCTTTGTTCTGAAACTGATCGAAAAAAAAACAACAAAAGTACTGATTGGAATAATGAATTAAATCTATATATTAAAAAAGTAATACCGATGAATATAGGTAAGTATTGAAAAATCCGGTCACGTGACGGGAAAAGAATTATGGGATTTTTCCTATAGGCAAACACTCATAGACGTCACAAAGTAATGTTAACGACTTCACGTTTTACACAGCACTTGAGCATCTGACTCGTTATTTCAAGAAAAGAATTTTGAAAAACTGTTCATTGCAACAATATGACATGAGCACTTCACATATATCGTGTTTAGTATTTTTTATTATTATTTAGTATGTATATTTAGGTTATTTTCACATTTATGAATCGTTCATGAATTGTAAAAGCAACGTTACAGGTGGCACTTTTCTTGTAAAAACCCTATTCTCCCACAGCTATCCTATTGAACTGACTGTCCACGATCTTATACTTGTTTCAAATATATCATAATATATTTATGTCAAATAATTAATACAAAAGCTCTTAGTGGCACATGTTTAGACATAGTATACATCAAACGTATTGGGGTCAGCGTTACTTCGGAGCGAGAAAAAACGGTCATTAATATTGAGCGTGTTACGTTATTATTTTCCGAAACAAACACCGAAGACGCATAGCGAAGCGATAGAGCGTACAGAGATGAGAGATATACCAACATTGACGATAGGCCCATCTTTAAGGGTCAATAGTTTTTAGAAAAATACCGAAAGAAATAAAACAGGTTATCATGCATTAAGAGCTGTAAGCGCGTAGTAATTGTGCGTTTTAAACCCTTCGGATGCATTGCAAGTCTGCAAGTTCTTCCAAATATCTGTCTGCAGCTGACGTGTACGGTATTTTTCGTAATACTCCATCTTTGTCATTATTTAGTTGCACGTTTGAGAGTCGGAAATTATTTCGTTCTCTTTATGTTGAACTGCGCATGCATACACATATTAAATCGGCCTTATTTGCATATCTTACGGTGAGGTAAGAATTGCGAAAGCCGTATTGAATGAAATTTAATCTGTGTGGAATAAAGCCGAGTATGGTTTTCATAGAACATTGTAATGTTTCTGTCTGTGGAGATATTAAATCTAACAATTTATGCAAATAAATACTTTTCTTTAACATTTTGAGATTATTCATTGACTCTCACAGTAGTTGTCGAAATCGCAGTGTTAAAAGAATGCGTATACTCACAGGTTTCTTTGGTATAGTTCTTCTTTAAGAACTCGACAATACTTTTAGCTGTTCTAAACGTCACAACCACATTCTGTGTATTCCCTTCACCGATGACAACATTTGTTATCTCCGTGTATTCTTCTTCATCTTTGTCTTTTGCAGGCATCTGAATCACAAACTGGGTGCAGTCGTCGCCTACAAGTATGTTATACTTCTGCCCAATGGCAGCTGCAGTTCCAGTCGCACTCGACCCGTTTCCAACAGTTTCTGTGAAGTCATAGCTGTCGGTAGAGCACGCTGTCCCTATTAAACAAAAAAGTTAAATACGCATATCAGGAATCGCCACACTCACAAAACACAGTCCGCACGCAGCAAAAAAAGAAGAGAGGAAGAGAGAGAGAGAGAGAGAAAGCATGTTTGTTATAAGTATGTCAATTCAAATAGGACGCCACAACAACGAAAACGAATACCTTTGGGGATACCGCCTTGGAACGGTCGGTGGCAAAACAAATAGCCACTGGGGGTTTAAACCAGGTTCTAGGGTGCAGAAAGAGAAAATAAGTCGCTATATTTGTAGTTTTCATATAAATTGTTAGTGACTGTAATGAACGATCATTTTGCAAAAGAGATTCCTGCGATTTTGATATCGTTAACTTTCATTTATAGCACATACACCAGTGTTCAATGTCCTGCACACCATAGAACTGCTAGAATGCCCTATAAAGTCCAAAAATTTATTATCAAGGACCGAATACATATGGGGCACGCCACGGGAAAATGTACCTTCGGTCATATTTTGTGACATTTTAGTTTTTACTATATTTAGAAAGAACTTAAAACTATTTTTAAATTTCTCATAACAAACAAGTGCTATTCTTACACATTTTGACAATAAAATGATATTTTAACGCGAAATGCATAATAAGTAATGTTGTCTGCTCAACTTTATGACGTCATTTCAAGGATTGACGTCAACTGTCCGAAGGTACCTTTTCCCGTGACGCGTCCCATATAAGGCTATGTTTAGTAGAAGTCCTGCAGTTTTTTTCACTTACCATTTTGTGTGGTTGGATTTGCATCAACTGGCCTAAGTGAGTAGTAACATCCTTGCGAATCATAACCAATATAGAGTGTTTGACGAGCTCGGTTCCTCATGTTCAACGGCCGTATTATCATTGATCCCAACATGTCACTGTGAACAATTTCAATATTTCTTTTATGCAGATTTGCAATGTGTTGCAATGATTCACTATTCTGTGGCCAACCGTTCCAATCAGATGCATTTTCCTGATATTCATGCGATATATTTTCTCTCCTCAACTCATAATGTCCATTAGGATTAAGAACACGGAGTTGATCTTCAATTGCACCTAACATGGTATTCCCTGGCACACTAAATATAACAAGGCCAAGTTGTTCAGCCTTTATTTTGAGTGCATCGATATTGTTTTCACTTGTGTAAGAAACAGCCCTCTGTTCACCAATGAGTGATTGCTTTTCCTGTAGGCTTGAAGGAGATCCTATAACATTCTGATTGATAGTGTGAGATTGGTCACTTTGTTGCAACTGTGATTTCTTTTCACCACCTAAATTTTCTACGTTTTGCGTACGATCTGCTGGCTCTTCGTCTGGCTGACGTTGGTGCAAGAGCCAATTCTGAACATCAGTTTCATTACGCCCGACATAAACTCTTGATTCTGTGTTTTGCAGAAATAGGAGGTTTGAATGTAGGTTCTGTGTGTCGTTGAAAGCATGCGTTGGGGCGTTTTCCTCTTTGATTTGCTCAAAGCAGTTGTGATTTTCTTGTTTGCTTTGGTGCGACTGCAAGTTAGTTTCCTCGTTCTGTGCGTCATGAGATCGTTGTTTTTGACAATATTGGTTTAAGTGCGGGAACAGTGCATCGCTTGAAACTTCTGCCTTTTGAGCATGAGCGACTGACTGCTCTAAATTTACACACTGTTCAGCAAGTAAGGTATCTTTGATTTGCAGATCAACCGTTGATTCTTTATTTTGCATCAGTTCTTTGGACTTCAGGTTCTCGACGTCGAAGATGCTTGTAGTTTGTGCTCTTTTTACTGAATCGTTTTCATCATGTCCGGATACCAGAAGGATTTGTGCATCGTTTGAGCTCGCTGCGTTTTGCCCGTCAAATGTTGTTTTGGTGTTTTGGTTTTCATTAAGGACATTCGCGTTTAACTCTGTGTTATGTGCATCATCTGTGGTATGTGCAACTGTAAAACCTTCGTTTGGCATGCGCGAATGTAGCGATTTCGGAAGGTCTGATGAAGCACCTGTGTTTTGCTCAACAGATTTCCCTTCGTTTAGATATTGTTGTTGTAACTGCGATGTTGATTTTCCGTATGGAGTCTCTATGTTTTCGGTCTCATCATCCCAGCCTTCAACTGGCTTAGTATGGAGGAGTGAATGCGAGTTTCCTGCGACATTTAAAGCATCTTTTAACGTTAATGCTTTATTTTGTCCGTTTTGTTGCAACCGTTGGTTGTTTGCGCCGTTTTGACCACATGTGGTTGAATTTGTATTCTGTTTCTGCGCGGGTTGGGTTTTATTATGTTGTCCTGAATCCTCATTATGCTGACCTTGGGACGTATTATCATTGTTAATAACTGACTGCGACTGTTTATCGTTTATACAAAGGTGTGGATTCAATTCCGTCTGCTTGCTCGACAATACGTTACGTACTGCAAAAAAATAAAACCGTAAATATAAAAAGACAAGCAAATACATTATAGTTGATAACTGATCTAGGCGGTATCACAAGCGAACTACAGCCAATGTTGATTGTATTTGAAAGCTCACTCTAGCGTTCTACGTAGCCAAGGGCTGAAGGTTATAAAGCTGAGATTGGAAACCAGTCTCAAATCTCAAGCATCTGATTGGCTGAAATGGCGACCGGTCGCCATTTCAGCCAATCAGATGCTTGAGATTTGAGACTGGTTTCCATGCTCAGTTTTATAACCTTGAGCACAGATGAACATGTGCAACTTTTAAAGATATCTGAATGCCCAATATTTTTACGTTGGTTTTGAATACCTAAAATCAATGAATTCAAAAAGACGGAACAGTCTAGGGTACAGGAAGGGAAGACGAAACACTGTTACACGATTTCTAATTTAAGATCAGCTAGCTCTGTTTAAAAATAAGTTGTTCATTGAATAACGCCGGAGTCAAATGAACATACATCCAATTCGCTACCGATCAAAACAATCAAAATTCAAGATTGCTTCAAATAGAACAGAATCATGTATCGAAACTACAATAAACTCCAATAAGTGTTTGAAGTATTTAAACTATGACGTGTTTCACAGATAAAGCGATTAACTATTATCAGACTACGGTAATTTGGCAATGTTAACATTGGCGTGTTTACATTGACGTTACATGAAACCAATGAAATAATATTTTAACCGTTGTTAAATACAAAGCGTAAAGCTCCCATTTGTCCCATTAGCCGAGTGGTCTAAGACGCGGCCTTATAAACACTTTAGAATGCAATGGTAGAAACGCTGTTATAGGTTGTAGGTTCGAAACATGTTGTTTTTTTTACATTTATTGAATATTTTTTACACAATAATTATTTCCTCGATAAAATTAACTGAAGCAAAATACATATAATACTTTGAAATGACTGCAGTAAAACTTAAAAAAATAAATCTTAAATATTTCCTTAAAAGCCGTGTGTCAGTGTGAATCGAACCCGTGTCGAAAAAAATTAAGGCCTAAGGCAGCCGGACGCGTAAGCCACTGAGCTATCAGGGCAATGTGATATAAAAAGGCAAAATAGTAGTTTTAACGCGTAAATTTGCCTAAACCCGTGTTTACATTCTATAAATAATTGTAAACATCGCCAATTTAGCTTGGTCGACCTATAATTATCTCGACAATATTTCCGATTGTTATTCTCCAACAACATTGACCTGGCACTCTTGAATTTGACCCTGTAGTCGGTATATTTCGTAAACTTTACGATCTAAATTTAAATCGATATGTTATGTACAACCAATTTTAATAAGCTACAAAATGTAAGAAGCCCGCTTAAAGCGCAGTCGGAAAAAGTGTCACAAGTTAAATTCGTGAATAAAGACGTAAACTCGTGGGTTCGAATTAATGTTTTAGCCACTTTTTTTTATTTTAATTTTCAAATTTCCATTCTTTTAAAACTCGTATAGACTGTTATTTTTTCTGTGTAAACTACCGGTGTAGTGTATAGTATTTTATAACTGAATATTTTGCGTGTATGGGCTAAAGTAACATGCATTATAGCCTATACGGTTGCATAATGTCACAAATAAAATTGTAGAAAAACACTATTCAAATGGTATTCTAAAACCAGATGTACCAGAAGTAAAACGATTTCAAATGATTTTTACAAGTAAAAGAAAAAAATGTGTATTTTTATAAAATAATGTTTGTAAGGATTCGAACCAGAGACCATCACATCCGTAGTCCGGCATGTATACCAATACACCACAACTCACTGACGTTCGGAGTGTACAATTATATCAATTTGTTCTCTGGTTACATGTATGTACCAGTGTTTTTTCTGTGACCTTTACGAAATTTAATGAGGTGCCAGGTCAATATTGTTGGACAATACAGTGTATGAATTATTTGCAAATTAACGTAAAAATGTAAACAATTGTTGCAAACTTAAACATTGCAATTTAATTCATGTCTAACACTGGACTTAGAGGAAAGAGCGCGGTCGTTGTTATCAGTACTTTTTACATCAAAGTGGACTAACTGCAAAAGGATCTGTGTTAAGGGATTGCCACACTCCTCCCAACTTTGTTCATCGATAAAAAGAAAATTATCATAATCTCAATAACAGCAAAATGCCGTTAAACAAAACTTTGCACAAATGTATGTTATTAATGTATCTTTATTTTGCAGATGGTAAGACACGTTAGAAGAGTAAAGAAAAATAGCGAGATCTAAAAATTCCCTAAACTTCTATTTACATAAATTCACAAAAACTAAACAACACAAAACATCATTTTAAATGTCCACATGAGTAATATGATACTGACAACAATTTATTGTGTCCTCGTGACTTACATATGTAAACTTTACGAGATATTAGTAAAAGTGTGTTTGACCTTCAATTTTCTTATCGCTTCCTGGTCGCGTAAACGGATGACAATCACTGATTTCTCTTTTAGTAGTTTAAATTTTTTACAAAGTACACAACATTTTCTTGTCAGTATCATTGTGCTCACGTGGGAATTTAAAATTATGTTTTGTATCGCTTAGTTTTTGTGAATTAATGTAAATAGAATTTTAAGGAATATTTAGGTCTAGCTTTTTTTCTTAACTTTTCTAACATGTCTTACTGTATGCAAAATAAAGATACATTAGTAACATTCATTTGTGCAAAGTTTCATTGAACGGCATATTGCCATTATTGAGATTTTGATAATTTTCTTTTTGTCGATGAACAAAGTTGGGAGGAGTGTGGCAATCCCTTAATAGTCGCACATTTTATACCATTGCGAAGCGTGAGCTCGTATCTAGCAACATAACCAAAAGAAATTTATCATTCAAAACGAAAATAATACCAAATCAAATACCTTTTCGTGTTAGAAGAAAGCAAAATACGGAAAAGATAATTATCAATGTTTCTATCCATGGTAAATCAAATATTGGAAACACAGAAACCAACTCGGCCATCTTGGAAAACTGGTATTCCTTGATTACTCAACATTATTTTTAACACGAAAACATCCACAAACATTCCTTCAGCACCGCGAGCATATCTGTAAAAAAAATCCCAAATTAAAAACAAGTGTTCAAACGTTCGCATCAAGTGTCAAGTGGGATTGACTTGTCAAGATATATCGTTTTAAAATACATATAGTCTAATTTTCGACAAACCTAAGTTGATAAGAACTATTTCATTTAATTTTATATATTAGGGTCTATTTCATCAGTCCGGTGTTTCTTTCAAATTGGTATCACCCTAAACCTTTATGTCCTGTGCGTGAAGGGACATCAAAATTAACAAAGGGCGGATATGTTGTCGGATTCGGGTTAAAATTATATAGTTTTGGAAATGTACTTTTTGTCACATTGATCTGTGGTCGAAGCAATAACGTAGATAAGTCAAACTAAGTTCGCTCTGCGTGGTAGCAGGAGCCAGAACACCGCAGAGGTATTCAGAGTATCCACTATAATTCGACCGTGATAAATCAGTCATCTGACCATTGTCGATATTCGGAGAACCTCTGCGGTGTTTTCACTCATTCTTCTGTGAACAGCAACAAGAGAAACCATACAATTGTTAAGAGTAATCAGCGCTCGTGCTTCAAGCATTTATCAAACTCAAGCTTCTTGACACTCAGTGCCCAAGCTCATTAATTTAAATCTGGACACCAGTCTCAAATCTCAAGCATCTGATTGGCTGAAATTGCGACAGGTAGCCATTTCAGGCAATCAATGGCTTGAGATTTGAGACTGTTCTTAAATCATAGTTTCATGATCTAGGGACATGTTCACACCTGTTCATGTTCGAATTTGCGAGGTGTGTATGACCGTAAAATATTCGTGTTTTCCTTTAAATAACTATGAAATTTTGTACAAGCGTAATTTAACACCTTCAATTTAGTATTCACCTGTGTAAAGCACTACATTGGCTGAAATACGACTGCTCGTTAAGTTGGCAACACACAATCAGTTATTTAAACAGGGATTCTTTCTTTAAAATCAAAAGAAGGAATTAAATTTGAAGGAATAGGACATTTTAATTGACGACCTGAGAAATATCTACATGTAGTTGGAACTGGGCGTATTAATGCAAATACAGTCATAGAATACACTTCGTCGCTTAAATTTACACCAATATCTTTCTTGAAGTTAAACAATTTAACACGAAATATTGCTTTAATGGGCGGTATTACTATTGACGAAGCCAAGATGATATTTCACGTGAAGGTCACAAACTGCTTTTTTGGATCGTACACTTTTGCATATTTGAATTTATTTTTGAAACAAATACATATTTGCCTTCTATTGCTGTCAACCTATGTACATGTACAGAAGGAAAAACACAATACTTAAAGTCCACTTATGCAAACAAATAAGACACAATTACTTAAAAATCCGTTTTCAATTACCTCCCTTTGCATTAAAGAAAGAACAAATGCAGAGTAAAATCCCTCTCTTAATTTGCAACAACAACATAACTTTTTTTTAATTTTTCTTTTTATAATCAGATAGACATTGAACAGACAACTTCCAAGGTAAACGTGTTAGTGATCGATCGAATTCCTCCAGTATTTGCATTCATTGGCATCAATAATGTGGAAGGAATTTCCCATGTTATTTTGTCAAGTTTTCATTTTGGCTCAGTTTAATATGATATTACAGTTAATATTGCTAGAGTTTGTTATTGAGCACACTGCATGGTGTCAAATATGCGAAAATAAAACCTGCACTAAGTATGGTGATACAACAGCAAGTTAAACTGATCCAAAGGCCAGTCACTTGAAATATCAATTTGTTACACAAGAGTTAAAAATGTTGAGTTAGAAAAAGAAAAACAGCATTATTATTATGTAAGACATGGAGAATGCCAATGAAGGTGAGAACCAGCGCCAACAACCTTTCAAGCGAAACCCATATCAGCATAATATTGCTGTATCACAATATCAAAGCTACTCAGTCTATACATAAATTTATTCAAAAATATTCCAAAAATTTGACACAAAAATCTTTTTTTTTATACAGTTGTTGTACAACAAATATCTAGGGTTTATAATATTCTTGTTTCTTAAACAAGTTTCAAAAAAGTAATAACAAAACAATAACATAATGGATCTAGTTTCATAACCCCATCCCATATAAGAAATATGTCTTTTCGCAATTCTTGCTATTGTACATGCTGTATGGCTATTGTCCATAGGCGAACAGTATTGAGTCAGGTCAGTCGGCACATTCATGCTGTCTGATCAGGTTCTACACTGTTTGCCTTATGATTCATTAGGTTAATTTTTTTATGTCCAAGAAATGAACTGTGTAGATCCTGATCACACGGCACAAACATACTGGCTGATCTGGATCTACACTGTTCACATATCCATATACAGTAAAGTGTTTATTGACATACTCCGACTAAAATACACCTAGATCTGAAGAAAACACATTGCTTTCTCAAAACTATTGTCTTAATGACAGTATTTAAACATATTGATAAAAGCTCCTTTCATCAGTCTTTCAACAGGCAGTCCTAGCAATCCCCAAACATTGTTCATTTCATACAGACTTGGGGTCAATTACTTTGTAATGTAATTAACTAAATTACAATTACATGGTAAATTCTTCAATTACAATTATATTACATCATTGTCCACAAATGTAATTAATTAAATTACAATTACTTTACAAAAGTAATGTCTTACATTTCAATTACATATATGTACATGTAAATTCGGAATTACATAAATGATATTGAGCAACTTAAATGTTTTATTCATGTAAACTTGTAACACATCCACATCATCTATTCATTTGCATACACATATCATTTACACCTATATTTCATTGTCGCTTTTTTAAAACATAAAGTTTCAACATTTTTGTCAGTTAGCATGCAGCGCTCTGCCCTAAACACTCTTCCTGCAATCAAGAAAAGGTGCTCCAATGGAAGCGCAAAGTAACTGGCTGCTTATTTAGCTTGAACAAAATACATTGTGCCCTTAAATGAACTCTTTTAGTGTATTTATGAAATACAAAATCCTTAAGACTAAGAGTATTTTTATGTTTACAACTGATTAAAATTTGTACACTATTGAGATGTTATTTTTCAACGTGGGCCTCAGTTTAAGCTTAATATGAATTGTTGTTAATATTTATTCAATTAGTTATTGCACAAAACATCATCCCAAACTTTTAACAGTTGTCAGGTTGATAACTGAGATAATCCTTACACTTAACACCCCTCTGGCAGTTCACAATACAATCTGTCAAAGGTGAGAATCAGTCACTATACACTGCTCAGATTAGGATCAGTGCTTGTTTTTATCATTAGGAACAAATTAAATTTGAAGTTGCAGACCAATGGTTTTCAGAAATGTATAGCAAGAATAAAGAATGTAATCAAAATGTAATTGAAATGTAATTGTTAATTACTTCCTATTTCATGATGTAAATAATTATTTTCAATAACATGTTATTAAAAATACATCCAATTACACATTGCATTCAATTACGTGGACATTATTTTGTAATTAAATTGCAATTAATTACAAGTTCAATTACCCCAAGTCTGATTTCATAGGATACGATGGTCTCTTTGACAAAAGACTGCAAAGCACAGGAGTCGTGTTTTGTATATTATTTTGAACTGGTGCTGATTGTATTATCCCCACATTCTGTAAACTCTTTGCTGCAACAGGGGCTTCTGACACCCTCAACTTATGTACACTCTGTGCGGCACTTGGACCTTCAATAACCCCACTATTCAAGGTCTTTTTCAAGGTAACAGGGGCCTCTATTATCTTCATATTCAATGAATCCTTAACTTGTAAGTTTTGTGAACATTTTAGATTAACAGGAGATTCTATTACCCTCAGATTCTGTGAACACTTCAGGGCAACAGAGGATTCTATTACCCTGACATTCTGTGCAGTCTTGACCCTAACAGTCTTGCAGTTCTTTATAACAACTGGTGATTCCATTGCTCTTGTACTGTGTGAATGTTTGGGGGCGATAGGAACAAACCCTTTAGCTGAGGCAGCTTGAACACAGCTTGCGTATGGCAGAATTGGGCTTGGCTTAACAACATTCTGTTTGTTTGTTTTTTTTGATTTTGTAGAATCAGGATATGGTTGCTTCAGTTGTCCGCTAGATGAATTTTGGCCGGAAGAGACCAGTTGTCTACACTCTTCACCATTCTGCTCATTATGACCTAGTTGATGTTGTTTACAGTTATGTCTGTCTATTTCATGTGCTGGTTGTTCGACTTTTCTGATGTGTTGGTTACTTTCCACAGTTTCACTTAATTCATCTTCATTTCTTAACTCGGTCATTTGTAGTTGCACACAGATATTTCCTTCCTTTGACTGGTTTATAGAATATTGTTCAGAATAAACAGACTGGATATCATCTTGAATCAAGTGAGCGTCTGTGATACTTTGAGACAGGTTCTTTTCAGACACAGTCCCATTCTGGCAAGTTTCTAAAGACTGCATGTATTCTGTCACATGATTATTGTCAATTTCTGTGAACTCCAATCCATCCATTGTTTGTATAAAGAAAATTCCTTTGTCTTTGTCCAGAAAAATGTTTGGTGATGGAAAATTTGACCAAGTTAAACCACTCGCATGACTAGATATTTCACTTATCAGGGAGTTTCCGCTTGATTTTCTTGATCTGTCTCCATCAGAATTTCCACTTTCCTGTCTCTGTTTGGGTTTATTGACTTTTGCACTTGTATTCTCATTTAAATCATCAGTATGTTCAAGGCGAGGGACAGCTGAAAAGTGAAGCACTGATTTTCTTGAACGTTCAGACTGACCACTAGAATTTCTAGATTTTTTTCCATTACTCTGTTTTAAATTGCCAGTATCTACATGAAGATCACCAAACTGTTCTTCATGTGTGTCTTGGTGAGTTTTCCCAGAATTCTCAGCGGTATTAACATATTCCGTCTGGTGTCTGTTTACACTTTCTGCACTGTCACAAACATCCGTTTCTGTGGATTGTCTATTAACATATTCTGTAATAGGCAAACACTGTGAGCTTGAACTGGTACCAATTGTGTTATTAAAACTGGGGTTACCAGGACTACTACTGCTACTGACAGCCATTTGAGGCAAAGTGATCACATTTCCATGTGGTAACATAATCTGTTGTGTCATTGTTGGTTGATTACTGTCTACATCACAAGTCTGAAAGCTTATTTGAATCTGAGTTGGTACTTGTTCACTGCTCATACCATTATTCGAACTTGAAACTGGATAAAAATCAAATGGCACAAGTAGCTGTGTTTGATTTACTGACTGAGTTTCGAGTGGTTCTTGATTAGTAGAACTGTCAGATAACTTGACCGGCTCAATGAGAGATGAACTAGGTAATTTGACTGTTTGGATAGAGTCAGTGACAACATCATTACAATAGCTTCTAGCCTGTGGTAGTAATTCAACTCCATCATTCTTTTCAGCTAAAGAATAAATATCTTGTACTGACGCACTTTGATTATTTCCTGAATCTCCTCCATCACTACTACGCAAAACCTGATAGGTTAAGCTAGGACTACTATTTTCAATGTTCACATTAATAATAGAATTAGAAGTCTCTGAATGTGCAGTGCTGTAAGTTGGGGTATGGGAAAGGACTGTGTTGCTATTCTGTATATTTTCAGAAAATGCTTTCACATCAGTGGCTTGTATGTGAAACACTCCTTGGTCTGTGACAATTTGATACTGTCTCAACACTGGAGATTGCTCTGTTGTATTTCCTAACAACAAATTCTGGTCTACATTGGTGGAGGGCCCACTCAGTCCAATGGCAGGATTAGATAAACTGTCAACTGGTTTTGACACAGTTTGTCCAGTAAGGCGTATTTGGGGGACAGACATTTGGAAATTATTCTGAAATAAAGCTGGGTTATTGTTAACTTGCTGACAAACACTCTGGATTCTGTTGAAAGACAGCAGATTGTTGGGACAATCTGTCTGCTGGAAAACAGGAAGTACTGGTACAAACTGGTTCTCTCCTGTCACCAGATAGTTCGACTGGTTCATTGACACTGTAAAATTTGATTGCTGCAGCTGCCTGTTTATGTTTGACTGGTCCACTCTGTATACTGGGGGAGGCTGGAAGATGGAAGGCTGAATAGAACTTTGACCTGTTGTCAAATGACCTTGACCCCCCAGTGAATTGCCTTGAGCTCCTCTCAACTTGCCAGGCAGAATGTGACCTTGACTCATTAACTGCTCAAACTGTTTCTGCTCCAGAATCTGAAACATAAGTAAATTATCTTTTTTATTACAGTAAAACCCTGCCTTGCAATCACCCTGATTTCAAGACCACCCCAGTGCCATATGTCTAATTCCTTCTTGACTCCAAAATCATGACCATAAAGATTTGTCCCCCAAATACACAGTATAGTGTCATACATGTGTAATGGTTTGGCAATTAGCAAGTTCAAGGTTTTACAACATTAAGTGGTAAACAAAAGACCACTTTGTTGTAGGTGCAAAAATCGGCAATAAATGTTCTGTATGTATTTTTAAGTTTTTACTATTATTGTTTTTGTATTAAGAAACTTAGCATGTAAATAAAGTTTGAAGTTTGGATAAACTGTTTCTGGAGGGACATGATGCAATAATTCACTTTAAGGCATGTAACTGTCAAATAAAAATTGTGTCAATGATCAATTTTATTGAGTTAATTGAAGTAATGTGGTGTAATTGGCATTTATGTTTGACAATCTTTTACTGACTGCTGCTGATTTCATAAAAGTTTCACATAATAATTGCAAATTACAATGTACCATCTGAAAGGTGAAGATATTGTTAACTATTGTTAATTAACCCTTTCCTCCATAGACACACATTTATTGCTTGGGCGAACAGTGTAGATCCAGATCAGCACATCCGTGCCATCTGATCAGGATCTGCACTGTTTGCTTTTTGATTTGTTAGGTTATTTCTGACCAAAATGCAACCAGTGCAGATCCTGATCAGATGGCATGGATGTGCCAGTTTATATGGATCTACACTGGTTGCACATGCGTAAAAATGCGTATATATGGAGGAAAGGGTTAAGAAAAGTCTTGGTGTAAGCCAGCCAAACTTAAGATAAGAAATTTGGAATAAGAAACTCATGGAACAAACAAACATTTTTAACAAAGATATTTTGATGAAATAAATAATGTCTCATTCACAAACACAAGTTTTGTAATTTCAATTTTATTAAGAAACAATAAAACATCCAAACTACACTATTGTGCATTGGAAAATATGTGCTGATATTTTATATGATTGTTCATGTTGTTATAGTTTATATATTTCTTTTCACCGTATCAATGACATGTGGTTTTTAAAGAACTGCTGCTGCTGCTGCTGCTGCTGTGGATAATGATGATTACATAAATGCTCCATTGATAATTTCAAAACCAATTATGAACTATGAGCATCTCATATGGTCTAACCCCTAAAAATAAGACCACTTTTATGCAGACCTAAAACTGGTCTTAATAGCGGGGTGTTACTTATGTACTGATGAATTTAATGTCCCATATATAATGAACATCTGATCATCAAGCAAAGTGATGTTATTTTCTTACGTTAAAAGACATGTGTTTATAAAATAATAGTGTTTGAAGTCTGTTAAAAAATTACCTATCTGAAAACAGCAACTTAGCTAATTTACATGGAAGTCTTAAAAAGAAAACAAAAATTCAATCACATAGTTTTTAAGACAAATGTTTGTAGAAGTACTGAGGATAGTGTATGCCTTCTTTTATTGAATCCTATGGGAATTTAAACAAATAATAGTCAAACACCTCAACAACTGTCTGAAATTTATAACTGAACCCGAACTGACCTTCAGTTAACCCTTTCCTCCATTTATGTGCCTTAATGGTGAGGGCGAACAATGAAGATCCAAATCAGCTGACACATCTGTGCCATCTGATCAGGATCTGCATTGTTCACTTTTTTATTTATTAGGTTATTTCTGACCAAAAAGCCAACAGCTTTGGATGTGCCAGCTGATCTTGATCTATACTGTTCTCACATGTGATAAAATGTGTAAACAGTAAAGGGTTGAACCTCATGAAGGTAAGGGAATGAAGTTCTGTTCATCTCAAAGCTTCAATTGTTATGGTCAATCTTGTGATTACAAAGTAGTTACCTCAAACTGATATATGGTTTGTTTTTAATTTTGATTTGTTAATAGATTTAGCTAATAATAATACAACATGCACTTTTTACATCAAACATTTATCCTACATTTTCCTTTCATTCACAATTTTTTACTGAATTGCAAATAAGTAATTTGAAACTACACATTTCCATAAACTTTTTTTCTAAGTTAAGATAAACACTCCTTACTTTTTTTTTTTTAATAAAAGATAATTTTAAGTATTGATATAAGACAAATGCAAAAGTTTGCCATGACGGATATTGTGGTTTTTCATAGTGTGTTGTTTTTTTCTCATAACTTTTCTTGTGGCTGATGTGCGAAAAAAGTTATTGCATTTTTGGGCTACTTAGGTTTTCAATGGCAATTAAAAGCAATTTAAGACTAAGGAACCAACAACTGCGCTCGAGGATTTGAGGTTTTAATTGTCCGGCTTTCTTCACTACTACTTCAAATATACAGGGTGCTCAAGGTTTTGACGCAAGGAAATAAGACTTCACTGTAACAGAGATCAAACAAACCTGAACAAGTTCAGCAGGAATGTGTTTCTGTTTGGAGTTGAGTAGTTCATGCTGTAGTGATAACAGTTGTTGCTGTTTTAACTGTTTGTCTGCTAGGCTCTGTATCCAGGCCAACTTCTGCTGTTGCGTGACGACTGCCTGACTAGGCTGAAATACAATGTGTAACTCCGATTTGAGAAATCTTCAACAGAATTACTATCCAGTTCATGCAAGCTTTACTTTTCATGTTTAACCGGAGCATCATTAAAAATAAACTGTGCAAACACAAATCGTGTTATAGCCTATCATGCCTAATGCTTCATGTTACAGCAGTCTAAATATAATCATTGTTAAATGTAAGATTAAACTGTCCTGGACTGGCTTTATTTTCCACTTTCTTTTTGTGACCAGGCACTCTACTGACAAACTTTTCTCACTTACTATACAGAAAAATCTATATTTTTAGCAGTGCGAGATTTCCTTATCCTTCATGGCCTTATTGTTAACTCCGCGTGCTTGCATACTTTTGTATTATTATGCATCATGTTAACTGAGTACTTTCATCATTGATTTAGACTACGCCATGACGCTAATTACTTCGTCATTTAAGTTTGTGATGTAATTAAACAAAGGTTTACTTTTTGAAACAGAGCAAGCTGTTTATTTTGTTTTATCAGGACTTTGTTCAAATGTCATTTGGAAAGGATACAGTAGGAGGTTGCTAAATTCTGAATGCTGGAACTTGGAAGTGTTTATCGTGGTATGAGTCGTTATTTGCTTTTTTAATTCTTATACAGCTGTTGCGAGCTTCGTTAAACATCAGGCACTATTGAAAAAATGAAAGGAAAATAAAATAGGAAACAAACTGCTTTTTAATCGGGATGTTTCAACTGGTATGTACAATTCAATCTATTTGAATTATTAAATGTGACCAAATCATGGCTACCTTAAAAATCGCAGAATCCGTTATCAACGGATGAACCAGCTGCAGATTTTCATTCAATCCAATAACGATTCTTTTCGTTTTATATAAATTTGTAACAATAATGGTTTTAGGGTGTTAAACTTTGAAAGGACTGTTTGTGGCTGATTTACCGTTCCTACTAGAAGTTACGCGAAAAAAATAGTTCTCCAAAATACATGTAGTGTGTTTTATTTGAATTTTGTTTGAGTCTTGAAGAAGTAAGTGAGAAAAAAATTAATCATTGGTATTTGGTGAATATCACGTTATCCCAACTCTCGGGCAATGCTTTCCAAACGGAAACTCCGCACAGCCTCGTTTCTGTCTGGAAAGCATTACCCTCGGGTTGAGATACCTTGATCTTTGCCGAATACCAATGATAGATTCTCTTTATCTTTAATGTTTATTTTATTGTCATGACAGTCACATTACCATTATACAATCTTTTACCTCATTTGTTTAACTTTTATATTTTGGGCTCTAATCTGTTCTGGATCCATATTGATCAAGGGAGGCATCTCAGTGCATTTCAGTCTATGCTTAATGATATTAGTTGATTGTGAGTCAGTCAACATGCCTGCAGAGTCAATGAGATTACTGTTTCTGAAAAAAGCTTCTATATTTCTATCGAGAAAGTCTTAAAACCATTTTGGCTGCTACCTTGATCATTTGATCACAACTTGAAGGTAGATGAAAACAACTATGTAAGCAAGGTACCCGTCAGATAATTATTCTGTTATCTGTTTTGTCTGTATTTATGATTTTTTCTTTGAGAGTCTATAAAGACAAGAATAATGCTTGTATTTATATTCTAGAACTTTCAAAATCACCATTTCCACTCATGAAAATAACCCATGCAGTCAACAAGCAGTCTGCAGCTTACTTTTTAGTTAAACTTGTTGGACATAAGAAAAAAGTCTTACAGGTGAGGCTACTTCAGCACTGTTTCTTGGTAATGCAGTGGCAGGAGTTGTCTCCCTTGTACCCAGTTGACTGGATCTTGTTTCTGTTGGTCCTGCAAAGAAACAATGAGAACTTAATTGAGAATAATCGACATTTATCATGAACTCCAAATTAGTTCTGCCAAGAAAGTAACAATAAACCTTACTTCACATACAGCCACTTTGTTGAGAATTTCACCTCTTCAGAACACCAGCTTAGAAAACCAATTCCAGTGGTTTATTTGAGGACATGTAGGTATTGCAAATCTTTTAATTTATAAATATTTTATTCAAGCATAAAATTAAGTATTCACTTCATTGAATCAGATTTTAAATGGCTTTTACTGTAATATTTACTGTAATATCACTGAAATCATGCAGTGATTATATATTATCAGATATGTCATGTGTTCTACATAAACATCAGATAAGAAAGGCTAAATACATGTACATGTAAGAATGACACAACTACCAAATCAAATCCTAACAAGGCAGTCGGAACAACAGCAATATCCCCGCCGCAGATGTGAATGTGGGAAAGGTTATGGATGGTTAAGAGTAAATTAAACAATAGCTCTGGGCAACGGGCAGGCAGGTGGAAGCCAATTCAAGTGCAAGGGTATGTCGTGTTTGGATAAGTTTCAGAGTATTGGCCTGCTCAAACACCACAGGCGGCCTTGACCAGCCAGCCAGGTTGGAACATGGGTTCTGCACATCAGGTTCATGAACTGAACATTTCACTTAAGTTTCATGATATTCATTCCAGGGGTTCAGAAGAAATGAACTGGACGCGAAATGCATGGTTCAAGTCTTCAAACACCACTGGTGACCTTGACATTGAGCCGGCCATGTTCCAAGATATTCATTCCAGGGGTTCAGAGACCTCCAATTAACTTGCCAGTTTGTGTACATAATCTGTATACAGCTGAGACCTCTCTTAACATTTTGAGAATGTGCTATAAATTTGTTGTTGTTGTTGTTGTTTTACTTACAATCAGTGAATAAAATATTCAGAAAAGCCTGATTTTTAAAGTGCTATAAAGTAAGAAAGTTTATGTAGTCCGTATCAATGGAAAATGAAAAACAATTTACCCTATAAAATCTTCCAGAGCAAAGTTCTTAATATTGCATAACAGATCTAAGCAGGAAAGTTCATTAGGTCATTGACCAGCAACTGGAGAAATGAACTCCTAATACACAAGTTTAAGATTGAATCTAAATATAGCTGAAGACAGGTAAAACTAAATATTGGAATTTTGACACTTGAAATTTTCACTCTGCTACTAAAATTTTTGTTTCAAATTTTATCACTGAACAACCAGTGAATGCATTGTTCAGGAAAGATTGAATTTTTTAAGATGGTATAAAGTTTGTGTCAAAATCTGGTTGATAATTGTAGAAAATCAAAGTTTAAAAACAGAATTTTAAAGAAATTTTTTTTTTAAAATCCCCAGGGCAGGGCCCCTGGGCAATTCAAGAACATGATTTTAATAATTTGAGTAGAGATCATCAATATCAATATTCATACCAAATTTGATGACAATCGGAAAAATAATATTACCTCAATTGCGTTAAGAAAATTTTTGCTTTAATCTGACCTAGTGACCTTGACATTGAGCCGGCCATGTTGGAACATGGGTTCTGCACGTCGTCTTGATGGGGAGAACATTTGCCTAAAGTCTCATGAAATTCCTTCTAGGGGTTGAAAAGTTATGGACTGGACACGAAATGTGCACGCACGGAAGGACGGAGGGACAGACGGACGAAGACTATTGGGGGATAACAAGTTTTAAGCAAAGAACCAGCCCTATCCCGTACAGCTACATGGATGTAAAATAGACTTTGATGGCAAATACAAATGTAAAAGTGTAAAATTTGGAACCTTTCAGTGTAACAACAAGATAAATATTTAGGTGTTGATTGTAGCATCTGTTCTCTTCAGGTGATTTCTAAGCCAAATTATTTCAAGGTCTTTCAAAGGATTGTTTAGACATTAACACATGAACCCTAAAGTGTAAATATTACTTTGAACCTATGTAACCGGATGTTGGCTTCTACATATTATCTTCTTTGAGAATATTGAGCAATGTAACAGTTTGTATATCAAAATAAGTGTACCCTCGGAAGTCTTGTTCTGTTTGTAGTGTTCTTGCCAGACACGTTTCATTCCGTGCTCTGGTGGTTCCCGGTTACCTCCGGTAAACAGCATCTGTCTGCTCACCCGTGCAATGGTTGATGGAGAACAGCCAGTTACCATGGAGATAAATGTGTAACAGTTTATGTGGGTTGCTCCTGAAAAACATGTTGATGATTACTTTCAATAGCAATAATAATATTATTTTGGAACCTAAACATAGTACATAATTTACATCCAAAATTTTACCGTATGATAAAGAATGTATCCAAGAATAAGCATGAATGCAAATGAATATAATTTGTCAGCAACTGTGAAATACTAAGTTACTGTAATGTAATAAGCACTGAAGGCCGAGATGGCGGGGATATGGGCAAATTCATACAGATAATATCAGTAAAAATGCCATTATTCATGTTAATATATAGTACAAGAATGTTTCAAAAGCCAGTTTTTTTTAATTCTTTAGAGAGGCTCAAAAACCATCACAAGAGTTAAGCAAACAAATTGGAACTAACACTCTTCTATCCGCAATAAATGTAGACCCAGATTAGTTTGCATGTTTATGTGCATTCCTTTCAGGGTCTACAATTTTTGCTTTTAAGCCAATTAATTCCTGCATGAACAGAACATTTGAATTTTTAAAGAAACTACCTGTCTTTTTGATATAACAGAACTAGGTGGGTGTTCAGTTGAACACTTATGTTGCCACCATTGTTTTGCCAGAACCAACTTTAAGTTTTTGCGACAAAACCCCAGAACATAAAGGGGAATAACTCTGTTAAATATACCTTTGACAAGATGTTGGCTATCATTACCCCTTTTTCATAAGCAATATAATTTGTAAATTTGATAAAATAGAAATGGCAGGTTTACAAGCCAAAGAATAGTTTTCCTGATGGATTGATTGGTAAATGGACAAACAAAGTGGAACTTATGTAATCTTCTTTTCTTGAAAGGGCAACACAAAAGTTAACAGTTATCATGAGTCAATAGTAAAAGCAAAAGTCATTACTTCTGGAAAACCATTATCTTGTAAACCATATGAACATTGTATATTTAAGGCCTTCTAATTGCACCACATAGATTTTGTCCGAACTGTCATAATAATAAATATACCAGGACTTCAAGCATTAGTAAGTTTAAGAAGTATTCTTGTTAACCTGTTCCTCTACAAATACACCTATATGGCATGGGCAAACAGTGTAGCTCCAGAACAGCTGGCACATCTGAGAGGATCTCTACTGGTTGCTTTTTGATTTATAAGGTTAATTCTGACCAAAAAGCAAGATATGCTGGCTGATCTGGATCTACACTGTGCTCATACAATAAAAGGTGTATATATGAAGGAAAGAGTTAAGACTCACCAGCTGGTGTGAGCATTTCTGCCATCACCCTACGAGCCTCTGCCTGACCCTGCTGAGCCCTATCTCTCCAGTCCTGTAACAACTTCCTGTGTGTCAGTGCCATCTGAAAAATAAACCTATGTTACTGTATAAGTGGTAATGTTCGCGAGGATGTAATGTTCACCTATTTCGCGATTTGATTAAAATCGCGAAATTATCAGCCAGCGTAAATTAGAGCTTATATGCAAGCAAAATTTTTACCCTTACACCGGACTATGGTAAAACAAAACATTATGATCATTGAACTTTATTACAAGACTACATAGTATGCCTGTACAACGTACAATTAATACCAAATATCAAAACTTATACACAATTGTACTCATTAAATTTGATAAACTAAACGACAATTCGTTTGAAAACTATTAACTGTCTATGTAATTTGTATATATGTACATCGGTAAGGACTGTATCCCGCATTGGTGAAATGCAGATATGCAAGTAAATCATGGGCCTTCATAAGCCAACGTGCATGTATTGGCATAATGTTTATTGTTATTAGGTCAATTCTCCAGCACATTATGTTTTAAACAAGTCGAAAATGGCAAGCGCAGTTTGATCACACCTGCAACGTAAACAGGTAAAAACTGCGGACAGATTTCACACCGGGTTATCGTTAATAATAGAGTTATCTGTTAAAAGGGCAAACAATTCATTGATAGATGCTAATTGACTGTCGGATCACGATGTTCACAGTTTGTCATTTAACAATCCAAGTTTTGGGAAGACTACTTTCAGATTCTACCATGGAATTTTTTGACAACCGAATAATTTAGAGTGAATATAATGACGTGTAATTATTACGAATTTCATGAAATCAATTTTTCGCGAACATTTCCGCACGCGAAACGCCGGTAAAACAGAAAACGCGAACTTTTACGCCAGCGAAATTATCCACTTATACAGTATTGCTACAGGGTATTCTGATGTTCATGCAATGAAAACTTACTGGTTTCCTTATCATGTTTTCAACATACAACCTGTGCAGATAAAATTACTGAATAACTTAAAAACTTGTGAACAAATTGACAATTTAGAGTTATATTGGTGTTAAAAGCGCTATGAGTAGTAGATGTTAAAAGCTCTTTAAAACTTATGTTATTTGTCGATATTCAGACTCTATCTAAATAAAATTTATTTGACTTGACTTAATCAAACAACCACCTGTTAGAGATGGGAGATAAGTGTCCAGTTTTTGATCCACACTACATGTATATGGTCTTGGATTAAGTGCCTAGGGCTCAGTATCATAAAACCGAGATAAGAAACCAGTCTCAAATTTCAACCATTTGAATGGTTTATATTGAGGTCATTCTCTTAACCCTTTCCTGTATAGATACACCTTTATAGCTAGGGCGAATAGTTTAGATCCAGATCAGCCGGCACATCCGTGCCGTCTGATCAGGATCTAAAATGTTCGCTTTTTGATTCATTAGGTTATTTCTGACCAAAATGCGACCAATGCAGATCCTGATCAGACGGCACGGATGTGCCGGCTGATCTGGATCTACACTGGTCGCACATGCGTAAAAATGCGCATATATCCAGGAAAGGGTTAAAAGACCAATTACTAGCTGGAGATTATAGACTGATCTCCTTTGAGTTTTATGATCATCAGTCTGGTGCTTTTTGATTAACTTACATCAGATCAGCTCTCAATTTGCCGCCATGGACATCTAGCTATATAAAATCAATTTATTTTCGTTAATAAATGCTCATGTAAAAGTGTGACTGAATACTTGAACACCACAAAGACAAGGGCCCAAGGTCATAAAACTCAGGTTAAAGACCAGTCTCATATCTCAAACATCTGATTGGCTGAAATTCAGACCTGTCACCATTTCATCCAATCAGATGCTTGAGATTTGTGACTAATCACCTATCTCAGTTGTATGATATTGGGCCAAGATTGTATACCATGACACAGTTGTCAGTGCAGCAATTTAGTTCTGTCATGGTGTGAAATTCTGGAAGTTGTCCTAACACGGCTTTCCCTCTTGTCCTCTCAATTCTGCATGGTCTCTACAAAAAAAACAAGAAAAATTAATGATTTTCTGCTAGGTAAAGTATTTAATCTATATTCATATTGTTTTCATTCTCCTTTTGTTTGTGCATGTAAATTTATAATTAATTATTTTAACAGGTTTATGTCTATGTTCATGTGAGTATCTTTGGTGGATATAGCAAGAAGAGGACCAATTTGATCACCTCATAACCACCGACAAGACTTTGACCAGCAATGAAACAAAGCTATGGTCAATCGGAGGGTTCACCTACATCACATTTCTGTGACAGGGTCTATATAATTCTTCAGAAACTTTTAGCAACATAATGCCGTTGGCATTGTAGACTTAAAAGAGTCATTAACCCTTTACTTCATATACATGGGTTTTTATGTGTGTAGAGCCGGCACATCAAGCTAGCAGCTTGGGTGTAATTACACAAGCCAGTACAACACTCAACAAAATTAATTGTGTCAACTGTAAAATCAAGTATTCCTCATAAGAACATGTTCTCAAAATGAGAATTTAAAAAAAAAATCTTGAATCATTCTATCCAGTTCTGATTGAGGTAAACCAAAATCTTTGGATATACTTAAAATGTTTTGTCTATAGCTGATTAATATAGATTCATTCTACCATTGTCAGTTTACACATTTATTAGACTTAAACTATTGATTAAACAGACAGAAAATTGAAATAAAACTCCATACATTTTCTGTCTTGAGTCGTTTATGAAGGAAGTTGTTGGAATAGAGCAGTATTTTCTGGGTACTTCTCTCACACAGCCTCATGTCTTCCTTCAATGTACGTCGGTTTACTATCACAAACTCTTCATAACTCTTCGACTTCTTGTGACCATTTCCCAAACCAACAAACCTGCCGATAAAACCTTATGTGAAAGATTATGTGATCTAACAAGTTTCCTAAATTTCATGGTTTTAATTAAAGCACAAAGATAAAGATTTAATTAGTATAACCATTAAATTAAGCACCTAAACTTCTTACATGTTCCTACATATTGTTCCTTTGCCAAAAATGTATGTTTGAACACACTTGTAGTTTCATATTCAAGGAAAATGTGAATTTGTTATCAAAACTAGTTAATATATAATTTTTTAACACATTTTAAAAGGGACCAATCTTAATTTTGATAAGATAATTAATATGATTTAAATAATAATTCTTTAACAATAAATCATTGTGTTTATAACTGATAACACTGTTTTAAATATGTTGTTCTGAGAGAGTATGTGAGGAAATATTGCTATTGTATGTGTCATAATTTGACAACTAGATCAGCAAAATATCCTCATATTACTTTTCAAGAAGCCATATATTTTTGTTTGATTATAATGCCAAACCTTTTGTAAGCAAAGAATATTAAGAACATGTTTTATTAATATTATATTAATTTTAATCACTACTTTTCGCAGTCAGACTTCACCAATGACAGTCAAAAAGTCACTGTGTTCTGTCACTGTTATAGCTCTACCATGGTGCTTCAATAGTCTATCAAATCAATATTTGTCTTGGTAAATTTAGAATAACCTGGGTTGGAGGTTATAAAACTGAGATTGGAAACCAGTCTTAAATCTCAAGCATCAGATGCTTGAGATTTGAGACTGGTTTCCATGCTCAGTTTTATAACCTTGGGCACAGATTGTTTCAAACTAAAAGAAAACTTATCATTGGTAGACTCTGTAACAATTTAGCCCTTTACTCCATATATACCAATTTTCGCATGTGCGACCAGTTTAGATCTAGATCAGCAGGGACATCGTTGTTAAGAAATAACGTAATAATCTAAAAGTGAACAGTGTAGATCCAGATCAGATGGCACATATGTGGCAGCTGGTCTGGATCTACACTGTTTGCACACACAATAAAAGGCATATCTATGGAGTAAAGTTAGAAAATTGCTTCAACAGCATCGTAATCACCTCTGCAACATTCAATTCTCCCAAAATTCAAAACAAAATGGCAGAAGATAAGAAATATAAAGGAAAATTAATGTATTCATATTTACTGCAAACTGGCAAAGCAGACTTACATCAAACAGCTAGATTGTATATGTATTTTGTGAACACCTGGACATTTTACAGAACCTTTCCAATTTTAAAACCCCTGGGTACTTACTTGACTTTTTTCTTTTCATTGGTTATAGTATAGCATTTTTCTTTACGCAGCTCTACAGCCTTTTTCATCAACTGCAGTAACGTGGGTACTTTGGCTTTTCCTTCTGAAATATTGACACCATTTCTTAATATTTACACTTCAACTTCATTCTCTACGATGAAGTCTTATTCACCTAAGGAATCATAATTTCTAATGGTGAACAGTGTGACGTAATAGTTTAAAAGGCGTGGCTCCAGAAAAACCGTTCACAGTTTATTGGACGTTGCACATTGTTTTGACCTGTGACGTCGCAGAGCATGCACGTTTTGCCACGAGTTGTTGCGAAAAAGCGTGCAGTCATTCACTTTGTCGTGAAAATGGCTGTTCTAACAGCCATAAGAAAAAGCCGTTATATTATAAATTCTTCTAATAATTTCTGTATTTATGAGAGTTTAAATATGTGTAAATATAAGGATTGAATCGACATTTGATGTTTTTCATTTGGGTATGAAAAACAGTTGGATTGTTTAAAGTATGCGTGAAGCCCTTCGGGCTTCACACACTTTAAACAGACCAACTGTTTTCCATACCCAAATGAAAAACATCAAATATCGATTCAATCCTTAAAAAATATACCAGGTAGCAACAAATGAGCATGCTTGAATTTAAACATTTCTACCCTTAGTACATTATGAGCCAGGACACTCGAATTTTGTCTTCATGATATATTTGACATTTTCAGGTGTTGGAAGTTTAAGAACTACAAATTGAATTATCCAACATATAATATCACCTGGTGAAAAATGTGAACTATCATGTACGATATATATATGTGATGACAAAACAAGAGTTTTCTTAAAGTGTGAAATCTACTTCATGACCAACCGCTGAAGATGATAAAATTGAGATTAGAAACCAGTCTCCATTTCAGCCAATCAGCTCCTTGAGATCCGCGACTGGTTTCCATTCTCAAATTATAAACTTGGGGCCAGGACTTAACTGAAGTATTTTTATGAATATTCATAAATGCACTTTACAATAAACAAGAGCTTAAGACTTTTTAGTAATGAAGATGTTGTAAATTTGGTTGTATATTAAAATAAAAGCTTGAAGCTACCGCTTTTATAATAACTGAGTTCAAAAAATAAAAACTTAATTCAATGGTAAAATTGATGTATAGTATATTGTGTGCAACTTCATTATAAACGATTGTATTAGGGCAAACAATAAGTTCATTTTATTTCCAATAGTAGTTATCATTTAAATTTTGGAAGCAGATAAACTACGTATAGCAGGATACACAGGCATCAACTTCCAACAAGTACTGACCTTCTGTCTGGAGATATTTTTGTAGACAGCCACACAGCTTCTTCTGGTTCAACGGACAAAACAGTTTCTCAACTGAACAGATAAAAAATAACATAAACACATAAAAAAATTATTGAAATATCTTTGAGATAATACGAGGGCTGTCCGGAAAGTTCATAGACAAGGCCACAGAATAATTATAAGCAGTCATATCAATAAGCTGTTTTGGTATTTTGCTTAAGTATGTATTGGCTACATATTTCTAAATTAATAAACATGATAACAATAATATTGGCAAAACACCCATCGCCATGGTAACATGACTGACGGTTCACGGAGCACTTTGATTCCATGACAGTAGCTACTCAAAATAAAAGTTAATAAAAATTAAAGTTTTATGCCTAACGCGTTTTTACTTACGCGACGTTATTTGATATCATTGCATGACATTTGGTGAAAATTATGACGTCGTACGTTAATAAACAAGTTGTAAACGACCGTTAGACGCATTGGGGGTGCTTAACATTTGTTTAATAAAAATGACGTCAATTTCACGGACGGAGCAACGGAGTGTTATCAAGTTTTGTGTTCATGCTAATATGACACTAACTGAGACGTGGAAGTTTATTTCAAAGCAGATACGACCGGTAAATGTTCAAGGCAACTTGTATTTAAAAGGCACAGCAGATTTAGAAGTGGGGATGAAAATGTGTTAGATAAGAAACGACCGAAAGTAGCAGAGCCGAATAACATAGAACGCGTTAGAACAGTTCTTGACGAAGATAAATGTCGAACTGTAAGGGAATTTAGTGACATTCTTGGTTTGAAACGGACTGTGGAACATGAAATAATGAATAACAAACTTAACATGTCTAAAGTGTGCGCAAGATGGGTACCGCGGCTCTTGAAAACGGAGGAAATGGAACAGCGGGTAGACGCGTCATTGGAGTTCTTACGGAAATAAGACAGAGAGGGTGATTCGTTTCTATCAAACATTATTACTACGGATGAAACTTGGGTTCATCTATATGAACCGGAATCCAAACGGGATTCTATGATATGGAAAACACCAATTCTCCCGCACCGGTAAAAGCTAAACAAGCGAAATCTGCAAAGAAGTTTATGTTTATCTTCTTTATGGACTCCGACGGGATGGTGCTTCAACATGTTGTGCCTAGCGATGAAACAGAAGGTAAATATTACTTTGAAAAAAAACAACAATATCAACCATTAAACAAATAAGATTAATTATAAATATATTAAACTTTTCGACGATGTTATTTATGTCCTGCGTGTGGCATTTAAATGATTTATCAACTCTTACTGACGGTTCTTTTTCAATCCAGGTTATCCGCCGTTATCTTATTCACGCTATTAGAAAGAAGCGGCCCGAAATGGAAATTGAGAAAATGTATTTCCACCAAGACAACGCACCTGCGCGCCGGTGCGAGGAGACGCTACTGACCATTGATTTCCTTGGCTTCCAGAGACTACTACACGCGCCTTAATCTCCCGATTGTGCACCCATGGATTTTGCTGTTTTTCCGAGACTGAAGTCGGAATTGCGCGGGAAAAGATTTGCAGATTTGGAAGAACTTCGCGTTGGTGTTAGATCAGCGATACCTGGTTTTGATGGTACAAAGGGGTATACCAGCAATGGGTCAGCCGGCATCAGAAATGCGTAAAATCGTGTGGGCGATATTTTGAGGAGTGATTACGTGATGTTCATTTGACGTTGATGACGTTTAAAAGTGCTCCGTGATTATGTATATATGTTGGATGTAAGGACTGTTATTATGTTAATGTTCATCACAGCCTGACAGTTTTTTGTAAATTTGTTTGTTAGATATGTATGTATTTGCTGGCTAAATTTGTTTTATGTATGTATTGCTTTAGTGTAAAAAATAAAGTAGTATATGAACTTTTCGGACAGCCCTCGTACATGTAGATGAGTAAAGATCAGTTATGAGTACAGTTTAGAAATAAGGCAAGAAAATGTAAGAATATTTCAGAGAGAGAAAACAACTTCTACTCATAGAAAAATCAAAACATGTAATAAAACATTAATGTGAAGACAACATTTAAACAAAAAACAAACTGTACTGTTTCTGGGGTTTTTGTCCTTCCTATTCAAAGAGTAATTTGACACACCTGATATAACTGAAATACTAGGATCTAAACGTTATCTGTGGAAGTTAAAAAAAATCTGACAGACATTGAATGAGGAGCTGCAATATGAACTATTTTTCTGACTTAAGAAAACAAAGGACCATAACACAGATAAAACGGGTCACAGTAAAAATCCTTTCTGTTTGATCATCTACACGTACCCATACTGCCTTATTCCATGTAAATAATTTAAGATTAAAAATATATTTTTTAAACATAACAAAAGATCTTTGTTGTGACTTGATGCATATGTTTACTGATCTAAACATTTCCTCAGCCTCAGATCTTTGTACTACGTTAATTTAATTATTCCCAGGCCAATTAAAACATGTAACGACCTTCTCAAAAGGCAATAATTGTATTACATACATTATCAGAAGATTTACCTAATGGATCTTGTACTTCTGTCTTGAGAACGTTCAAGAACCGGTCCACCTGCTCCATGTAAACTTTCTTCTCTTCCTCACTGGGCACACTCACAGGCTTGGCTGCTCTTCTTTGGGGGCGGTCATAGATAGTCACTGAATTATTCAAAATAAACATCCATCACACTTTCATGTAGATGTAAATAACAAAAAATAAACCTGAGTATTTTAACCAGAGTATTTCATTTCTATGGGTAAGTACCAGTCCATCATTTACAAAATACTTGTTTAACCATTTACTTCATGGAATTTAGTTGTTCTATGGACAACAGTCAAGATCATGATCAGCCAGCACATCTATATGATCAGATCAGGATTTTTGCTGTTCACTATTTGATTCATTTGTTTGTTTCTGACCATAAAGTAACATGGATGTGCTGGCTGATCTCACATATGATAAAACCCATTAGTTTACCGGTATTATGTAGTAAACGGTTAACATTAGAGATTTACAATTGATTATCTGCCTTTTGAATAAATTTTAGAGTATACCAAAACAGAAACAGAAAAATAGGAGACAAATGAATTTGATGTCAAGTGTCTTTCTGCAAAGAAATTAGTGAAAATGTGTAATTTCCAAGGATAGTAAACCCTTCCCATTGGGAAGATACTAGTTGGTACCAATAAATTCTACATACTACGGAAGTATACTTACAGATCTTATATCCAAAAATGTTAGGTGATATTGTAAATTATTTCATTCACCCAGCTTAGATCAAACTGCCAACTTAATGCACAAATCAAACCAACAAGTAGCACAAATTGTACCAGGCATACCCATTTGCTCAGCTTTTAACACTGGACAACAAGTCTTTTCTTGGAACAACTGAAAGTAAAGCCTCAATATGAAGACAAACTGTTATTACCACAAGCATTGCAGAGCATCACTTCTTTCCCAGTTGCCTTATCAGTTCGTAACTTTGGTAGTGGAGTGTGTCTAGATCGTCCCCCTTTCTTTACACCCTTTGTCATTGGATTAACCACATACGGTGATGTGCACATGTGGCAGGAAAATTGTTCCCCTAAAATCAGTTATCATAATGTTCACACATAGCTAGATGAATCTATGCAATTAGAAATTGTGTTATTGCTTGTCCAAGTCTGGGACTTCATTTCAACATTCATGCTGCTATATCAATATTTTTAATTCATTCAAATCTTGTGTTTGTATATAAAAATATTTTGTGAGTGGTGGAGGCAGATGAGTAGGACCTCATATGTTGCTATACTGCCATTTTTTTTTTATTCTAAAGCTTATGTTTAAATAACTTTTTTTTTATAATTCTTTTGGGTGGGGGTAGAACCCCATGTCTCAGAATAAATTATTTCCTACAGTGTATGAAGTCAGTGAGTGTCAATGATGTAACAAGAACAAGAGAAATGGGTACCATTTGGTAGCAAATCGAAAAGCCTGTTCACTTTTCCCTGAGCCCTTGGACCTTTCCTCTTCTTTTCACCTTCTTCTTTCTTTCCATCCGGAGAGTATGACTCTTTCCTTCTTCTCTTTCTTTCACTTCTTCTTTCTGACAGTTGAGATTCCATCATATCTGCGTTAACAAAAACAGATTTGATAATTAAACAAGGTTAAAAAAATCCTAAGATTGACTATTGGCATTAAGGGCAGTATTGTTGTAAAAATGACCTTTTTAAATTGTTATTTGGATTAAAGCTGGCTAATATAAAAAGTCAAATCCGGTCACACGACTTACCGAAATCCACTAAAATTACCGGAATCCACGGAATCCACTTTTATTTACCGGAATCCACTTTAAAAATGGGTTTAATTGCATAAATATGCATTAAATTTGATTTAATTTCATAAAGTATATGTAATTTATTCAATTGCTTTTAAATAAAAGATGTTTTAGCGGAAATGATGTTTATATTTCAGAAATTGTTTACGACGCTTAATTGGCGGGAATTTGTTCGTTGCTATGTGCTTTTAATCGAATAATTTACTAAACCAAATGTTTTAATAAGTTATATTTTTTGGAATTGAGAACAAGACAGTTCTTTAATGGGGTACGAATTATGTTAAGATTTGCCGATTAGATATTCACCAATTTCCCGCGCGCTATGAAATTTCGTGCACGTATTAACTTACATTTCATGTGCATAGAGAATACTTAATGGCGTTAAACATAATATCAATAGAGATTGTAAAACTCATTATTAACAATCTCTGTTAATCATTTTTAATTATTTGTCTTTCAATTTTTAATTTATACAATCACGTTGATCGATCAAAGAAATCAGTGGCTATTGACTATATTATATGTTTCACATGGCGGCGTTTTCCAAAACATAAATAATATGACACTAACTACTCAGCCACCTGTAATTCCAATCTTAGGCACCAGTGCTTCCAATTGCAGCCTAATTAAAAGTTTTAGATCATGTTGTCTTCAATTGTAACAGTTCGGCGTTTTTAAAGAATAAAAGAGATGTCACTTATTACTCAGACACCTGTGTTTCTACTCTCGGCAAAGGTAACATAATTAAATTTGTTAGATCATGCCGCCTTTAATTGTCACACATCGTTGTTGAGCATATTTGGATATTACTCTCCAAAAACTTGGTTGTTAATAACCTTTCTAATTTACAGACTTTTCTTCAAAACGTTTAATTTTCATTAACAATATACGGATTACAAAGTGTTCATGTTAATTTCTTAGTGTGGATATTGTTTCTGTCATCCGAATTAAGTGATTTGTTTTTTTTATATATTTTTTTTGAGACAGGGATTATTCCTGTTAATTTTTTCTAATAGTACTTATCAATAAAGAACTAAAGAAATTATCAACATCTCAATAACGGAATTACTACTTACGGCCCTTAAACCAACAAAACACGATTATTTATCATGAAAATAAAAGATATAAAAGATATAAGATAACAGATATATATTTATTTCTGTCTTTATAAAAAATAAGGTATTACTGCTTTTGGCATTGCACTGATTTCTTTAAAACAAAAAATAAAATATCTATAACGGCATCATGCAGTTCCATAATATTGAAATGCTAAATACCTATTAGGCAACAGTTATATTAAGCTGCATTTTACCGACAGAGATATTTTATTTTCACCAAGGACAAGGTAACGACAAAAGCAGTAATAAGACGTTATATTACAATTACTTTAATAGGCATAAATATTTTTAGGCTAACTGTTGAAAAACTGACATGTCGGCGAAATGCCATGTACAATCAAGCCAAGTCTGAAATGCTGAGAGTTACGGTGTAGAAATTCCAGTCAAGGAACAGGCATTGCATAGCTATGTAACTATAATACATGAATGAAATTGTCCAGTACTAATTGAGACGAGACTAATTTTTATATCAATATCTATATAAGATTATTTAATCAAATAATTATCTAATAACTTACTTTCATATAATATTTCGTAAATCTTCCCAGGCGTTTTACATAACTGTCTCCATAAATTGCTATTCTCATGCCTTTGTCCATCTTGAAATTGTACGTTTCGAAGCTCGAGTCTGAAGTCTGATTTTAAACGACTGATTGTATTTGTAAATATACGTATATATACCTCGCATGTCAATTATTCGGCTTGAGCAATTAGCGCCCGTAACAACAAACGCATTGTTTCACGGCGTGGATTTGCAGTTATTAGCATTCAGTTTTTAATTGTTTGTAAAAGTTGTAGAATACATCAATTTTCATACATAAGCTGATAATATAAGCTGTTATGATATGTTCATCATGAATTATCAAACTGATGACATGGTATTTTGAGTGAATAATATCGTAAATATCCTTTTGTGTATTCGCAAACAGAATGCTAAATTTAAAACAAATCAATAGCCAGTGATCTATAAAGCTCTGTCAACAAATACAGCACTTTTATTTTATTTTAAATTGTTTTAGTGTACACATTCACTGGGACAAGATATTTCCCTCCAATTGTCAAACACTTAAATATTCCTGAAAATGTTACTGATAGAAATTTGAAGTTCAGTGCAAAATACCAAAAATGTTGTTCTGAAATAAAATAGCATGGAAATTAAATTAAACCTTGCAAAAAACTCATACTTTCACAATCAAATGAAGTTATTTTTCTAACCATTTATCCAAATAATACTTACTGAATCAGTGTCATTGTAAAATATTAGAGACTATGTCAGATTTCAGGAAATCAGCATATAATGCAGATGCAGGTGACAAAATGATTTAATTAGATAAGTTGACAGTGTAGTCCTTTGTCAATACAACACTCTAAATGTGTGAAAACAGCAATAAGTCAAAGATAACTAAAGTGTGTAAAAAAGCTTAACCTGTATTAATCTATATATACTGAGAATAGTTTTGTTGTAAGTTCTTGAGGTGTCACTTTAGATCTTCATTTCAGACTGATACTTTGTATATTATACTTTGGGGTGATTTTTTTGGGAGATGATCCATTTTGTACATATACTGACAGTTGACTTTTTATTTTTTTGTCAGTTCACTTGTAAAATAATGCTTAATTTAATGCATTACTTTTTGAAATAATGTTAATTTAATGCATTACTTTCTCAAAATATAGTAATGCTAATTTAATTTAATGCACAAATTTGGCAAATAATGCTAATTTAATGCATTACTTTTAAAAGTAATTTGCCCCATGTCTGCAAACAGTATAAATAAAAATAATGAATGATTAAAATTATTAATATCTCTAATTAATACAATGATTAATACAATGAATATCAGGTTAGCTTATTTTATCCGATTAACAGCACACAGCAAGGAACATATTCGCGTCAATTCAGCTTCGCAAACAATTTTTGAAATATAAACATTATTTCCGCTAAAAACATCTTTTAATTAAAAGCAATTGAATATATTACATATACTTTATGAAATTAAATCAAATTTAATGCATATTTATGCAATTAAACCCATTTTTTAAGTGGATTCCGGTAAATCAAAGTGGATTCCGTGGATTCCGGTAATTTTGGTGGATTCCGGTAAGTCGTGTGACCCGTCAAATCTGATGAGCGAAGCTATCTATATATTTCACATAGATAGACACGGTGTATTATCAAGAAAAGGCTTTTTTGGCAGTGTTTTGTGCCGCTTTAGGCTATATTTATTATTTTTAGTTGAACTTTGTATTATATGTCAAATATTTAAGGCTAGTTTGTTACTCTGGTGCCAGTGTTTTTGTGATGATTTATTGTGTAGGTGATTACTATGCACACCAGTATGAAATACTTTAAAGCAAATACTGACAACTGTTTCATGACCAACACATCCTTAACTCATAAATGATAAAAACAAATTTACTTCTGACCAGTTCAGTGCCAGTGGTGTATTTACTAGAGAAATATGCAGTTTTAGAAATCACCACAAGGTATTCAAATCTTGAATATATTTCGCTGTTCAGATTTGTTACCAAGAGCTGAGGTGGGATTTCTCTGGCTAAGAGACGCAGATTCTGCCTTAACTGTAAGCTTATGTATGTTGTGACAATGAGACTGAGAGTCTCCAGTATAATTTCGACAGTGCTGTAAAATAACGTTTTTATCGAGTTTGCAATGTTTTGCATTGTGAAATAACATGATTTAGTGAACTGTAACTTCTACTGAGTTTGAAAAATATCATCTTGCTTTCAAACCTTGCTGTTTACATCCAGATACAGAGAAGTTGATTGCACAGGTACCAATGTCTTTATTCTCCTAACCACATTGCAAACACTGACCTACATCCTGGCAACTTTCTGTTTTGTTTATATCCTACTCCAGGTACAACTGTACACTGTAGACTGTTTCGCTGCCACCACTCATCAATTACGAACGGTTATTGTAGTCTGGTAACCGACGTACTATCAGACAGTATATCTGGCGTGGGCTAAAAATGCGGCGTAGCATACTGTGTAAGTAGTAAATTTATATTAAAATGTGAGATTATGGACCATTAAAAATTTTTCCCGGAAACCATACAATTTAATAATAACCGATTTTCACTTGACATAGCATGGACCAGCTTAACTTATGGGTCGGTATCAATATTAGTCTCAATAATTCGACTCCAAGTACAGACACATTTTACAAACTGACTTTAATAGAAGTCTGCCCTTTACGTTTCAAGCAGTTAAGATCAAAATTGTGGTGAAATCGCACTGCTTTAAATTCCCGTTTTTTTCACTGCCTCTTGAAAATTTCAGCACTGCTATGTTTATTTGTTGTTATAAAACATAAATAGTCCCTAAAGTATCAATAAAATAAAAAAAATATTCCACAAATAAAACTTTTAAACTTCCTATTGGTTATGCCGTTTTCATGTTGATTTTAATTAATGTGATAACCAATGAAAGCGTCCCTTTTAAAATTCGATAATCTGAAGTCAGGTAGACATTTATCGGTGAAAAACTGTTGACATGAGTGGAGGTTCATAAGTTTTTTTCATTATAAAAGAACAAGTTTCTTGAAAAGTATCACATGTATTGATTCTAATTGGAATAAGCTTTTCAGCTATGTAATTTTTTTTAAGATATATAAGGTTTAAAAAATTATTTGAAGCCGTCAAAAGTTGCGACACACATTCTTATTGCTGGCAGCTAGGGATGCAAGGAAGGCCCTCGCTGACCTCATAAAACAACAAGAAGACCTACACAACACTGTCAAACTGACCGGATGTAAACTTTTCGTTAATGGGAAACTACACAGGCTTTATTCCGACGGGAAAGTGATCGATCCAAAGCCATATATGTTATCAGCACGACGTAAAGGACGTCATGGAGAACAGCTGAGCATTTTATCATGGAATGTAAATGGCATCAGTCGTAAGATAAACGATCCTGATTTTATAGAAATATTTAAAAAAAAATATATTGTAACAAGGGTTCTGAAAAATCCACGCCTAAACCAAGGATTGAACCCGGGACCCCTCGCATGCCAGTCCGACGCTCTACCACGTCGCCATAAAAGCTAGCTCTATGGCGAGATAGTACAAGCGCGGCACTAACTCAACCATAGCCGGGTTACATACACCCCCTCCAGATTGGAATTCGTCCTCGAATTTCCATTAAGTACAGAGATTCACTTGTGGAGTGATCTCGAGGTGTGTAAACATCTTTGGCAGGTCCCCCGTTGGGCGCCATTTGTAACAAGGGTTCTGAAAAATCCACGCCTAAACCAAGGATTGAACCCGGGACACCTCGCATGCCAGTCCGACGCTCTACCACGTCGCCATAAAAGCTAGCTCTATGGCGAGATAGTACAAGCGCGGTACTAACTCAACCATAGCCGGGTTACAATATGACATTGTTTTTCTACAGGAAACTTGGCTTTCAAAAAATAGTAACATTAACACTGATATAAATGGATACTTTAGTGAACATGTTTTTGGAAACAAAGCAAAAAAATACAAAAAGAGGACGTTTTAGTGGGGGAATCTCATTATATTGCAAACACTATTTAAAACCGTATGTGTCAGTTATTGATAAAAATCAATATGGACTATTATGGATTAAGATATTAAATGATCTTTTTTGATTTCACTGATGATGTTTTTATATGTAATACTTATATTTTACCTGCAGGTTCGTCTGTCATAGACCAAAACGATTTTGATTTTTTTTGAAAAATTAGAATCAGATATTGAAAAATATAAACCTTTAGGAAAAATTTTTGTAACCGGTGACATGAACGCTAGAACTGCGGAATAGTATTAGATGTTTTGATTTTTGATAAATATTTAGATTACGATGACATAATACCGCGTACAAATAGCGATCACGTGGTTGATAGCCACGGTCGCCGATTAGTTGACCTTTGCAAAACTACATCATTATTAATAGGTAACGGTCGGCTGCATAATGACCAAATAGGAGAATTAACATACCATTCACATAATACTGTAGATTATATATTATTAGGAAAAGATGACTTTAAATGTTTATCGCATTTTGAAATAGTAGAACAAAATGAATTTTCAGATCACTCAAGATTAAATTTTTGTTTTAAGTTAAAATCAGAAAAATTTATTTGTAATAGTGAAAACCCAACAAAAGATACATACATTAAATTGGACGAAACGAAAGTACAACAATATAAAGAGATGTTGACTAATAATGAGCATATTATTTCTTCGTTTACAATAGATTTAGATAACTATAATAATAACGTAGAGGAAATTGTTACTAGTTTTGTAACTCTTTTGCAGGATCATGCAATTAATATGGGAAAACGCGTAAACAAAACAAAAACCAGACCAAAAACAAAAGAAATCAGGAATGGTTCAATTCAGACTGTTATAATGCGCGCAAGTTATATAAACATGCAAGAAACAAATTTATTAAATATAAAAACGATGAAAATAGTCGCGATTTCATTAATTCAAAAACTCACTTCAATCGAATAAAGCGCAGAGAAAAGAATAAATTCAAAAGTAAAGAAAAAGTAAACCTTACTAAAATGGCCAAAGAAAAACCAAGACAGTTTTGGAAAAAAGTAAAAATACAAAGCATCGGAATGTTGCAGAAAACTTAAATATAAGCGATATATACACTCATTTTGAAAACTTACTTTGCTCCGAATATCAAAATGCTGGCGATGACACATTTGACCACGACACAATAGGTGATGACTTTTTAGACAAAGAAACATCATATGATGAAGTTAGGCAAGCTGTCTTCCAACAAAATAACAACAAAAGTAGCGGAATCGACTCACTTCCGGCTGAAATATTCAAATATTAATTTGCTAAAATTGCTAATTTTCTTATCAAATTATTTAATAGACTCCTTGAAAATGGTGAATATCCAAATCTTGGGGAGAAGGTATAATTGTTCCTATATTCAAAGGAGGAGATTTGGAAGATCCTAAAAACTATAGAGGTATAACACTTATTAATGTTATTAGTAAAATCTACTCACAGGTTTTACTTAACAGAATTACTAAGACTTTTTGATAGTCTCGTAGGGTCTATTCTCAATTATAACGCTGCAGTATGGGGCAACCACGATTCTAAGGATATTGAATTAGTACATTGTAAATTTTTACGTAAAGTTTTAAATGTAAAGAAATCAACTAATCTCGATGGGTTATACGGAGAACTAGGACGATATCCTATGAAAATAACAAGAACACTAACAATGATCAAATATTAGACGAAAATAATCAAATCTACAAACCCACTTATAAGAACTGTATACAACATGTTAGAAATGGATACAAACCATGGTAATTCATATATTGGTCTAAATTTGGCACATCAAATTAAATCTATTTTATATAATATTTGGCTGCAATATTTGTGGGATGAACACCGAGTGCTCGAAATTAGCTACGTTCACATTAAGCAACGGATATTAGATATATACAAACAAACGTGGTATACAAGTATTAATAACTCAAGTAGACTTTCATCTTATTCCTTGTCTAAACACGCATTCAAACTTGAAAAATACCTGTCATGCATACCGGACAAGAAATATCAAATAGCGTTAACAAAATTAAGGCTTTCCTCGCATGATCTAGCAATAGAGACGGGACGATACACAAACATTGATAGACAATTACGTATTTGTAGACAATGTAACATGGGATTTATAGAAAATGAATATCATTTCTTGTTAGTATGTTCCAAATATCGAGAGTTAAGACAGAAATATTTTAAACCTTATAATTGTAGGTGGCCAAGCGTTCTTAAATTTACTGATCTCATGTCTAACAATTCTGTTCGAATTATTAATAATTTAGCAAAGTTTGTTTATTTCGCACTAAGAAAAAGAAATGAAGAAAATAATTTTTAAATATCTGATAGATGAATTTAATAAAAATGATGTCAAAATTATCTCATTCATTGTTAAATGAGAAACTTACTGTTTTACAACAATTGTTCTTCTATGAAAATAGTGTTTAGTATTTATGATTTTACTGTTGTATGTATATTTGTATGGCTATAAATGTACTATACGTTTTATGCCGAATAAATATTGTTATTCTACATTTAATAAATTCATCCAATTAGCGTCCTTTAATTGTACCACGTGACCGTCCAATATTTTCCCGTATTGGATCCAAAAATGTCCGTATTTTTTTCATATTGGATGATTAAGTGCAAATGCACTTTACCATTGTTTTACAACGATAAAAGCCGTTGACCGTAAAAATGATCCTAATGAAAAAAAAAACACAATGTAGAACTTAATAAAATATTGGACCGTACAATATGGAATAGTCTTTAAACGCTTGAAAAGTCATGCTTCATTTATTAGATGTAGAATAAAAAGGTTATTAGACGTTTTACTGTACAATACGGGATATATTTGGACTCGTACACAGCTTGAAAAGTCATATATTGGACTCGCCTAACGGCTCGTCCAATATGACTTTTCAAGCTGTGTACTCGTCCAAATATATTCCCGTATTGTACAGTAAAACGTCTAATAACCTATAATTATGTTATGTTATGTTATATACAAATAGAAGGAAACATTTCCGCATTGATTTGAATGGTAACTGGGTTGTGCGCGAAGGGCAGACATCGCAAAGTCCTTGTTGCGCACAATTAGTTATGATAGTATCAATATATGTAAACAAGAGAAAGATACTGACGAAGTTTGAAAAGTTTGGTCCAACAAATATATTTTTAATGTAGGATTCAGTTTACACAAGGCGCCGCCATTATTGGTGTATGCCTGACCCAATAATGTAATGACAGGGCCAGGTAACCAGACTACAGTTATTGGTGTCCTACGTTTCAGTGACCTAGGGTGCATGAATTTGAAACCTGAAGTACAGATGGGCGGTTCAGATATTCTTATTATTGATTTGAAACCGGGTTAGTCACGGACAGTTTACAGAGTGTCCGTATAAGAGTGAATCTATAAAGAACTTTTTAAAGAAGAAAGCAAGTTTAGTAAAATTCAAGTACTCTATATGAAAAGAACTCGTCAAGTCCTAATCTGATCTGATGTCAAATTAAAATTGAAAATTGGTAAAGTATGCTTTAAATTGGCATTTGAAAGTATTGATAATTTATGAATTCATTAAAAAATAAATTAGCTGCATTTTGTTCATTACAGGGTCTATTAATTAATTGATTGATTCACACGTTGTGTTAGCAACTAAGGTACATTTTAATTAAGTGACCAAGTTTATTTAGTTCAATTGTATGTTCGTGGATTACAAAAATATAAACAATATATGTTGTTAAATATTCTTTTCCAATTTCATTAGTAATAGTTTTGCTTTGGTAGAACAAAAAACTACAACGATTTGTACAACATAAAAAAATAAAATAATAAACATCATCATCATCATCAGCAGCAGCAGCAGCAGCATTGGAAATAAAAGCACTTTACATATTCAGACAGATTATGTATTCGTAAATCTTATTAGTCCAAATACCTATGTTTAAATAGGAGGTAAATGGGTGTTTTTAATTAAATAAAAAAAATCCACAAACATGTAAACTTTTCACAATGTATAATTATTTAAAATCGGACGACTACTAAATTCTGGTTTATTCAATATCAATGAAAATACAGAAGATTCTCCATCTCAAAGTTCTATCAGTCCTTTGCATTCTCATCTTTGATTATAGGACCGCACACAACCCTAGACAAAATTAAATGGTTCCTGAGACACATGAATCAGTGTTGTCTTACCTAAAGAAGCTGGAAAGAAAATTTATAAAAATGGATAAAGACAGTAAGTATGAAGTCATATAACATGTTATAAAAAAAGAAAGCTATTTCATGCCTCTATCTTGTTTGATAGAGGCAGACTAGTTCCTGAACAGCGGGTGTGTATTTGTGATACCGCGTTTAAAATATGAATTCTTCGGTTATAAATCAGTAATTTTCTTACAAGTAAGTTCAACCACATTTTCAGAAATCTGTGTGTTTTGAATAGATGAAGTAAATCTTCACCCCAAAATATGGTTGTATAGGAAATAAGATGTACATTGAATATTGGGAATTTAACATTCAGGTCTATGAGAATCGCATTTACTTTTCTTCAACCTCATATATAGATAACGACTGTGTGTCATTTTAGTTTTTGACGTCCGGAAGTACGGCGTTTATCCCCCCAAAAAATAAGTGACAGTTATGTCCCTTATTTGCACAAACAAGGAAGTCATTATCTGATTATATTGCCAATCAAGGGACTTACCCGTTTCTTATCGATCGCACAAAATGTCAGTGTCGGAAGAGGAAATGCATGCACGCTTGAAAGCGAGTGTAAGTGGTCTGGATATAAGTTCAAGTCTAAAAGCGCTTCTAATTTTGATTAAGTACTCAACCAAAAGATCAATGTATAAAACCCAGATCAAGAATTGAAGAATGATCTGTATGGTTTGACGCATAACTTGCAGTTTTTTGCTATTATTACTACGCACGCAATGTAGTTTGTAATTTATCTTGCAATTTCTTTCTTTTTTGGATAACTATATGCAAGTGTAATAATGATAGAGTAACACATTTTTTCACAATTAAACTCAAATTGATGGTATATGTTGTCTAAATCTTTTGCCGCCAATGAAAGTTATGACGTCAAAATGAAAGTTATGAAGTCAGCGTGCCTGTAAAGGATGGTGTTTAAAAATCCGAGTGATGGCCGCTTTCATCAAAACTTAAAATGGGCGATATTGATTAACTATAGGAGGCTTTAGTTGTAAATAAAGATTTAAAACGAAACAAGTTTAATGTTGTTGACGCTTTTCCTATTTTAATTGTAAAAAATAAATAATACTTTACGCATTTTCCATGTCCTATAGCGTCTGCTGATGACATAAAGCAACCGCGATTCTTAAATGCAGTACAGCAGGGTTGTAGCTCCGCCCTAAAAGTAGTTTCTATCCCAGAGTTCCTAGCCCCAACGTACACAGGTCATGTCTTGGACCGTGAACTGTGTTTTATACATTGCTAAAAGATAGGTAATGGCTAGAAAGTAGTAACCGGTCCCAGAGAAACCTAGCCATATTCCTATCCAGTCATATGAGGGCTGCCTAGATATCCGGAAATAAATATTTATTAAATTACCATTAATGATTTTAGCATGAAACAGTGTGTATCCTCAAGATAGATACAAGATAGATACAACGAGGCAGATCAGTAAATCTGTATCCCAGTGTGGTTTTCTGATCCTGTATTGTCCATGTAATATCATTTGAAACATCATAACTATATCACACTTCATTGTGTATTCTGATGGTAATTTTCCTGTACTGAAGAGAGCACATACCAAATTCCAAAAGAGGAAATGTACATCAGTGTTCTGCAACCATTATCTTTATGCCTTTTATTATTTTTCTCACCATTCATTAATTTACTACTGCATTACTATGTTCATTTCTACTGTAGTATAAACCAAGATGTTGACTAAAATTTTGTTGTTTAGTGCATTTATTTTAAATTTGTTTTGAGCATAAAGGATATATAATAAAAGGAACATTATGACTGTATGCAGTCTTAAGATTTTTTCGTATAATTTCTTGTTGTGTATGTAACCCCATAATGCTCAACCTTTGGTCTTGTTTGTGTGTGTTTTCTTTGTTTTTCTTCAGGCCCATTTTACAGGGTAACCTCACTATTTCTCCAAAACACAAACAACATTTTATTAATATAAAGCTAGAGTATAGAGGTACAAGTATTGTAAAATAGATGAAGTAAATAAGATTACCCTGAAAAATAACACAAACAACAACCTTATAATATAGCACCAATACATGCACCTCCATACACATGCACATACACATACACTTTCACACAGATACATGTACACATTCTAAAGTAAAGAATATGAAATTGTATATCTCAAAATAATGTTTTTCTCAATTTACACTATCCAAATGATTAAAGACTAATAAAGAAGTGTTTTTACACAAAGCAAAGACAAAAGGCATATATAACTTTTGGTCTTATTTTTAAAGCTGCTTGGAATATAAGGAGAACAAAAATTTGTAGAGCAGCAATCAGCTTAGAGTGTTGCACAAATACATTTAAATAACTAAATTGAACCAGCACAATGTAGTGAAAAAAAGCTTTATGTTCCTAGACCAGTGTTTGTTGGTGTGTTTTAGATATTTTGAAAATGAGCATCAGAATGAAAATGACATTGAAGATCAATTTAGATTTTTTAAAATCCATAACATTATTACCCCATCCTAACCTATATTATGTCCAACAACTGGTCAAAAAAGCAGTAATGCCCCATTTATTATTAGTCCATTTTGTTAAAATGTGTGTGCTGTAGGACTGTGTCTTTACCACTAACATACACATGTGATTGATATCTACTAAAAACATTATCACTGTTAAGCCCCTTTCTTTATGAAAATATTTATGTAGCCAGCCTACAGTAGGATTTTTAAAATATTATCAGCAACTGATATGTATGGAAGCATATTTGTGCCACAACTAAACCACTTAAAATAACGTGAAAAAAATGGAGGATTTCGCAAAAAAAATTTTTTTGCGAAAACAGATAAATTATACACGAAAGAAATTAACACGACTTTATTCCTGATTATGCTCTAAATTGCTCAACATAAAGATATAGTATCCATGAAAATAATGGAGGATTTCACGAAAACAGTTTTTTTTCTCGAAAACAGATAACTTTGTTTTCGCGAAAACATCAATTATTTTCACGTTATTTTATGTGGTTAAGTTGTGGCACAAATATGCTTCCATAATTTTTAGATAACAGGCATCTTTCGTGAAATTGTTACGCTTTCATGAAAAGTTATCTGTTTTTCGTTTCACAAAATCAGATTTCGTGAAATCTTCCATTATTTTCATGCAAAAATATCTTTCGTGAAATTTTTAAGGTTTCGAGAAAAGTTACGTGTTTTCGTGAAATCCTCCATTATTTACATGAAAACTTTATCTTTATGGTGTGGCAGTTTAGAGCACTAACTGGAATAAATTCGTTATAACATAACTTTTTTTGTCGTGAAAATATTGATGTTTTCGTGAAAAAAACAACTTTTTTTTTGCAAAATCCTCCATTATTATCACGTTATTTTATGTGGTTAAGTTGTGGCACAAATATGCTTCCATAGATATGTAACCTTAATGCATACATTTGTAAATAAATAACAGACTTTGATAATATAATAATAATTATAATAATAATAATAATAATAATAATAAACTGTTGTCAGCAGAATATCTAAGCTTGATCTTGTGTAAGCCTGCTTACAATATATGTATAGTGGATGATAACATGTGTGATGTATTTCTTTTGTCAGGTTCTTGATGAAAGTAGACCGTTGTTGTGTAAGAATCTGGACCCTAAGCTGCACTATCCCTATCTAAGGTCAAAGTGAGTGTTTACTTAAATGTTTCCATTACTTAGAGTGGTATGTTTAAGTTAGTGTTTTTAGGAATTTAATTTATATGTGGGAAGGAGGATGAAAAGAAGCAGTACTTTAGTTTTATAGCCATATGCACATCTTATGTAAGCCAGACTTGAGTTCCCGCTTAAATTAGCTTTTATTTTTGTTGACTGTTACCAGTTAATGGCATCAGATGCTAAGCCTGAGTGAGTTGTGCTGATTGCCATATGAATTTTAATTCTAAATAATCAAGTTTCCAAGTTTAACAACATGCAGGTGCTAGACTGAGAAATGTAATGTGTGACTAGTTATAAAGTTCATGTTACATACATCATTCCAGATAAAAGTAATTCTGTACATAGTTGTTGCTGTCTCATTCTACTGTTTCTTTCATTGAAATATTTCTTCAGATATGTTTTGAGTGAAGAAGATGAGGAGTTGATTGAGGTCCAGCCAACAAGACAGCAGAAGGTCCACAAGTTCATCGATATACTGGTAACCTGTTTTAAAGTTGTTGTTTTTTTAATTTTATCATTAACCATTTACTCCAAAGATATGGCTTATATTCTGTGTGGATCCAGATCAGCCTGCATGGATGTGCTAGCTGATCTGGATTTACATTTGTAGGCCATGTGATTTTGACCTTTTCTTCATGGATACTTTTCGTATTACATGACAACCAGTTTTATTGCATGGGTAGCCATCTAATCTTCATCTTCGCTCTTCCCTCTTAGAACCTTTAGGTTATTGCATACCAAGAAGCAAACAGTGTTGATCCAGATCAGATGGCACAGATCTGCAGATCGATGCAGGTCATTGGAGAAAAGGCATATCGTGCTGGAAACTGTTAAACACTTAAACCTCAGACTTTGGTATGATATCAATTTTCTTTAAGTGCAGACAGTCTAATTTTCATTACTTATATATCCACATGTTCTTGTTTGATTATAGTATATTTCTATTTAGCAGAACTTTATTAATCTAGATTTACTAATCTAGATCTGCAATTGTCTCAAATGCAACTTTACCATTACCCTTTAATTCATTAGATGAGGCATAACTGTTTACCACATAGTGATAGGGGTATCATTGCATATGCAAACAGTGTAGATCCAGCCTGATGATAAAAGGTGTACCGGGTACCTACACAGTAAAGAGTTGATATTCACTGTAAATATTTTCAAACTTTAACTATTAACTCACAGGTTGAATCATAACATAAACAATGCAATTCTCCAGTAAAATAAAATAATTCTGGTCATTTTCTTGTGAGTGACTTGATTTATTGTTTTACCCATATAACATACAGGTCATAATGTGATAAACCTTTACATGTACTCCATATATATGCATTTGAAACACATGTGTGACCAGTGTAGATCCTGATCATCCAGCACATTGTATCTGTATCTACACTGCTTGCATCTTGTATCTGTATCTACACTGCTTGCATCTTGTATCTGTATCTACACTGCTTGCATCTTGTATCTGTATCTACACTGCTTGCATCTTGTATCTGTATCTACACTGCTTGCATCTTGGTCAGAAATAAACATAATGAATATAAAAGCGAACACAGCAGATCCTGATCAGACAGCACAAATGTGCCAGCTAATCAGGATATACACTGCCCACACAATAAACGTGTATGATGTATCTATGGAGTAAAGGGACAAGTTTTTTCCTTGTAGATGAAGAAAGGTAGACCAGGTTATGATGAGCTTGTTAAATCCATCATACAGGAAAGAACTCAGATATTTTTAGCCAAGCAGCTGAACCAGGCATTTGAGGAGAAGGTGAAACGATTACGAGGCAAGTCTCACTTGTGATCATATGGCAACATAATTGGTGTTTACTACTACACTACCATCAACTGGCAGATCGAGAAGTAGACATGGTAAATTTTTGGATATTTGACAGTGGTGTTAGTCATTTTTATTTTTAGGTAGTTTTGATAAACTCTTGGAAAGAAATATCAGCTGACTTTAAAAGCCAAATGAATTCTGCACCTATCAGTTTATTGAAAATACTTTATTAATCTTTTAATCTGCAATAATCTGTAAGCACTGCCCATTTCTAAACCCCAGCTCTATTCACTAAGCTCTAGCAAATTTATTAAAAATCTGTCTGTGCTAATATTTCATATGTTGCCAGTAGAAGGATTAAATTTAGGGATGTCAACGGATACCTTTTTTGGTATCCGGATATCCGTATATACTATCCGGATACTATCCGGATAGCCGTATAGATCGGCGACTTTGTTTTTTACGTGAAGACGTCAATATTCCCGCCATTTTCGACGCATAGAATTGAACTTCGGATCTACGAAAACTTGTGAAAAATAATTGAAAGAATGATTAATTTTGATGTGTTTTGTTTCTGCCAAGTGTCGCTGCAGATAATAAGCACTTTGTTACGATTGATGGATAGTCTACTTGATTTAATGTTTAACTCTTGAAAAATGTTCACGCGATTTGACCATTTCGACAGTAATTCACGACTAAAAATGAGAAAACTCTTGTTGATTTCTTTTTATGCAATTAAATTATTAAACTAGTTTTTCTTCTTATGCATTCGACGGTTGCATTAAATTTTAAAGTTTTTTTTTCTGTCCATCTGTTTTTCTGCAAACAGTCGTACTTTTAATAATATTTTGTACCTTTCGCACTTCTAGAGAGGATTTTGATCGTAGCTGTGATATTGAGATTTATCTGGTACATTCCAGAGACTATACATGTATTAACCAAATTACACAAATTAAAAATGAACAACAAATGTTAAATATTTCATAATTTATTCATTAATATTTCCTAAGCCGTTATCAACTTTGTTCGATCAAAATTAAATCAAATATTCTATCTGAAATAACAATCAAGATATTTGTCAAGAACATGACAGCATTACGGGGAATTTGGTAAACTTAATTGACAATAATTAACAGCGCTAATTGGCAGACAATCACATAACCAATAGAACTTGCGGATTATTATAACAGCCAAACAATGGTCCTGACCACTTGGATGATTGCAAAGAGGATTCCATTTTCGCACCTCTAATCTGTTAAACAAACACCGCGTTACTTTTAGTGGCAGTTTTATGACGATCAATATGCGGTTTCAAATTATCAATAATCATGACATCTAAACAGGTGTAAAGAAGCAATAATTGACACATTTTTTGTCTGTTTAAGATGATTTTTTTACTTACTTTTACGAATATTCGGATACGAAATTAGTATCCGGATACTGACTTAGTATCCGGATATTCGTTGACATCCCTAATTAAATTTTCTAACAGTGCTTACAGATTATTGCAGATTGTCAGATTAACCAAGTATTTTGCTATTAAATCCAGAACTTCATGATTTCACCACAAACTTCCGTACTTAAATTGCAATCAAATGTTTATTAACCCTTCTACCATCCCAGGGATCATCAGATAGCTGCAGAATTCATTTTGCTTTTAAAGTCACCTGATATTTTTTTCCAAGAATTGATCAAAACTAGTGAACATGAAAATTACTTACACCACTGTTAAATATCCAAAAACTTACCCAGTCTGCTCTTGGATTTGGCATCCGCTCTTGGATCTGTGGGTTGATGGGGGTGTACTAGTGACTTGTCATATTATATTTTGATGGGGCTTATTACTCCAAAGGTTTGTGCAATATTGTAGTCAAACTTAGAGTGTAACTGGAGGCTGAAAAATGCTGGAGGGAACTTGGAACAGTGATAAATGGTTGATATGATATGCAGTGAACAAGAACCATAACTCTACTGTTATTATTTCCCTTTTTTGGGTTTTTTATATATAAAAATTGTTTAGGTCATATCTCTACAACTATTGAAGCCAATCAAAATGATGATCTTTTTTCTATTGGTTGATCACTTTATCATGGCTTTTGTTTTATCATCCAGTTCATGCAGGTGTCACGGTATGAATCTAGTCAGTATCTGGGGGAGATGATGTGTAAGCAGCCCGTATTACTCAATCAGCAGAGCTTTAGCCCTGTAAGCTAGGGGTCCAAGGTTTGAGTTCAGGTCTCGGTGCACATTCTTTCTCACCCTGTTACTTTTGGTGATCCATTGGGGACTGTGAAAACATTGCTTGTATGTCTTATGACGCTTGCAATTGATAATGGAAAGTCTGGAAGAATTTCCAAGTCGTGGTGGCAATAATAATTATGTCATGGTACAAATCAAGTCACTATCTGGGGGGAAGATGATCTGTTAGTGGCCCAGATAGCTCAGTCAGGAGAGCACTCACCCTGTTAGCAAGGGGTCCTGGGTCTGAGTCTTGGTCTGGCTGCATATTCTTTCTCCCCATGTGACACGTAATAACTCAGGAGTGATAACTTTCTGTAGTAAATGTGCTAATTTAATATGGATAATAAAACTTTGTGTAAGTGGTTCATGTACAATAAAATCCCATATTTCATAATTATTATTATTCCTATTTTTAGCTCTCTTGGCTGCCAACAACAACAACAACACAAGGGATTCTTCATTATCACAACTTCCAGCAGACTCCTTAAAACAGTCAACAGATACCAGCCCCATCAAAATAATGGACTTGCCAAACTTTGATAGTCTACAGTCACCCACAAACTCTGTCTCAAGCCTTGTTTGTGACTCTGGGAAGATTTCATGTTCTGATATTGGGGTAGATACAGATAAGCTTCCAGTTCCTGTGATGAAGCAGAAGATAGTGGATATAGATACACTGAAGTTATCTAGGAAGGAGAGTTGTGAGAATTCATTTGACGAAGATCTGGAGGACAATAAATCTCTGACAGACAGCGTATTTACCTCGGGGAGTGAATCTAGAGCTTGACCAGTAACTTCATTGATATAGCTTACATCCCTTGTGCAACCTGTGTACATCTAGATCAGCCTGCACGTCCATGCAATTTGATCAGGATCTACTCTGATCTATATAGATCTACGGTACTTGGACACTTCAGGTGTATGCTTCGGTTTTTAACAACATTCACAGTTGATAATTCTATATATCTTTTCAAAAGTTACGAAAGTAATGCACCAGTAATGATGAGCATAAGAATTTAAAATAGCAAAACTGGTATTAATTTAGCATCATTTTCATGCAAAAAATGTGGCAAAATTTATACCTTGCATTATTTGGGGAAAAAGTTACTTCGGACAGTTGACATTAATCCTTGGAATGACGTCATAAAGTTGAGCAGACGACATTAATTATTACGCATTTTTCGCATTAAAAATATCATTTTATTGTCAAAATGAGTAAGAAAAGCACTTTTTAGCTATAAGATATTTAAAAATAGTTGCAAGTTTTTTCTAAATATAGTAACAACTAAAATGTCACAAAATATGTCCGAAGGTACCTTTTCCCGCGGCACGTCCCATTTGACAAAAAGCTTAATATGTATTATAACCGGCATTAGCATTACCCTAGATCTGCAAAATTACCCCAACCCTGCCAGAATGTGAAGCTGATCTGGATCTAAACTGTTCACACATGGGATTAAATATATACAATGAGGGAAAGTGTTAACTCAATCACAATGTCTTGGCCTATATAGAAGATGCTGTGATCAAGAACTGAAATTCAAATGGTGAATCCTGATTTCTTATTAACAGAATTTCATTCCAAAAACATACAGACTCATTTTGATTTTTTTATGCTGTCGAAAGTGGAAGTCTAAATTTTGAGCTGGCATGTTTAACACTGCCATGTTTGTTTTTCTAGTTGATGTGTTGTGCAGCTGTTTTTTTTTTCCATATAGGTAAAAATAGTGTTTACATGTACATCTGTATGCCAATCAAAGATCAAGATTTGATCATAGGTTGTATAAATCTGCATATTGGAAGAGTTGTTGTGATTGGGCTATAAAAGGTCAGGTAACAATATTTTACATATCAAACTTTTAATATTAAAAGAGCAAAACTGTTTATACTTGTAAAAAGAAACCAACTGTAATAAACATTTGAAAGCCAAAAACGGTCCATAGCTCAATTACTTGTTTTACTAAATTCAGTTTGCTTTCTCTGTATGAAAATACTTACATTAGGGCTGTTTTTAGAAAACAAAAGATTGAATGATTTATTGGTATATATAAACACATCACAGAGAGGTTGAAGATTTCCTTTGAATAGACATGGTGTCAGATTGTGGAAGGATGGCCTTGACCTACATTAAAGTATTCTTCAACACTTTAATCCATGGGATATGTGCCATCTGATCAGGATCAGCACTGTTTGCTTCTAGATTCATTGGGTTATTTCTGACAAAGAAGCAAGCAGTGTAAGCCAAAATGAAAGATGTACGTAACTAGGCTGACCTATTTAGGTGACAATATTAAACAAGCGTATATAGTTTCAAAGCTGGATCTTAAATAAATTCTGGATCACCTAAAGAGATAATAGGCTGCACACAAAACTTTTACCTTAATGACCGTAACTATTACACTACCGGTATATAAAAAGTGTCAAAGCTGTAGCTACAGTAGTTTTGCAAGATAATCGGCTGCATAGAAATTACAGATTAAAAAGGCCAAATAAATTTAAGTAAGTGGCCCACCTCATGTGATGTTGACAATTATACCAAGTTTAATTTTAGACTGGCATATTCTGTAATGGAATATATAAAAAGTGCAGTTGAATATTTTTGTACTATACAAAATACATATCAAGAATAGCCATTTTAAGAAAACACAGCCTTCCCACTTGGTTACAGCAGAGAGGAAAAGAGAGCATATGTAGGAATGTATATCATCAATTGCAAAAACACTTCTGGAACTTTAATGAAACGAAAGGGACAAAAGGCCCTTTATAGGTCAACTGATTCTTCACTTTTAGATCCATAGGATTAGTTCTGACCACAAAGGAAACAGTGTAGATGTCAGAATGATGGATGTGCAGGTTTCTATGGATCTTCAAGGTTGGCACATGGGATAAAAGCCTTTCAAGATGTAAAGGGTAAAACAACCTCCAAACTAGATGTTTTTTGTGAAAAATGCATGTCTCCGCCCTGCGCCCTATTGAAGGAAGGCCAAGGTAGAGATATCACCTTTTTGAAACAGAAGCCTGTGTCATTTATTATGGTATAAAGAACATGCACATATATATACATTAACATATGTATGGTCAAAGACCCCAAAATCAATAGGAGTCCTCAACTCAATAAGGACATCCATTGTATGAAGTTTGAAGGCTCTGGATGAAACAGAACTCCTGTTAATGAGCAGAAACGGTTTTCACTCTTCAGGCCCCATGACTTTGACCTTTGACCTACTGACCCACAATTCAATAGGGTTCTTCTACTCAATAAGGACTATCACCCTATGAAGTTTGAATGTTCTGGGTCAAACGGTACTTCAGTTATTGAACAGAAACGGTTTTCACTCTTCGGGCCACAGTGACCTTGACCTTTGACCTACTGACCCCAAAATCAATAGGATTCCTCTACTCAATAAGGACATCCATCGTATGAAGTTTGAAGGCTCTGGGTGAAATAGAACTCCTGTTATTGAGCGGAAACAGTTTTCACTCTTCAGGCCCCTGTGACATTGACCTTTGATCTACTGACCCCCAAATCAATAGGGTTCTTCTACTCAATAAGGGCTATCACCCTATGACGTTTGAATGCTCTGGGTCAAAGGGCACTCGAGTTATTGAGCGGAAACAGTGTTCACTATTCAGGCCCCTGTGACCTTGACCTTTGACGTACTGACCCCAAAATCAATAGGGTTCTTCTACTCAATAAGGGCCATCACCCTGTGAAGTTTGAATGCTGTGAGTCAAAGGGTTCTCCACTTATTGACATACGGACAGATGGACTGACGGACAGGGCAAAAACAATATGTCTCACCCAGAGGGGGGGAGACATAATTAAGTCGAAAACTTGAAGTGTTCATTTTGACAAGTATGCATCACACAGAAAAGCCCATGATGATACCCAGACACATCACACAGAAAAGCCCATGATGATTCTTAGACACCCAGAACCTCTGAATTATCTATCTCGGCCCCTGTGACCTTGACCTTTGACCTACTGACCCCAAAATTCTACTCAATAAGGGCCAACACCCTGTGAAGTTTGAATGCTGTGGGTAAAACGGTACTCCAGTTATTGAGCGGAAACAAAGTGTGACAAACGGACAGGGCAAAAACAATATCTTAACCCTCAACTCCAAAGATACACCTTTATTGCATAGTAGAACAATGTAGATCCAGATCAGACTGCACAATCATTCCATTTGATCAGGATATACTGTTCAGTTGTTGATTTTTATGGTTATTTCTGATAAAAAAAGCAAGAAGTGCAGATCCTAATCAGTTGGCACAAATGTGCTGGTTGATCTGGAATTACACTGTTAGCACATGGACAAATACGAATATATGGAGTTAAGTATTAAATAGCTATACCAATGGTCGAAATTTCAGCAAATGGGTGCTTTCCTTCAAATTACGTTTATGAGTCATAATCCTATCTGCACACTGAAAGGAATACCAGTAGAACTAAATAAAAAATAACTAAATTCATATTTATTTCTACAAAACCTTACAAACTGTACATGTACAAAATTCCATTTAGTCACACTGAAATAATTACACTTAATAGATCTTCTATTTGGACACCTCAAACCACTATAATTTTATGTCAATATGTTTTTCTTGTTTGAATACATAGAAATGCGAAAGAAACTGTCAACATTTAAGATTAATACTGCACAAAATATCCTGAAACCTGAACCCAATTTCCCTCAACTGTATAAATGAATAAAACATATGACAAAGTAATAACAAAATTATTAAAATGATCCAAATTTTATAAACTCTTTCCTCCATATATTATATGTCTCTATAGCATTGGTGAATAGTGTGGATCCGAACTAGGATCTACAATGTACACTTCTTGATTTTTTAGTTTATTTACCAAAAAACAGTGCAGATTCTGATCAGAGGACAAAGATGTGCCAGCAGACCTGGCACTGGTCACACATGTTATAAAATGAGTACAGGTATGGAATACAGGGTTTATCAACAATCAAGTACATTCAAGGACTTCATCAAAGCACACCATTTTGTTGCAACATGGAATTGTATTATTACATTGTGTTTGCTTTTTGTTTCTTTTGCTCGAACCATGTGTCCACAATGATACATAATGTGATAGAGAATTCGTTGTTTATTAAAATCCAAATAACCCCCTTCAAAAAAATAAACAAAAACGAACTATGTATAAATGCTTCATATGTCCAATGAAATAATGCAATCCCAAATTTTTTGAAAAGATTGTTATAAAGACATACTGGCATTTTTGACAAAGCTTTCATGAAACTGGCACTCCGTCAATTGTAAATCATTCCAATCCATGTAAGGTGTCCACTAAGAAAATCCATGAAGTGCACATTGTAAAGAGTTGTGGATAGTGTGAGCGAATTAAACCAAGTGAAAGCTGAGAGTATTATTAATCAGCATGACATGGAAGAATGATGACAAATTACTTTCTAAAAAATAATTTTCCTCTTTCTTTGGTAAAATATATTTGTTCCGCAGGTGGATTTCAAAACAAAAAGATGTTGCTTGTACCTTATTGTTTAGACACTTCAAGGCACAACATTTTAAGAGATGGTGTTTTCTTTAATTTGTAATGAATAAATACATTAGTGGTATAAATAAACCTGCTACCTTTAAAAATGAAAAACAAATTGTTAATGCATCAAAATTAATTTTTACATAATTTACAAGTAAGAATTACTTTTAATTAAGGTAGAAATTGTGACTTAAAAAGAATAATGAAGAACACAAGACAATATATAGACTTTGAACTGGAAACAAAACATAACAAATTAGAAGGACAAGAGGTCAATTGTGGCCCTGAATAGCTCACCTGAAGATATTACTACCCTAAGCATATTTAACATTTAGCCACCCTTAAATACATGAAATGTTCAATAATTACAACAATTAATAGCAACAATTAATTACAACAATTAATAGCAAATAAATACTAGTATTGGAACAGACTTCCTGAAAGTTGCCGGACCGTCGGACCTGTCTGGTAAAATTTGGACTGGTCTGATGTGATTTCCAATGTTGTAGGACCGAGTGTCCAGCAAAAATTTGATCTTCTTATTCCAATTTTACTCGCTAAATTACAATTTTACTCGCTGTTTTGATTTGAGACTGTTCCGAGGGAAATGAGTAAGGATATCCGAATGAAATATTTTACGTATTCGTCATAATGACAATTCGTACCACTAAAAAAAAAAACCACCCTTAATACTGTGTTTTGCTTATTTAATGTGTTAAATGTTTCAGTCAGAAAGAATTTGTTTTGGTCAGACAGATTTTCACATCTAGTCTGACCATATGTCTGACACTTTTTTACAACTTTCGGGAAGTCTGTTGGAAAACTTAGTCTTCTAACAGCTTGATAAACTTCGGTAGAAAATCTTCTGTGCCCAAGATCATAAAACTAAATCTGGAGATCAGTCTCAAATCTCAAGGATCTGATTGGCTGAAATGGCGACCAGTCGCCATTTCAGCCAATCAGATCCTTGAGATTTGAGACTGATCTCAGAACTTAGTTTTATGATCTTGGGCCCTGAGCAAGGATTATGCAAAACATTTTTAAAATCTGACAAGCATTTCTTAATAAGATTTTAAATGTTTTCCCCAAATATATATTTTAAATCTGCCTGGCAGTTTTTGAGATTTTGTGGGCAAGGCTTGATTCCAGTGTAATATTTTTAAACAATCATAGAAAAGGTCAATACAAGAATGATTCATGCCAAATTTGGTTTAACTTTATCCTGTGGTTTAACAGGAGATGTTATATGATGCAAATTGTTGACTTGGGGACGCTGGACAATGACTGGTCACAATAGCTATCCATGTGCCTTTGGTTCAGGTCAGCTCACAATGGAGAAATCGGAAGGAGGGTATATGTGAAAAGATCTCAAATTGTGTCATATATCTTATCAGATTATTGTTATGTACATGTACAGTAATTTGAAATAAATGCATCTGCAATAATCTTGAGAGAAAAAACTGTTACCTGAAACAGCAGAAAGATTTAACGTAGAACAAGTTTATTGAATTTCAATTGAGACAGTATTTTAAGCATGACTTACTTAACAAAATACAAAATGTATGCATATGCAGAACTCATAATGGTTATGGGCATCGCTGAAGTTGATTTCGTAAAAAAGGAGCACCGAAGTATCCAAAAAGTATGTATAATAATTGTCAACATTCAGCCTTGTTACCACTTTGTCATAAACGTTGTGATATACCAAAATTGGTATCTTAAATTACTGAAATATGTATCTTATGAAACAGTTTGATTAAATAAACAAAACAAAATGTGATATCAGATCAAACGTGTGTTAAAGCAAATATAAACTGTAATGTGACAGAAACTCTGGGAACAATGTTATCTTAAGTCACAGAATGTTTCATTTATTTCACATGTTTATTCTTTTTAGTTTATGAAACAAAATATAATTGTTTATATCACATATTAGAACAGAAGGCTAGCTTCGCATCATGACATAGCTGTACCGGCTGACTTTGCCGTCGACTTTTCTCGTAGACTCTGAGATTCACGTTTTAGCACATTCAGTAATGTCTGTGAGCTTTCCAATATCTGAAACAAACAAAACAAGATAAACCTGTGAGCTAATGCTCACTAGTGATACCCCCGCTTAGAAAAATATGACTTTCAAAATGTAATTTGCAAGCAATTGTCATATGTATGAAGGGTGTCAAATTTTCAGAGTATATGGGACTATAGGATAAAGCATTATGCAAAATATCATGCTGCTGAATGTTATAGTTGCTTAGAAAACTGTGATGGAAAATTAACATGCCCTTTGGTTGATGTAATGCACCTTTATAGTAACAAAACCTAAAATATTTGGCAAACAGGAAGTAGATGAGCAAGGAGCATGAAATTTTGTTACGGACGGACGGACGCACAGACGGACGGACACACGGACGGACAAGGGTAAAACAGTATACCCTCCTCTTCTTCAAAGCGGGGGTATAATTAAGGATTTATTAAACTGTAGACCAGTGTAGATCCAGATCAGCTAGCTCATCTGACATCTGAAAATTAGCACTTGGCACTTAATTTAAAAAAGCATAATAACTCTAAAAGCACCTGGGTAGATCCGTTTTTTTTGCCAACATTTTTTTCATATACTACGAATTTCAATTTCAATTAGATTCTAACCCAGTGAGCAAACTATGTAAATATGCAGCACTTAACAAGACGCTGATCATGATCTGCCACTCCAATCAGAAGAGGCTGAATTTCACTTCCAAATTAGATTTTGTTGTCAATAAAATTTTCGTCGCTCTAGGTTCATTCTCCTTGCAGATTTTGAAATAATATCGAAAGGTGTGATCTCAAGTAAAGCAATCTGAAGTCCTGATACATGTTCCGTCTATTATGTTTTCCCGCAATACTTCTCAACAAACAATAACAGTCGCCGCGCGTCTTGTTTGATGTTTTAGTTGCAAGCCAAAATCTAAATGAAATCGAAACCTGTAGTAACTTTGTTAACAGAGCCCTATACATGGTGGTCACCATATTATATTGAAGTTAAATTGCAAGTGTAAACAGTGTAGTTTCAAGCTGACAAATCCATGTTTTCTGATCAGGATCTACACTTTTTAAACATGTGACTAAACCCATACATATTGAGTAAAGGATTACGTCTATATATTAAGTAAAGTGTTTCCCCATAGTTATGGACATTCAAAATAAGGCTTAAATTAAAAGCACAAAATGGGGGCCTACCGATATACAGAGTTATCTATCATTGAGAGTGCTTTCCCTTGCCGATTGGGTAGTTCCGGTTTAGAAGCGGTAATAAGAAAAGAGTCAGAAGTGTATATAACAAGTCTCAAAATGCTTCCGAAGTTTAAATGCATTGTCGAATAAACAAAGAAAGTGAAACCGGTATATCAGGAATTAAACCATTATCTTTGAAAAATGTTTTTCGTTTTTTTTAACAACTTAATACAATTTTACTTATTTACCTTACGAAATTTGATTTATTGACTGGCACGGAAATTATAGCTTTTTCAAAAATGCACTAAAGTATTCGGCCAGTCACCGTTAAGTCTTGCAAACAATGCTAATTAAGTAATGGGCCTGCTGTTTTATGACTATGTTACGTAATCTAATTAGCAAGACAGGGGTCTTACCAGCTGAAGGTGTGATAAAGGCCTTTTGAAGTTTAGATGTTGACACTGTCAGAGGTTGAAAAAGTTGGATGTTGGGGGTACAAGTGTTGTTTTAAGAAATTGACTAAGGATTAAATATGCTATTAATTGTTGCAATGTTGTTTGAGACCCGAGACATGTTTATTTGATTTTGCAATTTAAAGTGCTCCAAACTGAATTGAAAAAAGCCCTCGGGAAGAATTGGCTCAAAAATATATTTATTTTATGAAATATAATTGATTGTATAACAAACTAAGCTAAAAATTCAGAAATAAAGAGGAAAACGTGAAAACATAATGAAACCATGTTTGAATATGTTCTAAATGATATAAGAAAGAACTTTTTTTAAGAAAGAGAGCAGCACATTAAAAACAAGAGGGCCATGATGGCCCTATATCGCTCACCTGAGTACAAAAGTACTCTCTGTTTGTGGTTTCAGACAAGAAGATTTTTAAAGTTTTGCCTATACAAGTCTATGTAAAATGAAGTGACCCCTGGGGCGGGGCCAATTTTGACCCCAGGAAAATAATTTGAACAATCTTTGTAGAGTTCCAATAGAGGATGCTAAATGCCAAATATCTAAGCTCTATGCCTTGTGGTTTCAGACAAGAAGATTTTTAAAGTTTTGCCTATACAAGTCTATATAAAATGAAGTGACCCCTGGGGCGGGGCCAATTTTGACCCCAGGGAAATCATTTGAACAATCTTTGTAGAGTTCCACTAGAGAGTGCTAAATGCTAAATATCTAAGCTCTAGGCCTTGTGGTTTCAGACAAGAAGATTTTTAAAGTTTTTCCTATATAAGTCTATGCAAAATGAAGTGACCCCTAGGGTGGGGCCAATTTTGACCCCAGGGAAATAATTTGAACAATCTTTGTAGAGTTCCACTAGAGGATGCTAAATGCCAAATATCTTAGCTGAAGGCCTTGTGGTTTCAGACAAGAAGATTTTTAAAGTTTTTCCTATACAAGTCTTTATAAAATGAAGTGACCCCTGGGGCGGGGCCAATTTAGACCCCTGGGAAATAATTTGAACAATCTTTGTAGAGTTCCACTAGAGGATGCTAAATGCCAAATATCTAAGCTCTAGTCCTTGTGGTTTCAGATAAGAAGATTTTTAATGTTTTACCTATATAAGTCTATGTAAAATGCAGTGACCCCTGGGGCGCGGCCAATTTTGACCCCAGGGAAATAATTTGAACAATCATTGTAGAGTTCCACTAGAGGGTGCTAAATGCCAAATATCTAAACTCTAGGCCTTGTGGTTTCAGACAAGAAGATTTTTAAAGTTTTTCCTATACAAGTCTTTATAAAATGAAGTAATCCCTGGGGCGGGGCCAATTTATACCCCTGGGGAATAATTTGAACAATCTTTGTAGAATTCCACTAGAGGATGCTAAATGCCAAATATCTAAGCTCTAGTCCTTGTGGTTTCAGACAAGAAGATTTTAAAGTTTTTCCTATATAAGTCTATGCAAAATGAAGTGACCCCTGGGGCGGGGCCAATTTTGACCCCAGGGAAATAATTTGAACAATCTTTGTAGAGTTCCAATAGAGGTTTCAAAATGCCAAATATCTAAGCTCTAGGCCTTGTGGTTTCAGACAAGAAGATTTTTAAAGTTTTGCCTATATAAGTCTATGCAAAATGAAGTGACCCCTGGGGCGGGGCCAATTTTGACCCCAGGGAAATAATTTGAACAAACTTTGTAGAGTTCCACTAGAGGATGCTAAATGCCAAATATCTAAGCTCTAGGGCTTGTGGTTTCAGACAAGAAGATTTTTAAAGTTTTTCCTATATAAGTCTATGTAAAATGAAGTAACCCCTGGGGCGGGGCCAATCTTGACCCCAGGGTAATAATTTGAACAAACTTTGTAGAGTTCCACTAGAGGATGCTAAATGCCAAATATCTTAGCTCTAGGCCTTGTGGTTTCAGACAAGAAGATTTTTAAAGTTTTTCCTTTCCGTTGCCATGGCAACCAGAGTTCTGCATGGAATTGATTTCTTTGAACAACTTTGGAAGAGCTTCATGCAAGGAACATCCGTGGCAAGTTTTGTCAAAATTGGCCAAGCCGTTTCAGAGAAGAAGTCGTTTGAAGAAAAAGTTGACGACGCACGGACGCACGCACGGACGACGGACATCAGGCGATCACAAAAGCTCACCATGAGCACTTCGTGCTCAGGTGAGCTAAAAATATGAAGAGGGCACAAACTTGTGAACCAAATGACGTGGATTAAATTTGTAGGAAAAAGCTCAGTAATTAATAATCTTTTAATTCCTTTAAAAATGTATCATCGGCATGAAAGAACATGCATAAAAAGGAACGGTCGTTATATTGGCGGACGTCAAACTTAAACTTAAATCATATACGAGTATTATAACTTTAATTAACTTTTAAACTACCTTTTCTAAGGTTTACTTATTTTTATCTTTCTCAAACCTGCCTTTTTGAGCATAAGAAATGCGTAAACTCTTAATTAGTTACGGGGTCGAGCATAACGATGTTGAACACAAACCGCTCAAGCTTACTATAATGGTTTGAAGAGAAATACTATGTGGTGCCCTTTTAAAACTTTCTAGTTTCCAATTCAGTGATAATAATCAAACGTTATTAGGCATATTGCTGATCTCTAACCAACTAGACCCTTTTAAGACGTATTTAAAAGGACCATGGATGACTACTGCGCTATTATGTTTTAATTCTCTTTCTCAGACCGGAACTACCCAGTAACAGGTGCGCGTTGCAAAGGGAGGTAACTTAAGACAGAATATAGAGATAACTCCGTATATCGGTAGGACCCCATTAAATTATTTCTTTTCCATTTTCACTTTTAACTATATAAAAGTTTGCCACATGTAATGATATTGTTGTAAAAAACTGGGTTCGTTGCAAGTCTAAGTCAAGTTAAAGAATCAGCAGTGTGACGTATTTATAATGTTTGTTTTGTTTGTTCTTTCTATAAATACACTTCCCTTGCCTTAACTACACAAAATATATAATCAATTAATCATATATTATTTTATATCATACATGTACATAATTTTATTTTCACCACAATGGAAGCAGACTGTACTGCTAGATATCACACATAAATATATTATCTTCATAAATTTTATTAATTAAATTCCCCACATCATAAAAAATCCAATGACATTTATTCAACTTTGCAGTAATACCAAATTGTGATTGCCTGGCTGTTTTTTGCACATGTTAAACCGATCATGCTTGAACTTTGATCTTGAACTATATAGTTTACACAAGCAACTCAAATTATATGAACCTACAGACTGCATAGTGTTCCATACTCCATTTATATTGAGTAAGAGGTCATGTGTAAAAGAAATATAACATCACTGATGTGAATATTTAGTTTATTTAAGAATCTAGAAGAGAATGTTACCTTCATGTAAGCACCCTCTGTTTCAGCTATTGTTTTATCAAACTCATTTCTTGAGGCCATTTTCTTGCTGAGACTCTCATTGACTTTGGCAAGTCGTTCAGTCAAAATTCTAATGTCATTCTGTAACTTCTGTTTTTCCTCTTCTTCCTGCATAATCTGTTTGTGAAGTTCATCTCTCTTGCCACACAGATCATTGATACCTGAAACAATACGGCAGAAATCATCTTACCCTGTCACATATATCATTGATACCTGAAACAATACAGCAGAAATCATGTCACACTGTCACATAAATCATTGATACCTGAAACAATACAGCAGAAATATCTTGTCTATGCATTTTTTAAAACTCCATGTTGATAAGTTAACCAGCTGTTCACAACTAATGAGTGCTTGACATTGGGTATTTGAATATTTACCAGCAACTTTTTTTTAAGGGATAGCTTATCACGACCTGTTTTGTTGTTTTACATTTGGCTAGAATGCAGTTTACCGGTACTGATGTTTATATATTAATATATATTAATTATATTACACTCAACCAAAGTTCTAATTGGTCATTAATTGTATATGTTTATAATGTATGCTAGTTTTGTTTCTTCCCTACGTCAAAAGAGGTTGTGGAAAGAACTGTTTTGTCTTGAAATCAATTATCAAATGTCTTTTCAATCTTTATTGATTGTTTTCTTAAGTGAATCCGATACCAATTACTTACACCGCAGGGTCTAAATTAGAACAGTCTTTTATTGAAATGGAGATAATTTTAAAATTGGATACTTTGAAAGTGGTTTATTTAAACAAATGTTCTATTGATTAATAATGTTTTCTGTTTTTCCTACTAATGAGGTGTCTTATTAAAACAAAACAAGGAATTAAGAGCAAATTTCTGTTTGCTTGACCTTTTTCTGCAAGAAATGCATTTTTAGCAAAATTAAGAATAACTCATGCCAAATTGTTCCAAAAACAGTTATTACAAGATGAAAGCTTAAGTTGAAGACTGTTGATTGCATATGATCATAAATAAAGAGTGAATTCAATGTCTTTCTTCTTAAAAAGTACAGACAAAAAGTGACCAATTAGAACTTTTGTTGAGTGTATGTTTAGTGAAACATACAGTTGCTAATAACATTTTAGGAAGATTTGGGTAGATGAAAATAAGTATTTTGAATATTAAAACTTATATGAAGTTAACTGTGTACTTACTTTTTTGTTCAATTTGACCTTTTCATTTTTTGTTCAATTTGACCTTTTCAATCATGAAATATGTAGATTTGAGTAATATTTCCACACAGCAACTATAAAATTGTTAGATTTGGGTAGATTTGTGTATTTGGGTAGATTTGGGTATTTTGTGATGCCGTTTTTTAATTCATGATAAAATAGTTTGTTATAATATCACTAGAACCTATTTCCCAACATTGATGATTGAATGCAGGGGTTCCATTAGACCCGGAAGATGACCCTTTGACTTGAAATTTCCAAAAAGTCTTTTCTGACCCCTAGGATTTTAGCAGAGGGGTCATTTTTTCCTTATATTAGGGGTTTTTTTGCTAATAATTGAGAGAATCCCTGAAACGTATCCCCCACAACTGGACAACCATGCATGATTTTTTTTTCATTTGAAAGGCAGCTATCACATCCCCGATCATTAATTAAAAACCTGCAATATGAAACTGTCAGCTTTTCGCGTGATTATAGACAGGACAAGTGTGGAATCATGTCCGGTGTATGGAAGTTACCACCTAAAACGATGTATCTAGGCTAGCTTTGGGGATAGCTTTGTAAACGGAGAGAAAAAAATAATATAGCTAGTCAATTTACTCACATTTGACTAGTTCGTTATTGTAGCTCTGTAATGCTGCACCTTGCTGTGACATATTGATCTTTAAATAGCATGTAGTTCAGTAAATTATTTCTAAAACTTGTTTCAACGAACTATTTGTTTATAAGTAACGGAAATGTGTTCTACGTCATTAGTTTTGCGAAACAATACCTTGGGAAATAACCCGGTCAAGCCGTATTGTTCCGTATTCGAGACACCGCGATACTGTTACGCCGAAACAGTTGTTTATCCTTGTAGAGAATTTTATTATGTGACAAATAAGCTTCTGAATATTGTCGTAAATATTGGAACAAAAAGGCTTTATTGAAATCAGTAGTTAAAGTAGCGTATGTGAACTTTTTAATGCTTAACACCAATTATCTGGACTGAGTCGTCTGTGGCTCTAAAGGTCCTGTAACAGAAATTTTGACAACAATAATCAAAATATATACGAAAAAAAAATAGAATCGGATGTCGACAACCTCCGCGAAATCGCGTTGGCAACAACTTTAAGGGGAAAATCAGATTTGTATGTTGAAAATAAAACATTCTTTGCATTTTCTAAATATTTTTTTCAAGCACGTGTTTATGTTATTTAACGACAAAAGAGATATGCTTTTGGGATAATTAAAAACAGAAGAATATTCAACTTTATGGCTGTTTATTATTTTTATTGCAGTATTTCACAATATGCGTAAGTTTACGTCTCTAAATTAGCAAAAGACTAAATACAAAGTAATATTGAAAACTATTATATTTAGTAACGGTAATTATATAACGTTAAATAACATCCAATCAGGGATGAATTAAAATAACACAACATTATTTTTACACTCTAATTTCAACGTTTCGGCATAAAGCCATGATTATTATTTCATAACTGTGTTTTAAAACAATAACAAAAATGTAGAAATTATTTGTAATATAATCTTGATAAAGGCTTTATGCCGAAACGTTGAAATTAGTGTAAAAACAAATGAGTGTAAAAACAATGTTGTATTATATTAAGTTTTTTTAATGAAATTAAAAAATAAATGAAATGCATGTAAAGAAGGAGAAATTGCGAACTTTCACTTATCATTTCGAGTTTATCTGACTCTTCTTCAGGTGAATAATATCATATCAACATTTGATGTAAACAATGACCAAGTTTGTTGAAAAACGTCTCGTTTTAAAAGACTAATAAACACAAACACTTATGTGTAAATACTGTTTTAGCAGCATGCAAACATATAATAACACTTCAAAACAAGTTTAAGAATAGGAAAACATAATTTTAACGATTATTCATTAACTACACTTCATTAAGTTTGTATTTCTCAAAAGAATAATAGTCAATGTCCATTAAAAATATTACTATCTTTTATATGATATGTTCACAATTTATGCCAAATTTTCCTAACAGTAGATTTACTCTATATCTACGGGTTTTATTATGAACCAAAAAGTAATTTTGTTACACATTTTGGCAATATAATTAATAGTATAGCATGAAATTGATAAGGCATGTCACAATTTGTTACGCTACGTTGTTCTTAATTTACATCAACGTAGTGCAAAAAGATGTGTCTCAAATTAAAATAAGTAAAAATATAAATGCATTTATTTATTGTAAGATATATATTTTTAATATTGCATTATGAGTAAATCTTAAAAGTTCATGAAATAATGCATTAAAGTAAAAAAATATTCAAACCCTTATAAATGTTCCTTTTTAAGTTATTACTCGAGTACCAATTTTCAAGTACTCAGCAGGACTCATAACAAGTACACGTACTCGTACTTACTCAAGTACTGAAAAATTGTATATAAGTTCTTATAAGAACTTCAAAAGTACGATATGAAAACTTTTACACTTCAAAGAGATAATATGAAATTAAATAAAATGTAACCTAATGAAGTGTATAAACGCTCGAATATCAGGGATCGGCTTAGGTGAGAACATGGAAAAGTTGTTCAAATTTTAGAGAGATTACATTTGCATAAGGTATCAGTAAATAATAAAAAATACCAAATTACATTTATATAAGCTATCAGGTAATAATGGAAGATAACATTGGTTTTCTCCCATTTGCAAATAGTATTATGCTGGAACCTGATAGGAGTGGATGACACTTTAAAAAGGCTAATCATGATACTATACAATACCTGTGACTACTAACAGTACAACTGGTTGTTGTTCGCCAGGTGTTTTTTTTTTCAATAATGGAATACTCCTGATTCTGTGTGTGTTTTTATATTTTTTGTCCAGTGACAATGCCAATTATAAAATTATAAATAGATTATTATAAATAAAATTATATGAGCATACCACATTCTAATAAGTGTATATAGTATGCTTTATAATTATAAATGTAATGCTGAAAGTTTTTGTACTCGCACAATACTCATGAGTACTTTAAGCAGTACTCAGTACTTACATAAGTACACTCACAAAAGTGAATATTCAGTACATACTCGAGTACGCCTTAAGCATCAGTACTTACTCGAGTACTGAACCTCAGTACCCAAATTAAAATAAAACATCACAAATTCACGTCCACCAAACGATGTAAACGAGTGCGAATTAAAGATTAATGAAACGTGTCATATGTGTAATTAATTACCTCCACCAAGCAATATACGATTGCACAACTGAGGGACAGAGTATGAATTTTTCATGCGTCAGCATCATAAATCCTACAATAAATTAGCCCCACTGCTAAGATGGTATAGAATGCCAAATGATCACTCTAGGTAACCGTTAATGTATATTTTACTTGTTTTGATAGGTTATGCCTACATCAGTTTTGAGTAAGCCCTAATATTACGCACAATGAATCTAATGTTACGTACCACTCGTAAGCGTTACCTAATAATTTAAATCTTCCTTTAAAATTACATCAATATACAAAAACTACGACGTGTCCCAAAGTTTACTGTTTTCGTGTGTCATTTTAACTTGTTTTCAATTTTGTAAAACTGCAATACATGAACTATAGTCATCTTGGTTTCAGTGCGACGGAATCAACATTGCATATAATTCATAGTTTAGCACCAAAGTTATGATGTATTTTCATTGAAAAAGACATTGTTTTGTTTTCAAAATTCAAACGTGGCAAATCTTTAAACAAAAAATAAACATTTCACAAACATCAAAATTTTACCAGAAACATTTACTTTTTTACTAATCTGACTTCTGCATATAAAACAATCTTGATTTTTATGTATAATTATTGTTCCACCCCAGTAAAACACAACACTATTTTATATATTCTTGTTGCAAAGCCCTTTTCACCTAATAGAAATATACTTTACAATTATATATTACATGTGCGAACACTGTAGATCGTAATCAACCTGAAATGATCCGTGTCTTCTGATCAGGGTCTTTACTGTTCTATTTTAGATTTCAGACCAAAATCGAATAGTGTAGAGCCAGATCAGATGGCACAGATCTTCCAGCTGATCTGGATCTACAATATTCGTATATGTACTCGTAAATATAAGCGTCATGTTAGAAAATTGATTTAAACTAAATTTGATTCTCTTGGGACAAATATTGTGATAATAGATCATATTAAATATAAAAGGTTAATTAAACAAGTAACTGTTATTTGATCTAGAACACATATTACCTTACTAACATTATTCAATAAAATTAACAAATAATTTTCCAACTCAGCAATTCAGTGTTCCCGGCTGCCTAGTGTGTTTTACAAATGAATATTAACTGAAAGCTTTAAAAATAAAAATGGGATATTGTGTAATGGTTAATTTTCTGAATCTGATGATCCCGAGACAGCAAGCGGATGTGTTCTTAATAAATTGATTGTTTAATTAATAATTAATTTAATTAATAATTCAAGATAACAGCTGTTTGCCAATTATTTTTGTGACTGGTGAAAGCTCAACAACTCTCTTCGCGTGATGTTAAGTCTTTTCTTCAGGGAACAATTAATGTGATTTTTGCAATATTATTATGATATGATGGTGAGCGGAAGGTCAATCACTTGAGTATATATAGAATAGAGGCGGTGCATATTGTTATACCTGCGCCAGCTTTTCAACATCTAGAGGTATCATTTTAAAATGATGGATACAATCTCTTACAAAATCTTATATTTATTTACTTTGCTAGCGGTATGTGAGTTAGGCAAAAGTAAAGCAACATCAGCAATGTTAAATACAAGTAATGTGACACCACGCAGCGACTTCAAGCGTGACACCAGCAGTCAGGACACAACACTGACCTCACGCAGCAACTACAACCGTGACACAAGCAGTCGGGACACAACAATATCTACAAAATCCAGTTATAGTTCAACCAGTATGGCTTCCGACAACAATAATAACCGCGACCTAAACGAACTTTCTACTACTTCTACAAATATGTACGCCGATGCCGATTTAATTACAAGGGGTGCTAGTGGTCACGAAAGCAGCGACTTACAGGATACACCCTCACCAAGTACAATCGGCAGCATAGAATATTTGAAGAAATTGACAACTAAGAACCACTTGTTCGGTGCTAATAACATACAAAACATCAGTGGGTACAATACAAGCGCCAGTTTTACAACAGAACACAACATTATCAATAGCGTGAACAATACGAACACGGCTGTAGGTTTTAAGACGGAAAACGACACCATAAATGATAACGCTATCAAGAATATCAGCTATGGTACCGCCATGTTAACCACTACTTCAGAATCGTTTTCTTTTCCTAATTTATCGAATTTTTTTCTCCCTGATTTTGATTTAGATGAAGAAGAGGAAATTCCTACCTTAGAAGATGTCGAGAACTACATAAAAAACGAAGGTTTTGTCGTCGATTACCTGAACAGTTTCTTAAATGATTTCCAGCGACACGTTGTGGCAACGCAGTTGAAATATTGTCCGTTAACATCTGAATGTGGAATATCTATGAATATAATACGCAACCCTTTAAGTTACAAGAGCTGTTGTGAGGCTTGCAAGTGTAACAATTGTGAAATAGGCGACAGGACATGTTGCCCGAGTGTGATGCAAGATTCAATGTTCGAACCGTCAGATAAATACCCCATAGGTGACTTGAGCGAGTACAACCTTGGCCACACAACGCAATCTTGTATTTCGGATCATCTAACTCTCCGACCTTTGACAGAACAAACGGGTATTATGGCAATAGCAGACTGTCCAGGAAATACCGATCCCATTCTACGCTGGAGGTGCGTTAGGCCGTATTCTGCTAGAGTGTGGTTTGACGACTTCCTCCCGGTGGCCAGCAACGAGTCTCGTAAAATTTACAGAAACAAGTACTGTGCTATGTGTAGCGAAGAATCTATGTTTACATTTTTCAAGCCAACGTTCTCGTGTTCTAAAGAAAGTGATTTTTACCGAGTTTTATACCCAACAGACATGATTAGTACAGTATATGCTAACGTAAACTGCGACATTACGTTTTCTGCAGCTGATAATCATACAGATATTCCAAAATGCGAATATATAATTGCCACGTGTAATGTGACAGGAAAATGGGAAGAATACGACAGTCACGTGGAATATGCTTGTAACTTGTACAGCGCTGCCTATACAGATGTTCAAACTGAATTCGTCTTCAGAAATATATTCTGTGCATTCTGCAATGGAGTTCAACCGAACAACACTGTCTGTGGATTCAATCCAATTTTAGGAACGGAAACGTTTCCATTTTCTGGTCTGCTCAAACTGGATTTCGATCAAGGATTTTCTACAAAAAATTTAAAAGAAACAGCGGAGCTAAGGAAAACACAGTGTTCACAAGAGCAACTTTATGATGAGTTATTGGTAAGATGTTTAAAACATAGGCGGATCCAGGAGGGGCGGACCCGGCGTACGCCTCCCTAAAATTGCCCAAGCAAAGTTTTTTTTTCTCTGTAATGAAATATGATCTATAGGAAAATATATATAAATGTCAAAAAATTTTCGCACGCTATGCGTGCAATAAGTTTCAAGACTAGGAGTACACTAAAACAATGACATAACGAACAATTCACAAACAATTCCTTCTCATATTTTGTAAGATTAATTTGTGATACCTAAGTTTGCGTGTTTGCTATATTTTTCCTCTCGCTTGAAATCAGTTTACATGTTCATAGTAAAATACGTTTCTGTATTTTAAATATTCCCGCTTTCACATACTTCCATTTATATTTTTCCTTTGAGTAAAGTGAGTCAACAAACATGGATGCACCAAGTGGGAAACACGCAAACATTCAAAATATATAGTGCAAAAGATCTTATTTTTGTCTCCGTTTGATTCATACCTTAAGCACACAGTAGATTAGAGCTCTCGTACATTGTATTGTATACCCTGGGAAAGTATATTTGAGGTTCTGGAAATGTGCATGAATCCCTTAGAAATGACTAAAACACAGGAGCTTCCAGGGGCCTCCGGCCCTCTGGACCCCTGGTCAGGGCTTTGCCCTGGACCCACCGGGGGCCCTTACGGCCCCCTGGACCCCCAGTCGGATTGTTTATTTTCCGCCCCCCCTAACTACAAATCCTGGATCCGCCTATGTAAAATTCGATTTTCTAATAGAATCCCTGGTGATGCGTCTTATGGGGAGGGGGGTTATACCTCAAAGCTTGATCGGTTTTCTAGAGCTAGTTAATGATTTCAATGAACTTATTTTATGCCGAACAGAAAATCTTTTGAAATAAGGTTATCGGTACCACAAATTAAGAAAAAAAAGTTTTTGCAAGTTTTATCGCCGAAACCCAGATTTACTTTAAAATGCAGCAAGGTATTTCACAGCAAGTTGTTCTTTATGGAGAATTTATTTATAAACCAAAGAAAATTCAAGGCAATTTAATTTCTCGGCGTTATTCGTAAAAATCATCATTCTGTAAAGGGGTAGATTCACGAAGGCTCAAAAGTGGCCTAAAATATCTAAAAATTTCAAATGGCATTTACATCGCAGAAAGTTAGCTTTTTATAATCTATAATAGTTGTTTCCTTGGACAGATTGTAAAGGAAGACAAACTTATTAACCAAAATTAAAAATTAAGTGTGTCAAATGTGTTCAAAATGTTGCAAAATATGCATATTTCTGTTAAATTTTCAACATATTTTGGTGATTTTCATATTGGGCAACGGCCTCGACCAAAATAATTTAATAAATTTTATTTGTAGTTTCACATGCTGAATTCATGGTCAAAATTTGGTTTTGGTCGAGAAGTGTGCCCATATTGAAATCCTTCAAAATCTGCTCTGAAAATGGAAAAAAAAAATTATTTTTTTCCTATTTTTCTCATTTTAAGCAATTTTGAAGACCCGTTATCCAACTGCATTAACAGTGTTTGATATACAACTATAAGATATCGAAAGTACAACAATTTATGTATTCAAAGGCATTAAAATTTGTGATATGTAACAAAACTTAAATTTTTTAATATTTTTAGGCCAATATTAGGCCTTCGTGAACCTGCTCCTTTAAAAAGAAAGATTACCTTCATGTTATTCTACAACGCTCCGCATGTCTGCAATCACTGTTTGCATGACGGTGACAGGGGTTTAAAAGTTTATGAAGGTATATCGGTGAAAGAACCCAGAAGCTTAATTGAACTGTTTCTTTTATCCCTGACATCGTGTTCTTGCTGATTTCTCTCCAGGGTCTCTGTTCTCGGTAAGGTCATTGAGTATTCGCTTTTTTTGCTGGACAATGATATTAGCTTCTTATGTTCTATATGTTTTTGTGCTTTTGCATGCACAATTGTCGAGTTGATGGTAGGGTTGGAATTATTCCACACTTGACAAATTAGACTTGTTTGTTTATATGAGAACCTGTTAGGGCAAGTGTGTGGTTTGTGCACATTAGACACTGGTTTAAACCCCCAGTGCTTAATTGTTTTGTCATTGACCGTTCCAAGGAGGTAACCCATCGGGTTCAGTTTTTCGTCAAATGGTTGTGACGTCTATTTTGAAACTGATTATTGTTTAGCCATTCACTTAAAAATTTATCATAAATCATACATATTTAGATCTATTACATTTAATATATTTATATAATGAATATTTGTAAATGACATTTCTTAAATTTTACATTTTAACATATTTTCTGTCAAAATTATAAGAATATAGGTTGCCGTTATCATTGCGTGGTTTCGGCAGATATTAATTGAATATTCGTATGTTTTCGCTATCATTACGTAATTACAACAGACATAAATTAGCCTAATTCTCTTGAAAACAACAACAACAACAACTTGTAATCAAATATCAAAAATATAATATAATATTAAAACAAGTTGTAACAGCATTATTTATATATGTAGTTTGAGCTTTAAGGAGTTTAAATACAAAACTACATAGCGTTTTCTAGATAAGACTTTCAGGAAATCTGCAGTGGTGTAATGGCGGACAGGTAACGTGACAAACAAGATGGCGGCGGTCTAATTATTAGAAATAGAATTGTCTAGGTTGAATTACACCAAATCACGCTGTATCCCTCCGTGGTCCATTCGAATGAAGTCCGTTTTAATAATATGCTATTTCTTCTCATCATCTGGGGGCCTCTTGACTGTTAGAAATCGGGCTGTTTGTGGCTTGTTTGCAGAAATAACATATCAGGAAAATAAATGAAAGCAATTTCATGCCTGTATCTCGTTTGGTAGAGGCGAACTAGTTTCGGATCAGCGGATGTATATTTTTGGCACCGTATTTGCGATACCGCGTTTAAAATAGGGTCTGTCCGGTTAGAGATCAGTAATTTTCTTACAAGTAAGTTAACCCCCTATTTCCTGTGTGTTTTTGAATAGATGAAATGTAGATCTTCACGGCAATATATGGTTGTCTAGAAATTAAGATGACAGAAATCATGTTAAATGTACATTGAATATTGAGAATTTAACATTGAGGTCTATGGCAATAGGATTTACCTTGGTTAAATCTCTATTCTGAAGTATTTTAAGTACAAATAAAGTCAATGAAAATATTTCAATAGCCAACAGCTGTGAATCATATGTTCACCATTAAATACTTATTATTAGATATTATTGCATACAGCACAGTTCCTTCAACAATGTAAATATTGGTACGAATTGTAAAAAAAAAATGACGCAACAGATTAGCGCTAAGTTGACCGTTATGTGACCGTCATGTGACATACACATTTATTATAAAATTGCAAAAAAAGCAATGCAAACATTATAATTTTGATATTTTAATGATTCCATTCTACAATCTGGTAAAGAAAACATGACAGACAACTTTTTGTAATAGTTTTTGTTACTTTAGTTTATTGTTTACTGTTTACATTTTAGGAAACATGCCGACAGCTAATTTGTCCAGAATTGCAGTCGCTAAGAAATGGGAAATGTGTAAGCTTGTATGATGGAATAGTAAGCGAGTTACGATATGAAGTTTATTTAAGATTCCATCCTAAATCAGCAATACTGTTAAAAAATGCTTTCGATAGTAATTCGATATGGCATATGATACTATTTAACTATTTTAAATTGGAATTCCCTGACTTGTACATGTGCGATATTCAAATGGCGTTTAAGACAAAAGAAAAAAATCATCGAGACTTACAAGGCCGCCTTCATGACGCAAGTCTTCTTCACATAGATGTAAGGATTAGATTCGGGAAGAGCAACCAGCAACAAGATCCGTCGACGATCAGCGACCGCATTCTTCAGCTTCACGGGGGCACGTTCTTATTTCCGGCTCGTAAAAACCAGATTCTTCAATTTATAATAAACATTATGAACCTCGATGCTTACGTGTTTAACATCATCGAGAAATTGCAACTCGAAACATTTATTGATACAATACAACATGAAGATGCTAAAACAAGAGTTTTAGCTTTAGCTGAATATGCAATGACAGATGAGCGTGGCTTTATATATATTCCTTACTCGTTTTTGTATCCTTGTTGGCCGGGAACAAAGACGATCAACATTCTAAAATTTATGTCGTGTCCCAAGGTGAACGTCTCAAAACAGGAAATATATTGGACTGAAGTAGATGATAGAATCGTTGTAGACGGTTTACAAATAGACTCACGGGAGTTCTACTACCTTGACGACGACCACATAATGATGTGCGTGAATACATTCATTAAGGTGATTGATCACTTAAAACCCAGGAGAGCAGTCACAGCTGAGATAATTGTTACCATAGTTACCAGTTCAATCTCCATACTTTCATTAATTGTTACTCTTACGACATTCGTAATACTTTCTGAATCCAGAACACATGTACCAGGCAAAAATAATATTGCGCTTGTTGTGTCATTGATAATTGCCCAAAGTCTTATGTTGCTAGGGAGCTTGGCGCCATTTCAACAATATTCATTCGCATGTAAAGTAGTTGGTCTGTTGATTCATTTTCATTGGCTGTCTGCTGTATTATGGATGAACGTGTGTACTTACCACATGTTTCGAGTATTTTCTTACTTAAAAATGGAAGTGGTTAATCAGACTTCATCCGGTTGGAAACGGTTTGTTTTCTATCTCTTGTACGTCTGCATTATTTCGTCAATATTTGTTCTTTCAAACATTGTCTATTCTTATTTCATTTCCGGAGATATGGGATATGGCGGGAAGTTCTGTTATATCACGTCGCAAAAACGAATTTTATTCCTATTTGTTGTTCCTACAATGTTTGTTGTTCTTGCTAACATCTCTATGTTCTTTGTCGTTTTTGCAAATTTACGCAAAACAACTTCTGCATCATTGAGACGGAATGTTAGAAATGACCGGAACTATCTTATTATATTTGCAAAACTTTCAACCCTAACAGGAGCCTCATGGATCTTTGGAGGATTGTATGTGTTGACCGAGCTTATAGTGTTCTCTTATATATTTATTATATTGAATGCAGGACAAGGTGTGTTCATCATGTTTGCCTTTGTTATCAACCGCAGAGTGTGGAGTCGTATTAAAGATCTTTTTGCCGGTAGAAAGGGTCGCATCTTACCTGGAAATCATGCAGTCGCCACTTCGAAATTATAAACTTTATTCAACATTAGTGTTTACTAAGATTTTCTGTCCAATCATAGTAAGAATTTCAGATATTCTGCATCTCTTATCTGTTTAAACTACACTCTTCAACCACTTAATCAATAAGTGTCTGTTAAGTACCGAATATTCATAAGATTATCGCGTGTTATCTGTTGTCAGGTAAAGTTATTGCGATCACTAAAAGTGTCAATAACCTTTCCACGACCATAACGTATTTAAACGTGACAAAATTTTGACTTCCCAAAACCCGACCCTGTTTTACGGGAGGACGCCCGAAACGTATTTAAACGTATAAAAAAATCGCTTTTCAAAACCCGACCCTGTTTTTTCGTCGGAAACCCGTCGATTTATTTTTCATTTTTAAAAAAAGCCTTACTTTGTTGGCTATTTAGAAGAACACGGAATCATCGATCAGTATTTTAACGCTATTTAGTCCTTTGAACGCATCGCATATTTTCTCTCAAATATTATTTAGTAAGAAATTGAATACATGTGACTTAGATAATCTGATAAGAAAATAAGTAATTTTAAAAAGTTCAATTTTAAGAAAAAAATCTAATTATATGTGTTGCTGTTTCTTCATCTTTCATTGTCAAAATAAAAAAGTGGCTCCAAGGCAGTTATTCATTATTTTAAAAAATACCTATATCTACCTAATAATAACTTAAAAATGACATTTTTTGCAGTGGCATAAAAATTAATGACTGTTAATTAGATTAATTAATTTACGGAATTTTACGTTACAGTCTTCCTGCGATAAACCGAATTTTTCACCCATTACGTAAAAGAGCGTTGAAATTCGGGATTTTAACGTACTATTCTTGATATGCATTTTCCACCTTTTTTTACAGAAGAAAGACCGTAACGTTAGATAACGTGTTTTACAGTTATTTATCGGGTTTCCTAACAAGTTGAAAATTCCGAATTTCATTAAAAGGTAGAATACCGGTAACGGACAAAAGCGTATATGCTTTATTCAAACATACACTTATCAACGGGCATTAAAAAAATTTTACGCAGATTTACGTTATGGGGTTTTAAATCGTGAAAAAAGCACACGTTCAAATACGTTTCGGGCGTCCTCCATTAAAACAGGGTCGGGTTTTGAGAAGTCAAAATTTTGTCACGTTTAAATACGTTACGGACGTCCGTCCGGAAAACAGGGTCGGGCGCTGAAAGGATAAGTGTCTGTTAAGTACTGAATATTCATAAGATTATGGCGTGCTATCTGTTGTCAGGTAAAGTTATTGCGCACTCTCTTACACTATCGGCTCATTACATTCACCTCTGTTATAGGCTGGGACTACTTTCAACTACTTTTACTTTTCCTCAAAGAAATAGTGCACCATTTACATTCACAATAGCTTGAGTTTCTCCGGTTTTAATGAAAGTTATTGAAGATTTCAGTCATTTGTTTTTCCTCAAGCTTTCAATTTCATAAGTATGAGTGTTATACAACGAACCTTCTTAGTTTGGTAAAAAATCTTGACGTTGAACCGTTCGAGATGTAAAGTGAGTGTAAGGAACGACAACTCTGCGAAGGAGATTGGTTATTGCGATCACTAAGTTCTTAAGGGTATATTATGTGAAGTTTTAACAACTTAAAACCACGGTCACCGCCACGCTCCGTTCCCTTGTGGTTTCTTAGATATTGATCAAATGTATTGTACTGATTGCTGGTGTAAATGTCGTGTTGCGCTCAACCCGGGCTAGGCGGCGTGGGCAGTAATATGCGTGCTCATTATTGCATTTGAACAGGCTCAATCACACCGAGCCTGTTATATTTTCATTTGTCGTATTTGGTGGCTTTCAAAGTACCATTTTCATCTATTTCAATATCCCCGTAGCGTTGTTTGTGTCTGTACATTCAATCAGTGCTGTTATCAGCTATGTTCATCGAAGTTCGCTGAGCACGATACTTCTGATACAACTTACTAAAAAGAACTTCTAGTATTACTTTTGTTTAAAATAATTCGGCCAAATTAAAGACGAGTGGTTTCAATATCCCAGCAAATAGAGATTTGGATATTGTTCAATCACCCTAAGGATATATTTTCTGCTTTTTAAATTTAGACTTTGGCGTAGTCTGTGATAGGCAGGATTTATATTCTCAGATCCCTCTGTCAAAATTTTATTCTGCTTACCGGTAGTTCCGCCAATTGTTTTCTCGTTAAGGGCAAACCAATTCTTTAATCTTGGGGCCATACGTCGCTGAACTGTGGAATGGTATTACATGTAATATAAAAATTTACCGCTTTGAAAGTTCAATGTTCACAGCCATATGCATACAATCGTTTGTGATGGTTCAAAATAGTACGACTTACTGGTGAAAACATAGAGTTGCCCTCAACCAGTGGCTAGGCGCCTTGGCAGTGATATGCATTCCCATTACTGCTCATGAACAGATCAAACCTAGTTTGCAATATTTTCATATTTGTCGCGTTTGATGGCTGTACCATGTTCGTCTATTTTTATTGTTAAAACTTGACTTAATCTACATTAACTATAACTGAAAAAATCACAAAATCTACAATTATGACAGAAAGAAAATATCAGAAGTACATAAATATAGCAGAGGCAAACTGGTAAATTAAGCAACTTCGACACAGCATAAGCACAATTATTAAGCATCATTGAACATCACAATAAGTAAACAAACAAACAATCGGAACAGAACACATTCAAGAGGTGATTACTCCTTCATCACTACTCATCCTTCTAGCTTTTTTCTGGGCTGAAGGTTATAAAACTGAGATTGGAAACCAGTCTCAAATCTCAAGCATCTGATTGGCTGAAATGGCGACTGGTCGCCATTTCAGCCAATCAGATGCTTGAGATTTGAGACTGGTTTCCATGCTCAGTTTTATAACCTAGAGCACTGATATGAATCCGGTTGCGATGTCATGTTTATTGTCCACACCTTTTTCTTTTCAGTAGTCCTGTCGTTAAGATGGTTCCTTATCGGTAGCTGAAATATATTCACACATGTATTAGACTAGAATCGCCGATGCAAAACACAATTATATGTAATAAGAAAATTAAGAAATTCATTTATAATACGTATGCATTATTTTAGAAATGTTGTTTTATGTACAGTTGCGTTATTTGTTATCATTAAACATGAAAAGGAAATTGAACATTATATGGTTTTCTTTTACATATGTAATGCTGTTATCTGTCCCATGATGCAAACAGCTTTGACTGCATTCCTCGATACGTGTTTCTCTGCCTCTTGGTGAAGCAGACTCAAAAAGTGTGTAAATTGGCGGGGATACACCGACCCGGTGATATAGTCTCCGATGCCATCCTGAAAAAGAAGACGTTATTATTTTATGCATTAATTAACAATGATAAAATGTAATGAATAAACGGACATTATTGTTCTTTACTTTTTAATTTAAATTTGTGTAGGTAAATTTGTTGTACATGTATATGACTGGTATATATGAATAGAAGATAAGCCGTACCTTTAACATCATTATTGGTTCGAACAGATTGTCAGAAGACACACCAATCCTCAACAGGCCATGCGTAGGCTCTCATCTATATCCTTTCAATGTATGCAAGAAGGGGGTCCACTTGCTCGCAAGAGTTGAATTTCCGCAGATTTTAAAAAATTCCAGGAATCCGCAGGAAAAATGGCAGGCAAAGTATCTTTCGGATGAAAGAATTGGTTCCCCTGTCACCAGTATTATTTCTAATAATTTGTAACACATTTACTCATTATGTAATATATATGTATATAAGCTAATTGCGTATTGTTATTTTCCTATCAATAACCGTTGGTGGAGAACAATCGGCTCTTTAAATGACACCTTAACTAGAAATGAATGGGAGACGGTTGTCTCATTTAAGGATGTCTGGTCTGCGATATCATCCTGCAATGTTTCGTTACCGGTCCATGAGGCGGAAGTGGCACTATCAACAGAATCATCAACATATCCGTTGCTGCTGGCCAGAGTCAACTCAGTGTCCGTGCACCGTTGAATGGAGAGTAAAACTGCTGTCCGTTTCTTCTTACTATGTAAACAATATTTATATAAAACAAGGGTAACGAAAATAATATCATTCCATTTTCATCCACTATAAACACCTTAAGTAACCTTTTTTCAAGCGGATTGCACAATTAATTCGATATCCATGGTTATCAACTAATAATTATAGATAACGGCCCGATAACCATATTTATTAACGATAACTAGGAATACCGCCCAGTATTTATGGTTATTGGTGAAAACCCTAGATATCTGGCGATAGTTTTTATCAATAACTATGGATATCGGACCAATAACTATAAAAATCGCCGAAAACTATAGTTACCAACCGAAAGCCATAGTTCTCGGTGTAAATCGTGGTTAATATCAAGGGTTTTCAACAAAAGCTATGAATATCGGAGTTATTGTGCGAAAGATGTGGACAAAAGCTATGATGATCGACCGAGAACTTGGGCTTTCACCAATGACTATGGTTACCGGCCGGTAACCCTAGTAATCGTCAATAACTATGGTTATCGGACTGATATCCGTAGTTATTAGTTGATAACTATAGATATTGCATTATTTGGGCAAACCGCATGCCAAACAATTACAGTTGCGAGACGATAACATATTGATATATATCTAGTGTTTTTAGCCAATTGTACAATAATTCCGATATTCTTAGTTATTGGTGAAAACCCTAGATATTGCCCGTTAACCAGGGTTAACACCGAGAACTAAGTTTTTCGGTCGGTAACTATAGTTTTCGGCAATATCCATAGTTATTGGTCCGATATTCATATTATTGATATCTAGGGTTTTTACCAATAACTATGGTTTTCGGGCGGTAACCCTAGTTATTGTCAATATCTATGATAATCGGGCCAATATCTATAGTTATTTGTCGATAACCATGGGTATCGGATTTATTGTGCAAACCGCTTGCCATTGGCGTAGCTTGCCGTCTATTCAAGTGGATTCATAATAGTGCAAGGGCAAGCAAACGATTTTCAGAACTGGATTATATCTGCTCCTGGTCCCTGCAAATAAATTCCTCCTCTGCTCCATGGAACTGCCGATTTCTAATCCTAGGTCTATTCACTAAGCCCTAGCGACTTTTAAAGTCTGTCTATGCTTATATTTTACATGTTGCCAATGGTGCTTACACATTTATGAAGATTTTCATATCTATGGAGCATTTTGCTAAAAATAGCAGAACTTTGAGAATTCAACACAAACTTCCGAATTTAAATCGCGTTAAAATGTTTATTATCCCTTCTACCAGTCCAGAAATCAACGGATAGCTGCAGAATGCATTTGGCTTTAAAAAACAGCCGATATCTTTTTTCCAAGAGTGAATCAGAACTAGCGAAAATTATAATTTCTTACACCGCTGTTGAATATGAAAAATCTTACCGTGACTGCGCCTGGATGCGCCGCCGGCTCCTGCATCTGCCGGCTGATGGGTGTGCAACTTGACATTGAAATGCTATTATTTATATAAGGGTCTTTGGAAAATGTTAATAACCATTTTTGAAGGGTTAATTTAAGAAACATGTTATTGGGACGTTTGGGCTTAAACAGTGGAAGTTTTGACTAAAAGCGGGGACGTTTTGACTGAAGAAAAATCTGAGTGGTGACGTTTGATCAAAAGTGGGGACGTTTTGACTCGAGGACGTTTTGGCTGTAAATCACCAATACAATTAAATCACTTCCCCCATACACACGCACCTTTACGCATTCCTGCCAGTTCAGATCCAGATCATCCGACTCGTCCGTGCCGACTGACAAGGATCTGCACTGTTCGCCTTTTAGTCTGAAATATCCTAAAAAAATCAAAAGGCAGGCCCGATCCCGATCAAACAGCACGGATGTGCTGGCTGATCCGGATCTACACTGTCCACCCACACAATTTATTAAGGTGCGAATAAAGCCGCATGCATGGAGGATAGGATATATTTTTAAATATATAACTTAAAATAAAACAACAATAACATTATTATTAATACTACTAATTCTGTCCTATTTCAAGTTCAATATTTTCTTAACTTAGTAACAATATCATTTATGAAAAGAGTGTAATACTATGCAAAAGAAGGTGTCTTTACAAAACAATAATTTTCAAAAGGCAAAGTCAAATAAATGGAGGCAATAAAACAATGTTGTTTGATAATTTGCAACAACTGTTTGTTCAATAAAATGAGATAACTTTAGGTTTCTTTTATTAGGATAATCTGCAAAATATTTGTATAGTTTTCTAAAATTATTGTGTTGTTTTTTATTGAACCACTTAATGGATAAAAGTTAAATTGTTGTTAAACTTCAATGAACCTGAAAGGTATAATGTCCACCTATTCCCAAGAAGGCTTTGTCTTTTGAAAATTATTGCTTTTGTATAGAAATTCAATGGCAGTTTGAAATTAAAGTTCAGTTATGGTTATAACTTGAGAAGTTTTTATCATTTTTCTTGAAATTTGTAGCAATATTCTTTGTAGTAAGGTTAACTAACTTATTTGACTGTAGTACTGTTCCATGCAGATTAAATAAATCATGTTACAAATCATTTATTCCGAACTTTTAGGATAGTGAAGGGCATAAAAAAATGTATTGCCTACAGGTTCTCAAAAGTTTGTCCAAAGTAAGGCCTTGGGGTCACTTTTGACTGAACCTTTTGGGGATCTTAACACACAAAGCAATTTGATTATGTGTGGATGGGTCTTTGCTGTGAACAGCATATATAGAAGACTATCTATATATCTATATATCATAGAAGATAAACAAAAACTGAAAAATCTGTTGTAACAGGATGAACCTGTTATGTCATTAACAGCTATTCCCGGATTTTTCCAGTATCAAGCAACATGCTAGATAACTAGATGAACATTCTGGGACATAGGTTGCTGGAAAACTTTAAATACAATGCTCGAAAATGCCTTGTGCGGATTGCCAGATCGCGAAAACATATTAAAATACAATATGTTAGTTTAATTGCTGCACAGAAGTTTTAATTCATAATTCTCACTGATTTACCTTTTAACAGAGTTTCAAAAGCATCTGTGTTTATCCGGAATAATCACATTTCAGTTGTGATTCAAGCAGTATTAATATTCCTACAAGTTGTTGTACGGAAACAAGTTCTTCTTGATACAGACGACACGAAATGAGCGCAATTCATTTTAATTACAGTAATACCCAGTTTGAACCACTTCTTCTGCTGAGTATTAGACAACCGATGGTTTTCAATAACATTGATTCTTTATTTGAAATCAGGTTTGTACGGATCGTGTGCGGATCTATTTACTCATGCATGACGCATGAACACTGGAGTTCTTTGTCAGCGCTTTGTTTCCATTGGTTAGCGTAATCCGTACAGCATTCTGATTGGAAGATTATGGTTTTGAAAATTCCGCACAAGGGAATTTTGCAGTACAAGATCAAAAGTTTATAAATACTGAGAGAATCATTCAGTCAGCAGCTTCCCAGCCGCTGGATCGGCACATTAGGTCACCATAAAACAAATATCCGTACAAGAAATAATAATAAGAAACATCCGTACAAGAACCTCAGGTGGCATCCGCACATAATTATATCATTATAACTTCAAACTCGTATGCTGTCCACTGTTATTGCGGGAGATAACTGCCAAACCGTCAAAATCCGTACAAGTGTACGGATCCGCACAAGCTGTACGGATCCGCACAAAACTTCCGCACAGAAAATCCGAACAGAGGAACAGTTTTGGAAGTAATAGAAGCTCATCAAACTACTGATGTCTTTTGTATTGGACAGGTCCATACCAGTCTTATAAATCCGTACAAGTCTTATAAATCCGTACAAGTCTTACAAGCTGTACGGATCCGTACAGAAAATCCCTACAGAAAATCCGTACAGGGAAACAGTTCTGAAAGTAATAGAAGCTCATCCAACTACTGAGGTCTTTGAGATTAGACAAATCCATACAAGCATTATAAATCCGTACAAGTGTTATAAATCTGTGCAAGTCTTATAAATCCTTACAAATGTTATAATCCGTACAGACTGTTGTACGGATCCGCACATTATTTCCGCACAGAGGAACAGTTATAAAAATATAGAAGCTCATAAAACTACTGATGTCTTTAGTATCGGAAAAATCCATACCAGCGTTATCAATCCGTACGAGTTGACCGAACCAGCATCAGTTAGCAGTAAAACTCCGTATAAACCGTTCCAATCCGTACAAAACCAGACAAGGTGCATTTGTGGTAATACTTGCAATCTATTTCCTTACCTGTAGATCCAACGTAACAATCGTTTTAATGATTTCAATAACAACAATTCAGTCTTTTAACATTTAATAACTGTAGTAAACTTCACTTTTAATTTTCGTGGCAAGTGGTTTCAATAACAAGACAGTATTTAAACATTTGATAACACTAGTTCAATTTTCAATCTTTGCTAGCGTTGCTTTACTCGCAATAAAACTGTTTCAACGTTTTAATTGTGGTTACTAATCTGGTAATTTCGTTAAATATGGTTCAATTCTGATAGTCCAGAATCCCTCTACCTTACCGTAAGAGTCTATCTTAAGTGCAGCGGCGGTTAGACTTCGGTTACATTTGGTGTCGGAAGTGGGATAACATTTTTATCTGTTATCTAGAACCAGAGGTATACGACTGTCATAGAGAACCAGGAAAACAAGAAATAGTGTTTAGAAACTGTGTGAAGTAACCATTAAAACATATTAGAAAATCAACTACAATAACAATCGTCTTCGAAGCTCAATGATATATTGGTACCTACCTGGAGTTGAAAATAATCATCTTATTTCTACACTAAGGTTTGATTTTAGTGTAAACGGTTAAGGCCATCGGGAAGCTCCCTGCAGTGCAGGTTTGGCATAAAATATTGTTTTGAGTAGTGTCAAACATGGATAATACGGATCCAGAAATCAGTATCAACCGAGGTCAGTGGGATCAGGAAGTTTCACCTGCATCGCCCCCATGTGTAAACATAGCGTTGTCTTTACATAAATCTAGCCACAGGTGCTATGTAAATGACAGGAGAGATCACTGTTGTTGTGGTATACCCCGTGATAAGATAACAATTATACCGGATCAGTTTAATGGCGATGACGATTGGGAACAATACATCTCTCACTTTGAAAATTGTAAGGACCTGGGGCAGTGGAGCGAAAAGGAGATGCGTCTTACTCTGGCAGCAAGTTTGAAAGGCCAGGCTCGGTTATTTTATTATAGTTTATCCCAAACAGATAGGTCGAGATATGGGCGTCTCGTCCATGTTTTGAAAAAGAGGTTTGGTAGTGCATGGCAACAAGCAAGGTGGTTGTCGAGGTTTCAGGCACGGACCAAACAAAAGTATGGCGACTCTTTTGCTGCTTTCGGGGACGATCTAAGGTTATTAGCTAGGAAAGGCTTTGGTAACATGGAGGTTGAGGCTCAAGAGACTCTGGCTCTCCAGCAGTTTAACAAGGCACTGTCGGTTGAAATGAAGTGCCGAGTAATGGATAACGAGTGTAGGACCGTCACGGAGGCAGTAGATGTGGTTCCCTACAAGCAAGCTGACTTTGGCCCAACGTTGGCATTTGGTTGTACGGTTGGCGTAACGTCGGCATCGGGTGAACAACGTTGGCCAAATGTTGGCCCAACGTCGTTCTCTGAAGTAATGGTTTTGATCGGCATGTCGACATTGGTTCAACGTTGGGCCAACGTTGTAAAAATGATGTCATATTTACAACATTGTGCCAACCGCCAAAATAAACATGTTTATTTTACACTATTAAAAAGGCTGAATTCCTCATATTCTAGGTTTATAAAAAAATGGAGACTTATTGAGCGCATAAAAAACTTTATTAAAAACTAGATCTGTTTGCTTACTGACTGGCTGGTAAACGGACGACCTGACATAATATTTAAAATGTTTTGAACTTCAAAAATATATTTATGTTTTCCAGTTAATACTAACACTATGTGGATGTATACATGCAATTATAAGTTGTAGAGATAAGAACCACATGTTATTAGTGGGGTCAGGCTTATTACAGCTGAATGGTCAGTTATCCAGTTACCATAGCAACCTTGCAATTAGAAACAGAAGAGAGATTGTGAAAGGATTACTAGCTCTTTGTGCAATGTACATGTACACATTTTGAGCAACCAATGTAGCAGTGTGCTTGTAAACAAAGGAGGAAAAATTTTCGAATTTTCGACGACAACACAATAATGTAAGTATCTAGAGCTCCCTTATTTTAATTTAACAGTTTCATATACTGAAAGAATAACTTTATTAACATTTTTTTTCATTCTTCTGATAAAATAAACTTGACAGTTTGCAGTCTTGAAATATTAACTTTAAAACTCATATTTGGAATCAGTTGTAGATAATTATGTTTTGAACAAATTTTCGCTTGGTTCAATCCATTATTTGTTAAAGGAGTCAGGAATATTTTGAGACGGGATTTACTTCATCAGTTTATAAGATTATAACATACTGACTTTACCCTTTCTTTCTTTTATCACAGTCGCTAACAGTGTAGATCTAGATCCAGACAACTGTGCCATCTGATCAGGATCTGCAATCTTTGCTTCGTGATGAGAAATAACATTATAAATAAATAAGCAGTGTAGATCCTGATTAGACGGCACGGTTGTGTCAGCTGATCTGGATCTTCACTGTTCGCTCTTGCGATTAATGCGTTTATATGGAGGATAGGGTTAAAACTTAAGACATATGTTCTGCATGAAGTGTAGATGTGCGTGATTGGCTAAGATTATATTTTTGATAATTTTGAATTTTCTCATTTTCTATTGTTAACAGCCCTTATTCTTTTTTACTGCAGAAACGTCTAAGAAAAACGAATTGTGTGGGATAGCAACAGATGCTGAAATCAGCAATCTTATTAAGGACTTGTTTGACTATGCCTGTGACATATAGAGGAGGGAAAATAAAATAAAAGAGAAGAACAAGTTAAAGAGAAAGAAAGATCCAAGTAGAAGAGAGCAATTATCAATTAAGAAGAGAAGAGAAGATAATGAAGAAGAGTTTTCATGATTAAAACATAAGGACTTTACAATGTTTCTTTGATAAATAATGTGACATTTATTGTCTACATGAACTATAGAATATTTCGAACATTATATTCTTTTCATTAGATCCTTTGTAAGACACTTAGATTTTATAAATTTTGAAAATATTTTTACTGGTTTTGGTTTGATTTAATATTAAATGTCAAACAAACAGCTACTTTCTGGGTTTTCTTGTGGAAGATGAGCCAACGTGTTGGCCCAACGTTGGGCCGATGAGCAAAATTACATTGGGCCAACGTCATATGCCAACATTGGGCCGACGTAACTGACGACATTGGCCATCGTCAGGCCATCGTCAGCATGCTATCAGGGTTGCGAGGTACAGTGAGCTGTTGGGGGATAATGCTGAAGAGAGAAGAGGCCGATAAAAGGTCAGGAATGTTGCCGAGGGGAGTAGAGAAGATTGCCTTCAAAGTGAAAGTACGGGGAAAATGCCAGATCGAAACGTCGAAGATACATTTGTATCTGAAGCTCTGGGAAATTGCCGATGGTAAACCAGCGTAAGAGGTCAAACAGCTACAGATCGAGTGTCTTTAGCTGATGAGGATTGAATGTGATCTTGAAGGTTGAGGGGAATTTGTGAGTCAGTCAAATATCCATGAAAATCTGTAAGAGCTGTTTTTAGAAAATATTCAATCTTCGTCCAGATGTTGAAAATCAATTTAGTGTTTCTTTAGTTCAGGTGATCTTCTACCTGTAAAATAGAAAAATAGTGAAATTAAAGTTGTTAAAGTGAAATGAAGAAAATCATTTCAGTGTTATAGAAAGCTAAATATTGGTGTTAATTTCGAGTGATTAAAATCGTAAGGGATTGTAAGGGATTCAGCTTATAAATAATATAGTGTTATAATGGTGATAACATTGTGTTTTAATTGTTTAAAATGTTATGTTGTTTAAATTTATCAAGTCTTGAATTTGGTAGTGTTGACGGGGTTTGTTTTGAAAATAATAGTGTTTCCTTAGGGTGATATTCTTCCTGAAAAATATAGAAAGAACAGTGAAATATTTTATTTAATAGTGGAATCTAAGAACAATAATTTAGTGTTAAAGAAAGTTTAATATTGGTGATCATTTTAAGTGATTAAGGTTTGGTAAAGAAACCAGCTTATAAATGATAGTGTGTTATAATGGTGATAACATTGTGTTTTTAATTGTTAAAAATGTTACGTTGTTTAAATGTTATCAGAGTTTTTCATTTGGTATTGTTTACGTGAATTCGTTAAGCATCAATGATGCATATGCGAAACAACGTTATAAGATGTGATATTAAGATCTTCCTTCATCTTAAGCACTAATAATTCAGGAGAATTATTTGAAGCAAAGGTGGGGAAAGTGTAACAGGATGAACCTGTTATGTCATTAACAGCTATTCCAGGATTTTTCCAGTATCAAGCAACATGCTAGATAACTAGATGAACATTTTGGGACATAGGTTACTGGAAAACTTTAAATACAAGGCTCGAAAATGCCTTGTGCGGATTGCCAGATCGCGAAAACATATTAAAATAAAATATGTTAGTTTAATTGCTGCACAGAAGTTATAATTCATAATTCTCACTGATTAACCTTTGAACAGAGTGTCGAAAGCGTCTGTGTTTATCCGGAATAATCACATTTCAGTTGTGATTCAAGCAGTATTAATCACAGGTGCGGGTTCCAAGGGTTGTCATCGCCGGGGGTGGCAATGATGGATAAGCTACCATTTCTTAAAAAGTGCTCCCAATGGCTTGCGTAAAATATAGCCTCTGACTACCAAGTCCAGCTCCTGGCCTGCACGCGTGGCTTGTAACTAGCCCGGCGGACCTGCTACTACTAACAGGAGAAGGGGCGAAGGCGGACCTGTGGCGCCATAACCACTGCTTCGGGTAGGTGGAGCTCGTTAGCCAGGGAAGGCAGTCTGTCTAGGAGAAGGAAAACTCTAAATCCAAACCAAGGGAGACAATCCTTCCAAAAACACCACCGCCTTGTGGTCAGTCGTTGTGTCGACAAAGGCTTTGGGAGAAGTAACCCTAATCAACCTAGAGAGTTAAAATCGGAGATGCTGGGCCATTGGCACTCTCTAACAAACCATGGCATCACGTAACTACGCTATGAATACACGATCATATAGAATTCATCGATGTGGTGCTGGATCTTTGGAATCCCTCCAGGGAGATACAGTGCCGGGCTCTGAGTCTCGACAGAGTCCACCCAAAGCTACTGGGGGTCACTCCTTCTATCATACCAAGAGGAGAACAAAGGGCTACAACAAGCCAAGGAGGAGGAAAGTCCAACAGCAACACTTTAAAGTGATGCATTGGAACACAGAAGGAGTCTTCAACAAAAAGACTGAACTACAGCACTTCCTTCATGAGAATGACATCAATGTATGTTGCATTCAGGAAACACACCTGCAACCAGCGAAATTCTTTAAGGTCAGAGGATACCAGTGCTTTCGAAGCGACAGGGCTGGTAGAAAGAAAGGAGGCATCATGACATTAGTCAGGAACAACATCAATGCTATCCAGACTAAAACGCATATGGATGACTCGGAATTCCAAGTACTGAGCCTCAGAAATAATGACTTCGAACTGACTCTTGTGAACATGTACTCTCAAAACGACAAAGCTCTATCCCTAGACCATATTCCAACAGAGGCAACAAACTTCATTGTTGTTCGAGACTTCAATAGTCACTCAGCGGGGGATATGACAGCCGTGGAGAGGAAGTGGAGACCTGGCAGGATGACAACAGGCTGAACCTCATCAATCAGCCGGAGGATCCCCCAACTTTTTACTCCAGAAGATGGCACACAACATCAACGCCTGACCTTGCCTTCTGTACTGACGATATACATGGACATGTCAAGGGAAGTCTCTGAACAGCTCGGAGGCAGTGATCATCGCCCAGTCCACCTCATATTGGACCACACTGTCTCTACGTCATCTAGCCTACCCAGATGGAACTACAAGAAGGCCGATTGGTCCCTTTTCCAGTCTGTGAGTGATGAACTCTGCAAAGACATCAGAGTTGAAGGCACAGACATAAACAACATAGTCAGAGACTTCAATCAATGTATCCTCATGTCAGCACAGCAGTCCATCCCTAGAGGTGCGAGGAAAGACTACAAGCCATACTGGAGTGAGCAGTTAGAGGAGCTGCAAACCAAGTTGTCGGAAGCCAGACTGGAAGCCGAAATCAATCCCTCACAGGAGGCAAACCTCAACCTACAGCATGCCAAGGCCAAATTCCTCAGGCATAAGATAGAGGCCCAAAGAAAGAGCTGGAGAATCAAGACAGCTTCACTTAACCTCGAGGGAGATGGCCGTAAGTTGTGGAGGTTAACGAAACAACTGAACGACGACTAAGACAAAGCGAGAGGCCCAGTCACCTTGGAAGAGGAAGGAGAGCTGTTTATGGGCAAACAAGCGGCAATGTCTTTGCCCAAAATTACAGAGATGTCAGTGACATCCCCATCAACAGAGAACGACAAAGAGAAGCCAGAAGAGAACAAAGGGACAGGAAAACAGCTAAGGGTACGTCAGAGTGTATGGACTCGCATCTGACATTGCACGAGCTACAGACAGCTCTCAGACAGCTGAAGACCAAAAAATCTCCAGGTCCAGACGGTTTCACCAACGAGATGCTGTCACACTTGGGCAATACAGCAATGTGCAAACTCCTGGACATCTACAACTACAGCTGAAAACAAGGGCAGCTACCTCAGATCTGGAGAGAGGCGACAATGATCCCCATACTCAAGAAAGGGAAGGACCCAAAGAAGGCAGCCAGCTACCGTCCGATCAGCCTCACCAGCTGTGTAGTAAAGACAATGGAGAGGATTGTGAATGCACGCCTGAAGTGGTACCTGGAGACCAACGACCTGCTGGCATCTGAACAGGCTGGTTTCCGACAATTTCGTTCCACAGAAGACCAGACTACATACCTAGCACTGGAGGTCGAAGATGCCTTTCAAGAAAACAAGGTGGTCCTTACAGCATGGATCGACCTACAGAGAGCATTCGACAAAGACTGGACAGAAGGGCTACAAGTGAAGCTCATGAGGAATGGAGTTGGTGGGGCCATGCTGCAATGGATCAACTCGTATCTATTCAACAGAAGAGCCAGAGTAAGCCTGAGCCAAGCCAACAGTAGGAAGTTCCTGCTACGCCAGGGTGTCCCAAAGGGTGGAGTCTTGTTCCCGACACTCTTCCTTGTCTTCATCAATGACCTGGTGTCTGAACTGCCAAAGGGAGTTTATGCTGCTCTCTATGCTGATGACCTGGTGCTATGGTGCAAAGAAGAACACGCCTTTACAGCCACGTACAGAATGCAAGGAGCTATGGACACACTTGCAGCATGGGCCGAAGACTGGTGCGTTACGATCAACAAGGAGAAGTCGTCTACCACACTGTTCACCTTGTCAACAAAACAGCTGGGAAGGTTATGCTGGCTGGAACACTATTGAAGGAGGAAGACGAAGCCACATACCTTGGGGTCACGTTTGATAAGCGGCAGACTCGGAAACCACACAACAACCGTGTAGAATGGACGGCACGAAGAAAACTAGCCATGATGCGCAAACTTGCTGGAACAACCTGGGGTGCGAATGATCTATCAGGGCACAGTACGACCCAAAATGGAATATAGCTCTCAGCCACATGGTCCACAACAGCCAAGACGAACCAGCAAACCCTAGACAAAGTACAAAATCAGGCATTGCGCATTATCACAGGGGCCACCAAGTTTACACCAATTCACCTGAATCTTCCTTTCGATGTCATCCAGGCGGCCCTCTAATGGCAAGCTTAATACCCTTAAGGTCCTGTCCAGATGACAATTTGTATCAAATGCAACTGGAAGATGCACTTGAACCTGAGCCTCCACTTGAGGTTCTAACCCCTCTGGAATCGGGAAAGTCCTCCTCCATCACTCTATCTTATCTTCCGCCAAAGTGGCAGCGAGCAGAATAGCCCTCCAATGGATGAGGACACCTGGAGAGTTTGCAGGTTTTTATGTGAACTTCTCGGGACATGCGATCCTCAGGAAAGCACTCATTTCCTACATAGCTTGCGTCTGTCGAGGTGAGACGGAAAGATTTCTGCAGTGCTCAACACTCTTTGAATGACAATAAACTCGACCAATTCTTCCAGTGTAGCTGGCCGGCCCATCATTCATCTCGCGGCCTGTTTTAAGACATTCCTCGCAAGACTCGCTCATTATAGGGCGAGAGGCGTTGATCAAATATACCAGGTACATGTGCCTGAAAGGCGTGTACCTTGGGATAGGTGGTTGTTCCCTCACACCCTGGGATTAAACATCTCTCCCTATGCCAAGTATCTGGCTTCTTCTTCGCCTCTGCCGTAGTCTCTGGCTTCTCTTTTTACTTCTACCGTAGTCTTGACGGAGAATTTCTTCGGGTTTCCTCTTTTTCAAAACGGTGGTAGAGATCACCAGAGGTTCATATTCATTGGTACCTGGGCGCTTCCCGTTTTCATAGGTTGAGGGACAAGGATCCACCGTCAACCCTCTTCCAGCAGGCTTATACCTGGGTAACCCTGCTGGTCCATCTCCCAGGTTACCCGTTAAATCCTGTTGGCCATTGAACTGGATCTGGCTCCAGAAGAATCGTGACTAGAATGATGAGAGCTAGATCTGGATCTAGAAGAGTCCTGATGTCGGTCATCGGGACAAGAAGCCCGACGACCGGAAGAATCCCTGCGTCTGCCATCACGACCGGAAGTCCGATGGCTAGACGAATCTTTATGTCTGGGGTCAAAGCCATCACGACTGGGAGTCTGATGACTTGAACTAGTCCGGGTTTCCTTTCGGGAGATCCTTACCCGGCGCTGGTCGTCTTCTGTAGAACTGAAAGTTCTAGCAGAAGAGCCCTGTGTCGCTGATGCACTACGGCTGGAGTCTGTCGTCCTTGTTGGTCGAACTGAAAGTTCGCATCATCTCTTTAGTTGAATGTAACTGCGAACTGGAAGTTCGCAGCACTTCCGGCTGACTGAAAGTAAGTTCTTCCCTTTGCTGACTGAAAGTCAGATCTGGAGTTATTTCACCAAGACAACTTGTACTTGTTTTGTGATAAGAGAACCTGTTGGGGCAAGTGTGAGGTTGATGCACCCTAGAACCTGGTTTAAACCCTCAGTGGCAATTTGTTTTGCCACTGACCGTTCCAAGGCTGTATCCCCAAAGGTTCTCTTTTTCGTTTATTGTTTGTGGCGTCCTATTTGAATTAACTTACTTATAACAAACATGCGCTGTATCTCTTACTCTCTTCTTTTTCGCTGCGTGGGGAGGCTGTGTTTTGTGAGTGTGGCGGTTCCTGGTATTATTACCTTTTTTATGCCCCCGGCATCTAGTGATTGAACCGTACATCAGTATAACCTTTTTCGGCAAGTTTGATATTCCTCAATTTCTACAAAGATTATTGGCATGAAAGTTTACACTCTTACTTAACAGTTGACAGGTCATGACACCGACAAGTTACATAACTCTGGGTACATTATTTCTGGGGTTATCTCCCCTTTTTGTACTTAGAAAAATGGTTTACCTGTTTCGGCAAGTTGGATATTTCTCAATTTTCACAAAAAGAATTGGCATAAAAGTTTACACACTTTCTAAACAGTGCACAGATCATGGCCCTTACAAGTTACATAACTCTGGGTACCTTATTTCTGGGATTATCTCCCCTTTTTTTTCTTGGGACATAAATGGTTAACCTGTTTCGGCAAGTTCGATATTTCTCAATTTCTACAAAGAAAATTGGAATGAAAGTTTACACACATACTAAACAGCTAACAGGTCATGACTTCAACAAGTCACATTACTCGGGCTTTCTTATTTCCTGGGTTATCTCCCCTTCTTATACTTAGTGATAAATGGTTAACCTGTTTTGGCAAGTTGGATATTTCTCAATTTATACAAGAGCATTGGCTTGAAAGTTTACACACTTAATAAATATTAGACAGGTCATGACCTTTACAAGTCACATAACTCTAACTATCTTATTTCTGGGGTTATCTCCCCATTTTGTACTTAGAGATAAATGGTTAACCTGTTTTGGCAAGTTGGATATTTCTCAATTTCTACACAGATATTTGGCATGAAAGTTTACACACTTTCTTATCAGTACATAGGTCATAACCCTAACAAGTTATCTCCGTGGTTAGCTCCCCATTTGAGAAGAGGTTAATAACCTGTTTTTGTAAGTTGGATATTTCTCAATTTCTACTTTCAAAATATTGCACAGGTCAAGACCTGACAAGTTATGTAATTCAGGCTACCTAATTTCTAGGCTTTCTCCCTTTTTTACTTAGAGAAATGGTTATCCTGTTTCAACAAGTTGAATATTTCTCAATTTCAATCATGTGCCTCTAATAAATGCCCAACCTCCCAATACTTGCATCATCAGTGTTTGTACATAATGCCTAGGACATGGCTTTTATTACATTAAGTACTGTAAATGTTCAAATTTTGTCTTGAATAATCTGTATTTTATAATCTTAGATTATAGGTTACAATGTACATTACTTGATTTTTATATTAAATTCTTTTCATGCGCAGGTTCTGGCACCAGAAAGTTATTTCCGTTATTTAGAACTTACTTGTGATTTAAGTTGCTGTTTTAACACTGTGCTATCATTTTAATATTGTATCATGACAAACTTCACTACCGGTGGCATATGTGTTTCCGAACACGGCTTCTTGTTTTTGAAACAATTTATAAAAAACAATTTGATGCAGTGCTGAAAATGACTTCTGAATTCTTGATTTTTCAAGATTTGTATTTTTTACGGATAGACGTTTACACCATACATGTGTTTATATATAAATAGAAGCAGTATCTGTTTAAAAAACGTTTCGAAAATGTTTTAAACAGATTTTATCTTCAATTTGCTCTGTACAGAACAGAAACAAATTATTGTTCGAAATTGTTTCTCAAAGACTTTTTGCCGTTTTGTTTTGTTGATGCAGTAACATATTTTTGTTTTTAACTTAACTGACATTTATAAATAACAGAGTATTACTATTTCGGAAAAAAGCTTAGGAATAAAAATTATTGGAGGTGACTACAATGATATATTAAATATACAAGATCGCATAAGCAAGTCTGTCGTTAATGAAAACAACCCAGTTAAAACCTTAACTAACTTAATTAAAACGCATAAACTTTGCGATATATGGCGGAATTTAAATACTGATAAAAAACAATTTACATGGAGGCGAAAAAACGATATTGAAAAAAGCCGAATCGATTATTGACTAATAGATGTTAATCTTGTACCTCAATTTTTTTCAACTGATATAAGACCAGCGTTAATTCAAACTACAGATCACATGGCTATTTCTCTTAAAATTAAAAAACCTAACATTCGCGGACAAAGTTATTGGAAATTTAACAACTCTCTACTTGAAAACACTTCCTACATTAAAACAATAAATACACTTCTAGAGCACGTAATTAAACAAAATCTAAGCCCGCAGATAAAATGGGAAATTTGTAAAATAGAAATTCGAAATAAAACAATTAGTTCTGCTAAACAAGTTTCTCGTAATCGTCATAACCGTCTTAATCAATTAGAAAATGAGTTAAAATCCATAATACGCTTCTCATGATTTAAATCCTAACGAAGAAACTGCTGCCAGAATCAAAACTCTCGAAACCGAAGTAAATGAAATTTATCGAATTAAGGCTACAGGTGCACAAATACGTTCTAAAGTAGATTTTATTGAAAAGGGGGAAACTAACTCAAAATATTTTCTTAATCTTGAAAAATCACGTCAGAGTAAAAAAGTCATTAACTCACTAAAAATTGGCAATAATACAATTTTTGAAACCCAAGAAATTTTAAAAGCCGAAGTAGAATTTTATAAAAAATTATATACTTCAAGTTTCAATAGAGACACTGACTACTATCAATATATTAATAATGTTCATTTTGATCACACATTAGAATCCCATCTTGCTGATAAGTGCGAAGGGGAAATAACGTTTACTGAAGCAACAACAGCTCTCAATGAAATGAAACTCAATAAAAGCCCTGGTCTCGACGACTTACTGTAGAGTTTTACAAAGCCTTTTGGCCGAAAATAGGACGATTGGTAGTTTCATCAATTAACGAAGGTTACCATAAAGGCGAATTGTCTCTTACACAAAAGCAAAGTGTATTTTCTTTATTATACAAAAAGGGAGACCCAGATAATCTTGAAAACTGGCGACCTATTTCACTTTTAAACACTGATTACAAACTTTTAGCCAAAATTTTAGCAAAACGCCTTCAGTTAATTATAAATAACATAATAAACCAAGATCAACAAGGATATATAAAGAATAGAAACATATCGTTCAATATAAGGCAAATAGATGATATTATTGACTATACTGATTTATTTGAAATGGATGGAGCAATATTATTTCTTGATTTTAAAAAAGCATTTGATACTGTTGAGTGGCCTTTTATGTTTGACATTTTGAGTAAATTTGGTTTTAAAAATTCTTTTGTAAAATGGGTTAAACTCTTATACTACAATATAACCTCAAAAATAGCTAATAATGGTTGGATTTCAGACTCTTTTAATTTACAGCGTGGTATCCGTCAAGGATGTCCATTGTCCGCTTTATTATTTATTTTAGTTGCGGAAGTTTTGTCAACTAAACTAAGACAATCTACAATGTATCAAGGTATACAAATACAAGGCAAACACTTAAAAGTTACTCAGCTCGCAGACGATATGACACTATTTCTAAAAAATCAAAATGAGATACCAATTACTTTAGATATTATTGATAAGTTCGGAAAACATTCTGGACTCCAGCTCAACAGAACAAAAACACAAGGACTTTGGATTGGTAACTCAAAAAATTATGAAATAGAACTGTTAAATGATATTCAATTTACAACAAAACACATTAAATCTCTTGGAGTTTATTTCGGTAACAATAAAGATGAATGTATACATTTAAGTTGGAATGAAAAAATAGAAAAATGCAAACTATTAATAAATAATTGGAAAAAACGAAAATTAACATTCTTTGGCAAGATAACAGTAATTAAGTCACTACTTCTTCCTAAACTGGTATACCTTGCTCAAAATATTATTACTCCAGATACAATAATAAAATTAATTAATACAATGATATTTGAATTTTTATGGGATGGAAGGGATAAGATTAAGAGAAGAACTATTATTGGGAACAAGCTAGATGGCGGAATAGATATGCCAGACTTTGAATACTACTCAAAAACACTAAAACTAAAATGGATTAAACACTTAAATAATGAAACTAATGCAAACTGGAAAGTAATACCGACAGCACTTTTTAATCAATTCGGGAAAAATTTCCTAATATTTCATATGAACTTAGATTCGCTGAAATCACTAACAATACAAACATACAAACTGTCTAAATTTTACAAATGCCTTCTTTCTATATGGATTCAATTTAAACAATTATCTGGAACTACATTGAAGCAACTAAACATTATGAGATAAGAAAAGAAATTCTATGGGGTAATATGTTTATTAAATGTAATAACAAAAGTCTCTGTTTTAAAAATTGGATCGACTCCGATATAATTTTTGTTAACGATATCATATCTGAAACAGGTTTAATAAACACTAATATCATTTTAAATAAGTTAAAGAATAAATGCAATTGGATATCAGAAATAAATATGCTAAAGAAAGCCATTCCGAATCGCTGGAAAAATGTTCTTTCAACAGACACAAGTGTCAATACAAGAGTAAACACAAAATTAATTCTCTCTTGCCAGAATAAATCCTTCATTGACATGACGAATAAGGATATTTATCAAGTGTACATTAAACGATTCTTTGAAAAACCATATATACATAATTACTGGAATCAACGCTTGCAGGAAACCATCAACTGGAAATCATGGTATTATATTATTCACAAATCAGTTGTTGACAATAAAATCAAACAATTTAAAATAAAACTCTTACATAATCTCATACCAACAAACTTAAACTTATTTACATGGAAACTAAAAGATTCTCCATTATGTGCACATTGTAAAGAATTAGAAGATTATGAGCATTTCTTCATACATTGTTCATCATTGTCATTGTTCTGGGATACCATTATCGATTTGTTTAAACACTGTGGTATAAACAGAATAAGCAAAAACATAAAATTCATATTAATTGGATATAAAATTGACCAAAAAGAATATAATGCAGTAAATGTTGTTCTGAGCCAAATATCGTACTGTATTTATAAGACATATTTTTTAAGCGAAAGACGATCATATTATATAAACATTCTATATTACTTGTATTATGACCTCATTGCTATTCAAACACATTTCATTAACAAGAAAATATCTTTTCGATTTTTGGACGATTTTGTTAAACGTATTAGCACTACTTTACATATCAGTCATTAGCATAAGTCAAGAAATTTTTTTTTCCTTATTATGTACACACTGGTTTTTATGTTATGTTGCTGTTTTTATGATTAAATAAACGGATTGTCGATTTGGCAATTCCAAAAAAAAAATAAAAAAAAAAAATAACAGAGTATTATGTGAAGTGAGAAAATGGCATCAAACTGAGAATTCTCTTTTTACTTTGGTGGTAAATGTTTTTCCTCTTTGTTTTTACTTTATCCCATTTTTGTTGTAATAAATCATATTAAACAGCTTACCTTTGTTGTCGTTATTACTTTGCTCAGTAGTTTTTCAATCCTTTCGTGAATTATTTCCAGATCCGATCGCGCACCGACGTCGATCTTAGTTTGTTTTATGTTGTTGAAACATTGTGTTTCTTTCTATTGGTATTGTTTTAATTATTTACAGTCGCGAAAAGGGACCATTTCTATTGGTATTGTTTTAATTATTTACAGTCGCGAAAAGCCACCATTTTATAATCAGAAATAGCTCCTTCAGGATTTGAACCACACGCTACCAGCCCGCGGGTCATCACAATATTCCTAATGAATACAGAAACAAACAGAGCTGATAACGCTTAGAGAGCACAGGAAGTGCCTTTTGATCTAGATCTAAACTGTTCAAGCATGTATCATCACCTTAGTGCAATAACGGTATAAGTACCATTGAAATATGAAGAAGATATACCATTATTGCACTAAGGTGACGGTATTAGAAGTTGTATCTATGGATAAAATATGTTTTAATTATGATCAGTCATTGACAACTCCATACAATATCCCCTGCTTGTTCACTCTCATTCCTTTTTTGTGACGTTTGTTGTCAGTACTTGTATGAAAATACAGAGTACCGGTAACCTGAATTCTCCATTTCCAGTATGCATGTTTTTTGCTATACTACAATTATCTCATTTTAAAATTATTGAATACCGTTTTTAAATCTGATTACAATTAATCTGAATAAAGATATAATGCAATTTAAATATATTTACTTTTGAGACCAACAGGTTTTCAGTACACTCTTGAAAAGTTGTCTCCCCATTAAGAAGCTTTCTGATCTCTCCATATATAAAGGCATTGTCGGTTCCTTTTTTATCAGGCCCCCTCTTGAATTTATCAGTTCCAAACAAAGCACATACAGGCTCCGGCAACAGTGCAAAAATCCTTGCCTCCCTGAAGAAGGTTGATAAGAAGACTTCTGAAAAAAAACCCATAAGGCTTACATAGAATATAAAGGGATCAAAACAAAAGCATATCAAATGATTTTCTGATCAGGATCTACACTAATTGCTTTAAGTCATTAGATAACCAAGTTCATTAGATCATACCTGTGTAGATCCAGATTAGACAGCATGGATGTACTGGATGATCGGATCTACACTGGTCACAGTTGCACTTAAAATAAAATGTATGCAATATGCATATAATTATGTACTCAAGAATTGAGTTTTAAGTTCGTCATTTAACCTTTCCACGACCATAACGTATTTAAACGTGACAAAATTATGACTTCCCAAAACCCGACCCTGTTTTAAGGGAGGACGCCCGAAACGTATCAAAAAATCTCTTTAAAACCCGACCCTGTTTTTCCGTCGGAAACCCGTCGAATTTTATTACTTTTTATTAAAAAGTCTTTACTTTGGCTGCTATTTAGAAGAACACGGAATCATCGATCAGTATTTTAACACTATTAGTCCTTTGAACGCATCGCATATTTTCTCTCAAATATCATTTAGTAAGAAATTGTTTACATGGACTTAGATAATCTGATAAGAAAATTAGTGATTTTAAAAAGTCCAATTTTCAGAAAAAAAATTCAAATTACTGTGTTGCTGTTTCTTCATCTTTTATTGTCAAAATAAAAAAATGGTCCCAAAACAGTTATCAATTATGTTAGAAAATACTTGTATCTACGTAGTAATTATTAAAAATGACATTTTTTGCAATAACATAAAAATTAATGACTGTTAATTAGGTTAATTGAATTATGGAATTTTCCGTTACAGTCTTGCAGCGAAAAACCGAATTTTTCGGTTTGGTTATTCCCATTTCGTAAAAGTGCGTTAAGATTCGGGATTTTAACGCACTATTTCTGATAAGCATATTCCACATTGTTTTAGAGAAGAAAGACCGTAACGTTAGATTACGTGTTTTACAGTTCTTTAATCGGGTTTCTTACCATGTTAAAAATTCCGAATTTCATTAAAAGGTAGAATGCCTGTAACGGACAAAAGCGTATATGCTTTATTCAAACATAAGCTTATCAACGGGCATTTAAACAATTTTACGCAGATTTACGTTGTGGGTTTTAAAATCGTAAAAAGCATACGCTTAAATACGTTTCGGGCGACCTCCAGTAATACAGGGTCGGGTTTTGAGAAGTCAAAATTTTGTCACGTTTAAATACGTTTCGGGCGTCCGTCCGGAAAACAGGGTCGGGTGTGGAAAGGTTAAAAGGTGTAAAACTCTAAAACAGATCTACATTAAAGATTAAATACTGATGAAATATTCCAATATATATATATATATATATATATATATATATATATATATATATATATATATATATATATATATATATATATATATATATATATATATATATATACTTTCCCATGTTACAAGAATCATTCAGATTTAGGTTTAACTAATTTGAAAATTGGGAAGATGCGCTGGCCTTTAAAATTTGAAAATTAGGCACGATAACAGCTTTATTTGGCAAAACAACACTCATTGAAGATGGGTACTATTGTTAATTTATAAATTTGAGTATTTAAGAGTTTTTTAGTTTATTTTTTTAAAGCATTTTAATTCCAAACTCTCCTCAAAGGAATTAGATCTATTTTTGGACATCTTACCTAGCATTTTGGCAGGCTGTCAACCAGGTCATCTCCCAAATATAGGAAAACTATAGGAAATTCCTACAATTTCAACAAATATAGGAGTTTTTTGGATGATTCTGAGGCAAAATATAGGAGTTTGGAACTGAAAATAGTTTTATTTACTAGTACTTATACAATAATTTCACCTGTGCATTTATTGTTTCTACAATAATCAACGTCCAAAATGTCTACTGTAAAAATGTAGGAAACCATTAACTTTTACATCAGCACCACCAAGCACATCATCAACATCTGAATGACCAGTCAAACAAGGGAAGAAATACAGATACCTCATTAAAGCCAGTGTAACTGAAGTCTAACCGCCGCTGCACTTAAGATCTTGCACTCTTACGGTAGGGTAGAGGGATTCTGGACTATCAGAATTGAACCATATTTAACGAAATTACCAGATGAGTAACCACAATTAAAACGTTGAAACAGTTTTGTTGCGAGTAAAGCAACGCTAGCAAAGATTGAAAATTTAACTAGTGTTATCAAATGTTGAAATACTGTCATGTTGTTATTGAAACCACTTGCCACGAAAATTAAAAGTGAAGTTTACTATTGTTATTAAATGTTAAAGACTGTATTGTTGTTATTGAAACCACTTGCCACGATAGTTAAAAGTAAAGTTTACTATAATTATAAAATGTTAAAGACTGTATTGTCGTTATTGAAAAATGAAAAGATGGATATTATGTTCTTAATTTCCTAGCCAATACTCGGCGGAATTCAACAGAGGACGGGTGAAATTTTCAAAGGATACCAGATTTGGTAAGATTAGTGAAATATTTGTTGAGATGCTGATTTTTAAAAACTGTGTTTACATGTGGGCTTAACAAAATGGAGATTTTCTTCTTTACCTTGCTTCCGCTTATATAGTCGGGACACGAATTTTCAAAGAACTTGGTATTTGATAGTAAATTCGTTGTGGATAGATTGATAACGATCCCAATCTATTAAAACTGAACAAAAAAGATGAGTTTATGTTGTGTAGACCCTCATTTTTGGGGGGAGGTGGGTCGGGGCGGCCAGTTTATACATATTTTGGAGAAAACGGGATCCGTCTTCCAAGCACCTGTGATCTTCTTCTTCTTGGCGTTCGCTCTACACGACCACTCCAGCATCCGCGATGAAAGTTTTGGTCCTCCGTAAGTCGTCAACATCTCCATACAGTTTCTGCTGGATTGTTGCACCTTGTGGCCACGTTGCTTCTCTCTCCTGGTCGTATCGTTTACATCGTTGGAGGATGTGCTCTGCAGTCTGGTCCTCTTCTCCGCAGGGACATATTGGTGATGGCACCAATTTATACTTCCTACACATGTGTGCATTCAGTCTGTTATGCCCTGAGCGTAGCCTCACCATCACCACCTGCTCTGGTCTGTTTAACATGTGGTAGGCATCTGCTTCCTGTCTGGTCTTTGTGAGAGCCTTAATGATGGTGGCTTTCTCCTTGTATGTCACCTGGTTATCTGGTTGCTCTAACTGGGCTCCTAACCTAGCCAGCTTGTCAGCCTCCTCATTTCCGGGCACTCCACAGTGAGATGGTATCCACTGAAGGGCAACATTTCGGGAAGACCCAAGCTTGTTCACGGCTTGTGCTAGTTCAGGAATATTGTTGCTTTGCAGAGCCTCCAGAACTGATATTGCGTCTGTGAGAAAGACTACAGAGGTTACCTCTTCTGCTGAGTGTTCAACCAGAGAGACTGCCTTCATGAGCGCTTCAGTCTCTGCTCTGTAGTTGCTACAGTATTTCCCAGTGCCAATGTAATGGGCTGATTTCTGGCCTGACGGGAATGTTATATGAATACCAGCGCCTCCATCCTTAATAGCTCTAGTGGCTGACCCATCTGTATATACATGGGTCCACCTGTCTAAAGGATAGTCTGCGTAGATAGTCGCAAGTGTCAGACTTCTACGGATGGTCTCATTTTCTTGTTTGCCCACGTCAAGTCCAGGAATAGCAAGTGCCACTTTCACTGCAGACAGGTCATTGGCTGTAGGGTTGGTGATGTCTGCTCGACCCAAGGGAATTGTCTGTATGTTTAGTTCAGAGGCGTACTCTCTATTCAGCTTCTTTGCTTCATGTACAAAGCTGGAGCGCTTAAGGCGGTTCTTGGTGAATCCCTCAAGCCTGTTCCTCATGGGGTGATCTGGGAGCGACTTGTACTTGTTTGTCTGGAGAAGGACTTTGGTTTGTCTTCTTTCATGAAGTGGTTGGATTCCAGTCAGTTTCTCCATGAAGGCTGCCGGCAAACAAGAAGGTCCTTAAATGGAACTGTGGCCGTTTACTGTAACCCAGCCCACTATCCTGATGAACGGGATTTACCTCTTCCAGAGAATATGCATGTAGCAGTGGGATTTCATCCCAAACATGCCAAACCTAGTTCAGCAAGGATTGAAGAAGAAGCCGAGTTGTTCTGTAGACTGGTACGATCAACGAGAGTAAAGGCTTTCGGTGAAGTGGGTCTGGACCACAGTGAGCCCATGACGTACTGGTCTTATCAAGTGGATCTTCCCCAAAGATTGTTGCCAGCGTTGGAAGACAGACATGTGCTAGTGTTGCACTGTAGAAGGATGAGGGGAGATTGTAGCATGGAAGCTTAACTTCCTGAAGAGGAATGTAAGGACCAATCAGCCCATCCATCTTCATTGCTTCACTGGGAACCAGTATGAGGTGAAAAGATCGCTAGAAGATTTTCCGAGGACTTTCTTTGGGTTTACTTCACTAGTTGAGTCTTTCAGACCCGATCAGATGGAGGCTCTTCTGTCCATCGATCAGAATCGGCTGTTGCTCGAGTAGCACTCTTCATACTTCGCTCCTAGAGGATTTCAGGTCTCACCACAGCATTTACTTTATTATGCAGCATGTAGCAGTGGGATTTCATCCCAAACATGCCAAGCCTAGTTCAGCAAGGATTGAAGAAGAAGCCGAGTTGTTTTGTAGACTGGTACGATCAACGAGAGTAAAGGCTTTCGGTGAAGTGGGTCTGGACCACAGTGAGCCCATGACGTGCTGGTCTTATCAAGTGGATCTTCCCCAAAGATTGTTGCCAGCTTTGGAAGACAGACATGTTCTAGTGTTGCACTGTAGAAGGATGAGGGGAGATTGTAGCATGGAAGCTTAACTTCCTGAAGAGGAATGTAAGGACCAATCAGCCCATCCATCTTCATTGCTTCACTGGGAACCAGTATGTGGTGAAAAGATTGCTAGAAGATTTTCCAAGGACTTTCTTTGGGTTTACTTCACTAGTTGAGTCTTTCAGACCCGATCAGATGGAGGCTCTTCTGTCCATCGATCAGAATCGGCTGTTGCTCGAGTAGGACTCTTCACACTTCGCTCCTAGAGGATTTCAGGTCTCATCACAGCATTTACTTTACTATGCAGCGGAGGCCCTGTCAAACCATCTTCAAATGCCAGTCTAGAGAGCTTTGGTGAGATTACGACAGTCAATGCCCAGCATATTTACAATGATCAGTTACCACGTAACACTTAGGTCAGTCTGTTACAGCAAAGACTTTGAGTCTTTTGATCTTCCTTCAGTGACTTTCAATCAAGTGATGTCGGACTTTCAGTCTGATCCGGTACAGAAGATTTTCAGTATTTAATTTAATGTAAATGACTTTCAGTCATGACAGGTTTTAAAGAACAATCATGTTACTTGCAGTAACACTTAGGATATCAATTCAGTGGTTTTCAGCCACACTAAAGGTAAGTTTTGCATATGACTTTCAGTCAAATGTACCAGATAGTGATTTCCAGCCTAACTCCAGTACTTCAGTAAAGACCCGTCCAAAACCTTCAAAATAAAGTTGGGAGGAGTGTTGTGATCTATACAGTGTTGCGATCTAAGCAGTAGATGCCCATATTGTACAGTAGGGGTTTTTGTGACGGAAACGGTGGCGGGAAATTATTAGCGCACATTTACAATATTGCTGCACGATTGAAAGCTGCGTTCGACGAATTTCATCTTTAACCGAAGGTCAACGCACGCGTGCACGATGAAGCACGTATTATGGAGTGCGTCGGCGAACCATGAGATGAGTTGGTCGATGTAGGACGCTTTAGCATACCCTGCAACTTGCAATTAAACCTGCTAATATATATACTCACCAAAAAAGCAGTGTTCACCTTTCTACCTCTAAATTAATTTTTTTGTAAAAGATATTTAAAAAAAACTAAAATTCTTTTTTTGAACAAACCTTCATTCCTGCAATCATTACAAAGAAATAAAATGTCTTTGAAGATCTGCAGGCACAACTTAGTTATCTTTCCCTTTGTTATAATAACGGCTTTAGTAAAAGTGTTATTAAGTTTATCACAAGTATGTGTGTGAAAGCGAAACGTTTTTCCGGATCAAGCCGGAGCAAGGATTATGACGTAATACTTAATCTTGTCTGGTATGGTTAATCCCTGTCAAGTGTTTGTTAAGTGGATTGACGCAATAATTAAGTAAAAGTTAATCCTGTCTGGTGTATTTAATGCCTGTAAAGTGTTTGTTAAGTGGATTGACGCAATAATTAATATAAACAAATAAAGGAAGACAAACTCGAATATTTCACTACGCGTTTCGAGTTTATTTGACTCTTCTTCAGGTGAATGTTATTGTATCAACATCTCTTACAAACAATGTCTTATTTTGGCGTAAATAATGATGTAATTTTATATACTAAACAAACGTCACCATTTGGCGTAAAAAAGACGTCACATAGCAATATAAACGACGTCAACTTTGGCGCAAAAAGAAGTTGCACATTATTTGGCACAAGCAATAATAAAAAAAATTAAAATAAAGGAAACATATATAAAATCACAGGATTCCCTTCGCCAAAAGTAATATAATGTTGATAAAAATAGGAATACATTAAATTTATGTAATAAGTACAGGATCTTATAGATTCAAAAGTCACTGGTAGAAAAAAATGCATACAAAGCACAATGTACAATGGATTCCAGTAACAACTGTACATAAATAATTTCTATAAAATGTAAGGCAGATAATAAATTCATAATTTCATCTATATTGTAAATAATTGTAGAGACTTAATAAAGGGAAATTACTGGTAGATAAAAAACACCCTTAATTACCTACATAATCAGCACCGTTAAACCTTTTCATGATAAGCCATACAATATTTTAGAATTTAGACCCTGTGGAAAAACTGTTCCCAATTTATGAATCCAGTAAGTTTCCTTCATAAGTCTCTCCATATTATTATGAACTTTATCAATACACATGAAACTAAAGTCATTTAGACTGTGATTATTTTGGTTGAAATGGGAAGCAACCAGTGTAGAAAATGCAGGATCTATATAGCTATTGATATCAAAACGGTGATTGTTCATACGCTTAGACACTTTTTGACTGGTCTGGCCAACATATTGCATATTGCATTTTTTACAAGTTATTAAATAAATTACATCTGAACTTGTACAATCAGTATTATGATTTAATTTAAATTCTGTATGATACTGAGAGCTAGTGAAACTATCACTTTCAATGATGTTAGAGCAGTGAGAACATCTAGGACGGTTGCATTTAACAGATGTATATTTAACATTGTTCTGAGGTTGAAAAGTAGTTTTTACAAGAATGTCCTTAATGTTCTTTGGGCAATAATTAAGTAATAGTTAATCCTGTTTGGTGTATTTAATCCCTGTAAAGTTTTTGTTAAGTGGATTGAGGTAATACTTAATCCGTGTTAAGTGTGATTTAGTGTATCACAAGTATGTATGAGTGTCCTTAAGTGCAAGTCTGTCTGTCAACTGGGCCCTAGACAAATTATCACGTTTGTCATTAATTCTTATCCTTGAATAATACGAGTTTCTTATTGTTATAAATCATTAACATTATGCTCCACCTTTTATTCATTTAATACATATAAGTGCACAATAATCAAACATGTAAACATGATAATTTTTTATTTACTTGTCATTTTTTCACTAAACTATCAAAAAGCGACACCCTTTCAGAATCATAAGCGAATGAAAACTTAGGATTCAGTGTCATGACAACATTTTTGATTTTTGTTAAATGCTATAATTTTATAACTTTAAAGACATTACTACAGAAATCATCTATGTGCAGACAACAGCAATTATAATAACTAAATAAAAAGAGAAAAGACGTCTTGATTTTAAGGAAATTGAGAATTAAATTGAAAGGACTTTTGCATGAATATACTGAAGTAATGTATAGTATTTTATTTCAAATTTACGTATTTATCATTTGCATCTACTCCAAACAGAAATGATCAATTCCTTACATCAGTATAATCAATGTTAGATACATTTGTTAAAATGTGCGCGCTTGACATTAATGTGAAATTGCAAATATTACAGAGAATTTAGCTTTTATTTTCTTCTTTTTTAGAAATAAAATGGAATATCAAATGTGTGGGAAGATGTTTTTCAATGCATGGAGCCGGGACAGGCACTTTTCTTCTATGCATGGCAACCAGAAATTTACTTGCGACAAATTCGGAAAAACTAATTTAAAAAGACATCAAAAATCAACTTGCACTAACCATCATCAACAACAGCAACAACAACATCACATCAGTCACCATCAGCAGCTGCAATATTATCGTCAGCAGCAACAACAAAATTATCAACAGCAAAACCAACCGTCGTTGCATGAACAGCAACAGCATGAACAACAACAACAGCAAAACCATCATCAAATCCAACCGGCGTTGCATGAACAGTAACATATTGATAATCAACAACAACAACTGGAACAACGACAACTGCAAACTAATCACCATCAAAACCAAGCAGCGTTGCACGAACAGCAACAGCAGCAACAACAACAGCACAAACATGAGAAGCAACATCAGGATCAACCACAACAACTGGACCAACAACAAACAACACCGCCACAAGAAGAACAACAACACTACCGAACAACTAAACAATTTGCTATAAATATTGGACTAACAACCGTCACAATTTTTCCTAATGAATTAGATAAGTATGATTTACTTATATTTTTTACCAGCACTAAAAACAAAATTATTGAAATTATTAGGAATGATTTAAATAAAGAAAGAGGTGTCAAATTCAATCTCAATGTTCAGGTCAAATTTTATAAATAAAAAGACGGTAAAAAAAATTCTATTCTTCGCCGCATTTTAGGGCAAAAATCAAATTGTTCTCCCTTATGACAAAGAAATTGATTTGTCAGAAGCTCACCAGAAAAAATTCCAGTCTTTCGAAACTTTCGTGCGTGAAGTGTCGGGGTGATTTCTGGATGAAATTTTGAAAATGGATGTAAATATTGCGCACTACGTTACTTTACAGGGACGTAGCTACATCCCGACTCCTCCCGTGTTGAGACAGAAAAATTGTATAATCAATGTTCAAAACGATGATAACTAGTGTTTTCTATGGGCAGTATTATCGGCCTTTAAACAATTTGATCAACACTCGTACAGAGTTTCGTATCCCGTTCAAATTCAACTGATACCAACAATTAAAATGCAGAATGACATCTCCATTAATATGGATATGATGATTGTGAAGTATTTCCATTACGCATTTCAAATGTTGATCATCCCACTAAAATTGACTTGTTGCTCTTGCGGGATGGTGACAAATCTCATTATGTTTGGATAAAAAACTTGAGCCGATTTCTCAGTCATTTAACCAAACATGATGGGGCCGCATATTACTGTCCATATTGTCTTCATCGTTTCAGTAAAAAAAATCTCTGTTAAATGAACATGTTGTTTTGTGTAAAAAACACGAAGCTCAAAAAATAAAAATGCCCGATGAAAAGAGCGACATCTTGTGTTTCAAAAATTTAAATATCAGTTGAAAAACCATTTAGGATTTATGCCGATTTCGAGTGTTTTCTCGAGTCAATGCGAATACTTCTGCATCAACCCTCACGCACAGGCAAGTACCTTCCGGGTTTTGTTATATGGTGATAAGTGAAGAGGAGGATTACTGTAAACCTCCTGTGGTTTACAGTGATCCGGATGTCATAAAGCATTTCATCGAGTGTCTCATGACGGAAAGGGTAATTGGTCACAAATTTAAGCAACAGTGGAGGGCTGTCACGGTTTAAGCACCTCGTCAAACACACTTAAGAAGGTAAGGCGAGCATGCTTTTATGCAAGGGCGTCTTTTGTTACGAGTACATTACAGGTCCCAAGAAGATGCTCACGAAAAGCTTGCCTCCTAGAGAAGCGTTTTATAGTTCTCTGACAGAGGAAACAGTGTCGGAAGAGGACTATCAATATGCTCAGGAGATGTGGCGGGCTTTTGATGTGCAAACTCTAGGGGAATATCATGATCTCTACATCAAGTGTGATACGCTCCTGTTGGTGGATGTTTTTGATGCCTCCAGAGAGATTTGCTTTACCAATTACGGTCTCGACTGTCTACATTTCACTACTTTACCTTCCATGTCGTAGCAAGCTTGTTTGAAAATGATTGGGGATCGATTGGAACACCTCACAGACCCCACTATGTATAACTTTTGCGAAGATATGATGAGAGGCGGAATAAGCTTCATCAATCTTCGTCACTGTCAAGCTAATAACAAGTACATGCCCAACTATGACCCCGAAAAAGTTTCATTGTCTACCTCGACGCTAACAATCTGTACGGGTATGCCATGTCCGAGGCCCTGCCCGTGGGCGATTTCCAATGGTTAACAGAGGAACAGGTTAAACACTTTGATTTGAGTCGAACAACTAATTACACAGTGACAGGCTTTATCCTTGATGTCGACCTGGCCTATCCTCCTGAAATCCATAATGCCCATAACTCCTAGCCCTTATGCCCAGAAAGATTGACAGTGAATGATTCCATGCTGTCCGACTACTCGAAGACTCTATCAATCGTTGTTTCCCGAAAAGTTCAAGGAGTCTGTGAAACCTTTTTGTGTATAAATCCACACCAAAACTCATCCACAATTTAATGGACAATACAAATTACATCCTTCACGGAAAAAATTTGCTTCTGTACCTTAAATTGGGGATGAAGCTGATACGCATAAACAGAGTTCTGACCTTTGCCCAGAAACCCTGGATCAAACAGAACATTAATTTCAACACCGTTATGAGAAAGAATGCTAAAAACGCTTTCGAAAAGGACTTCTTCAAATTGTCAAATAACGCCATTATCGGCAAAAATTTGGAAAACGTTCGTAAGAACCAAAGAGTGGAGCTAATCTCCATTTCAGAGGAACGAAAAATGAATAAACTCATAGCCTCCCCCGCATTCAAATCCTTCCAAATCTTCAATGAACATTTGGCGGCCATTCATATGTTAAAAACGAAAGTCAAATTGAATAGACCTGTGTATTGCGGGGTGTCTATTCTTGACATTTCAAAAGGCTCATGTATAATTTTCATTACGATGTCATGAAGCCAGTGTACGGTGACAAAGTAGAAGTCACAGATAGTTTGTGTTATTTCATTAAGACATACGGTCTGTATATGGATTTTGCCACAAAATTCCCAGACGTTTTAGACTTTCGGATTACCCTAAACACATCCTCTTTATAGCGTCAAAAACAAAAAAGAAACTGGGGTAATTTAAAGAAGAACACAACACGCACATTGTGCGTTTGTAGGACTGAAATCAAAAATGTACAGTATTTTGGCCGAAGATGGGGAGTAGAAAACTGCAAAGGGGATCAAAAAGAGTGTTATCAAGAAATCTCTCTCCCATCAACGCTATAAAGAGACTTTGTTTGGGGAAAAATCTTTCGTGTACATGACCCAAATTAGAAGTCATTCGCATCATTCTTCAAAAACTGAACTTTCGCCTTTCGATAAGCGCTACATTTTCGATGACAAGGTGTCGACATTGGCATACGGGCATTTTAAACTCGAACAAGTCAAATCATTGTTTATTTCCATTTATTACCAAAATATTTTGTTTTGAATATGTATTTTTGCTCCGTGTTTACAGAATAATGACAAAACTGCAAAATTGCAATGAATTAAAATACATTATTTATATCTTCAATCGATTGCATAAGAAATATATTTTACTTTGCATGCATATTCTTTCCCGATGAGCTTCGGGATTTCGCGAACTTGTTATTTCCTTTCAAGGATCCCTATGGTAGGCTCCGAGTTGCTAGTGCGGACTGTAGTCCCATGATTTTGTCATCATTGGACCCTCCGGAGGATTGGTCATCGGTAAGACTGGCTCAAAATGTTCCCATACACATACACATATTTCTCGGTCAATTATGGAGTGATCCTGTTCACCGAGTCCCCAAAAGAGAGACTGTTTAATGTCCCTAGGGACTGTCCCCACGTGTAGTCTTGCAGAACAAAATCCTTCCTGTATGAACCCTAGTCCTTAAATAGAAGAAAACGGGACATACGCAGATAGTTAAATAACCCATCAACTTTCATTCTCTAGAAATGACATTTGAAACGCTAAAGGTAATAATCAAAAGCAAACAAAATAGGGACATCTGACCGATGTGTCTGGTTGATTGCCCGGCAACAAAATCTTGCACGTGGTCATCAGCTTTGACCTGGATGATGATTTCAAGGATATGTTGCCAGAGACCCACGGAAGAGAACCAAGCAGTCAGGTTTGTAAAACCAAAACCCACCGCAGAAGGCCCCAGACGGCGGTCGCGTCAGGTGAACCAACGATAAACAACCGGTATCGGCAGTCACAGGTCCACTAAATTAGGTGAAATCTTGGACATCGATCCCCGCGGTACCACCATTACTTAAATATTCGACGAGCTATGGAGTGTGGCCTGGCCCTTTTATGGCCATTGTCTTTTTCCTAACGTCTCTATCTTTCTAAATTATCTTGTTCAGGACTTAGTATACTGCATCTATGAAAACTCACTTTAGTATAGATTATAACCATTTTGTGTTAGCTTTATATTGAGAAAACCACAGATAAAATAAATCAAAACACGATAGTTAAGTTTAAAGTAAATGAAATATTTTTTAGAATGATCACTGTCGTTTGCGTGATAAAATGACCTGGAGTATTTGCTTGACCTATCAGACACACTTTTGCACGATTTAAAAACATACAATATTCACGCAACCAATCGAGGACCGATCCCTACCAGTAAGCGATACATGCATCCCCACCTCGCCGGAAGAGACCCAGCACTGCGGAGTCGGTATGAATTTCAACGCACAGACTGTAAGTAATCTTTCTTTTAACAGTGTCCAGTCCTCACAATTCCACAGATTACCGAAACTTACACTGCCTACGTTTGATGGCAATATACTCGAGTGGCAAAAGTTCTGGGACTCTTTTGAAGCCACTGTCCACCTTAACATTAATTTAACCGAAGTGCAGAAGTTCAGCAACTTGTTTCAGATGCTGCTAGAACAATAGATGGTTTTGCTCTTACAACAGTGTACAGTCCTCACAATTCCACAGATTACCGAAACTTACACTGCCTACGTTTGATGGCAATATACTCGAGTGGCAAAAGTTCTGGGACTCTTTTGAAGCCACTGTCCACCTTAACATTAATTTAACCGAAGTGCAGAAGTTCAGCAACTTGTTTCAGATGCTGCTAGAACAATAGATGGTTTTGCTCTTACAAATGCAAACTATGCCCGAGCTCTAGAACTGTTGAAATCTAGATATGGCCAACAGCATAAAATAATTCACGCAACTATGCAGGCTCTACTGCAAATTTCCCCACCCACTAGTTCCTTGCATAGCCTACGCAATTTATATGACAAGATGGAGACCTACATCCGAGGTTTGGAGTCTATAGGACAGTACCAAGACACATACGGTAGCCTATTAGTACCTACAATATTAGATAAACTTCCGACAGATATTAGGCGTAGTTTGGCTCGTTGTAATGGAAACAACAGTTGGCAGTTGAATGATTTAAGAAAGGCTATAGGTCGTGAGATAGACATATTAGAAGCGGGCGAGGGTGTGGGCGAATTTAGATCGGACCATCATATGACCGCATCTTTCTTCACCGGAAGTAGAACCAAGGCCAGGAATCAACCATGGCATACGCATAACACGACACAAAACCAACGACCCGAAATTAAGTGTGCATTTTGTGATATGCCGCATTCCGCGATAGACTGTCAGAGATACGCTGACGCTGCATCCAGAAATGAAGTCATGAAACACCGGAAGTTATGTTTCAACTGCCTGGGAAAGTCTCAAGCTGCCCTTCTCGACGCCGATGCCAGAAATGCAGTAAGAAGCATCATACCAGTATATGTCAGAGCCATGCCACACAGCAGCCGTCTGTATCATCTGCACCGGAAGTCCACCAGCCTGGCACAGCAGTACTTCATTCAATCACAAACCAGAAACCAAATGCAGTGCTGCTTAAGACAGCTATGTCGACTGTTTGTTCGAATAACGCCAGCGCAGATGCAGCCATTTTACTAGACGAAGGTTCACACAGGTCATTTATTACAGAAGAACTAGCGACCACACTACAATTACAAAGATCTGGCATAGAAACAATCAGCCTGTCAACCTTCGGAGGTACTAGAGACGCCGTGCAACATCTAGAGAAAGGTACTGTTTATTTTGTGACAGAAACGAGGCATAAAATACCATTAAACGTGCTCATAGTACCCACTATTGCGAGAGCAGTAACCAACGTCAACACCCCCGGCCTTGCATCTCTACCGCATCTGCGTGGACTCAAACTTGCCCACCCTGTCAGTGATACCGAAACTTTTATTATTTCGCTACTCATTGGTGCCGATCATTACTGGGACATCGTAGAGGACTACGTTATTCGAGGAAATGGGCCTACCGCCGTAAGATCGAAACTGGGGTACCTGCTATCCGGTCCAATATCGGGTGTTAAGAAAGATAATCACGTAAGCAGTTTCAATTTGATTACCTCCCCTGCAACAACAGGCATTGACTTAGAGAAATTCTGGAATTTAGAAAGCATAGGAATAAAGTCGCCCGAAAGTAGTGAGACTAAGCCGAATGTAGATCTTCAACACTACCAAGAGTCAGCTATAGAGTATACAGACGGACGATATATCGCTGCGTTGCCATGGAAAAAAGACCACCAACCGCTTCCATCGAACTACAGTATTGCACATAGCAGAACTTTGAACACAATCAAAAGGCTTCGTAATGAACCGGAAACGCTACAGCAATACAGTGATATCATAGCCGAACAAGAACGTAAAGGATATATAGAAAAGGTTCCAAATGCTAAACCAGAACAGGGACACTATATACCCCACCATTTCGTGAAAACGGTATCCTCAACTACACCTATAAGAATAGTGTATGGCTGCAGCTGTAAGCAGTCACGTGATCAGCTAAGCCTCAACGACGAGTCAACACCACCAATACTCAATGACATAACAACTCTCCTGGTTAGGTTCCGCCTTCATAAGTAAGTCGCAACAACCGACATTGAAAAGGCGTTCCTCCACGTTATGCTTCACGAAAAGGACCGAGACTTCACGCGATTTCTGTGGTTATCTGATCCCAACAATCCAGACAGTGAACTTGAAACATATCGTTTTAGATCGGCATTATTTGGCGCAACGTGCTCACCCTTTATGCTCAATGCCACTTTACTCAAGCATCTACAACTTCACAAACATGTTCCCGCAGCAGGTGTGATCGAACGAGATCTCTACGTGGACAATGTCGTATCAAGCTTTGAAAATGAGGAAGAAATGTTGGCACACTACAAAGAATACCGCGCACTAATAGCGTCTGCAGGCATGAATCTTCGTTCTTGGGCATCAAACAGCGCCACCTTAAGACAGGCTGCAGCAGACGACAACGTGATGGACACTGATGACGTCACAAAGGTTCTGGGTTTACTTTGGCAATCAAAAACAGATTCTATGTCTTTCACGCGAAGAGAAATACCATCATTAGAGCGGGTCACGAAAAGAATCATTTTGAAGTTCACTTCACAAATTTTCGATCCACTTGGGTTGTTAGGGCCAGTAACCGTGCGTGCAAAACTGCTCATGCAAGATCTGTGAAAAAGTAAAGTTGATTGGGACGCGCCGCTTTCAGACGATCTACAGAAAACATGGAACAACCTTGCAGAGGACATTAACACTGTCACTACCATAGAATTTCAGAGACAGTTATTGAAGAGTCAGAGCTACACAGAGCACGAGAAACCGACATATCTGCACGTGTTTGTTGACGCGAGCACACACTCATACGGTGCAGCAGCTTACATTTGCAATGACGTCGAGTCGAGGTTGGTTATGTCAAGAAACCGAGTTGCCCCATTAAAGACGTTAACCATACCGCAACTCGAACTTATGGCCGCTTTGGTTGGCATTAGACTGGCTACGCACTTGCAAGATACGTTGAAGACAACGCATACAACGTTCTGGTCTGATAGCCAAATCGTACTTCATTGGCTTTCTACTTCGAAACCGCTGAAGCGATTTGTCATCAATCGTGTAACAGAGATCCGCACACTCACTGACGTCAGCAGCTGGCTATACTGTCCTACACATGACAACCCAGCCGATCTTGTAACACGAGGCATAGGTTTAAGCAAGTTTTTACAAAACGACCTTTGGTTTAAGGGACCAGCTTGGTTATGCTACCCTAAAAAGTGGCCCACCTGGAAAGGGAGCAGCCTTGTACTTCCGACGCTAGCCGAGGAAGAGAAGACGCAGTCAACTTCCGGCACGAAAACGGAAACCAGTGTTATCGTTCCCGTCATTGATTTTGGTCGACATAGTCGATATAGCAAATATTTGAGAATCACAGCTTACATCATGAGATTTGCATTGAACTGCAAGAAACAACGCAATGACCGGAAATTCGGACCACTGACTGTACGTGATCTCGAGCAAGCAGAGAAAGTGATTATACGCCACTGTCAGCGCTTGGCTTTCCCGGAAGTGATGTCAGAGTTAAGGCTACATCGCAAAACACAACCGCTGATTCGACAGTTGAGTTTGTATCTTGATCCGGAGTGCCTGATCCGTTGCGGCGGAAGAACAAAAAACTCCCCTGTTGAGAATGATGCAAAGTTTCCATTACTGCTACCCAAGAAACACCTGTTGACCTGCTTGATCGTCCGAGACGCCCACCATCGCAACAAACATTCTGGTGTAAATAGTACCGCCACGTTACTACGTCAGAAATACTGGATTCCAGCTATGAGACAATACATCCAGTCAGTCATCCGGAAATGTGCAACTTGTCGCAAAGTTCAAGGAAGACCGTACAACGCCCCTGACCCACCCCTACTGCCAACAGTAAGATTAACAGAGGCACCACCTTTCACCTGTAACCGGCGTCGACTTTACTGGAGCCCTCTTCATCCGGCAACCCGACCGAAAAGAAGAAAAGGTGTACATATGCTTGTTCACTTGCGCAAATACCAGAGCAGTACATCTTGAATTTGTAACCAGTCTATCAGAGGAAGCTTTCATACATGCATTTCGAAGGTTCGCCAGCAGGAAGTCGTTACCAAAGACGGTCATTTCTGATAACGCCACCACATTTCAAGCGGCATCAAACCATCTGAAAAAGTTGTTTGAGTCGGAGTCAGTAAAAGCTACTTTCAGCGACATGGGAGTGGACTGGCAGTTCATACCCAAAAAGCGCCATGGTATGGCGGCTTCTGGGAAAGGCTTATAGGGATCACTAAAACGGCACTCAAGAAAACTTTGGGACGTGCCTATGTGAATCTAGACACCCTACACACAGTGATCACTTAGATAGAAGCGCTAATCAACGACCGACCTTTGACATTTGTGTCGGTGAGTATTGAAGACGGGGAGCCGCTCACGCCATCTCATCTGCTACATGGACGCCGGCTTACATCACTTCCCCACAGCAACACGCTAGCAACAGGAAACGTAACGTCAACCAGAGCTGTTATACAAAATCGCGCTAAACGTTTACGACACTTGATTGAGCAGTACTGGAGTCGATGGAGGTCGGAGTACTTGACTTCACTACGCGAATTCCACCGAAAATCAGGAAAAAAACCCATAACAATATCCCCTGGTTAGGTAGTACTGGTGCACGACGACACGAGCAGGTCATCATGGAAACTTGCCGTTATAGAAGAGACGCTTCCGGGACGTGATGGTTTAGTACGTGCTGCCGGAATTCGAACTCAGAATGGACAGTGTACAACAAGACCAATAGTGAAACTGTATCCATTGGAAGTGCTTAGTGACTCTTAATTTCGTAAATAATCAGTGATCAAGCCAAATGCCTGACGGACAGATTTGAGACATTATTTATGGTGATTTAAAAAGTGTTGCGTACTATACAATGAACTCATTACTTTTACTCAATTTTGAATACAAATAGAGATGAGTATTTTAAATGATTTTGGGATGTTTTTAAAACGCATAATTCTACATGAACAAACACGGATTTTTCAGTTTTGTGAAACCAGAGACTTTGAGAATTAGGCCTTACTTTTGGTATACAAACATATCTTATAGACAAGTTTATGCTGTTAGATGTCAACTGTGTTCTTTTTGCCAGTGGTGGGAACCACTGGCAATAAAATGACAATCCGAAAGCTCATACCTTTCAGCAGGTGCGCTCAAATATAAAAAGTCGCAGCACAGCTTTCGGTAGACGTCAGGAAAGAGTTCCAAAAGCAATTATAGAAACGAGAAAAATCAGTTGTAGACGATCATTTTAATTGATTGCTGATAAAGAAGGATCAGTTATGTTACTCAATAAAAGCAACAAAGGCGCACTTTTACCGATTAATTGATTAAATAAACTGCGTATGTGTTAGCCATTCACAATGACGTCAAATGGGGGTGTGTCAAATGGCGCATGTTCTGAACGCATACTCGTTGCAAGAACTTTGAAGTAAATATACTTCTTTCTTTCTGCTTTATTTAAAAATATACTGTGTCGATAGTTTTACGGATTGTTACGTAACACGTACGGGGTTTAGCCCAAACTACACACAACTGCAGTGACCTCCCTTCGATTGCGTTTCCCCAAAGTATTGAACAATGTCAACGTCGAAGATTTTACTTGAACAAATAGCCAATGTTTTGTGCGTATTTAAATTGAGGCACACACGACAATGATGCAAAATGTGTTTTTTCGGAAGTGGAACTAACATGGGAGATATTTCGTGAAATCCTGAACGGATTAATCATTACAAATAAACAAAGGCATTGACAACAAAAATTTGATTACAGTGTAATTTCCGAAAGGACAAGACGTTTCTTTAACTGTTTCAACTGTATCCCAAAAATTGTGTGTGTGTGCAGTCATTGTATGCAAAAATATGCAATCATCTTTACTTACAAAGTTTGCATATTGTGCATTTAATGATTTGTATTAAACCAGCTGCTTGAGAACACATCTACATGTAGTCAGGTAGTTATTGTTTACATTTTCTCAGTGATGATTTAAAGGTAGACACCTCGACTGTTTCACACCGGCAGTTACACCGTCTTAACAAGGTAAATAGTTCTTGTTGTTTCTCACAAGATTAGATGAAATTGAAACTTTAACTTCCAAACTTGTCTCAATGATATAAGGACAATATGTTATAGCCCAGATTGAAGAACTTAACGGCCCAGGACATGCAGACTGTACGGTCCAGATTTACAGACAATATTCCCAGGAGTTCAAGACCATATGGCCAAGCTTTGAGACCATGTGGCCCAGATATATATAATTAGCAGGTCTCCGATATGAAATCATATAATGCAGCATCTATAATTTTGGAAAAGTTATAAATTTTGTTGCCCAAAATTGTTGCAATTTATTTGTTGTTTTTTTAATACAACCACTTCAAACACAAATTTTAGAAACCAGCATTTTTAATTTTTAAATAACCTTGTTATCGCTAGGTAATTATGGAAGGATAAATTTATGACAATTACATGACATATCTGCCACACTGAATTAAACTTGCCAATTTCTGACTTGATTTTCACAACTCTTTTCACAAGCAAAGGACAGTCACCAGCTCATTAGGTTGGGCCAGTATTCAGTTTGTGAAGAAAAATACATACCTAAAAGAAAATAATAATACTTATAGACCAAGGGTTCCTCTATGTGCTTAATCTGAAGGGTCATTTTCATCATATTCACAGCAAGACCTTGTAGCAAATTAGTGTACAGCCCATAACTTTTTTATTTGAAGTTGGATTTTAAAATTATTTCAAAGAAAATAATAATACTTATAGACCAAGGGTTCCTCTGAGTGCTTAATCTGAAGAGTCATTTCCATCATATTCACAGCATGACCTCCTAGCAACATCATGTCCGGCCCATAACTTTCTTATTCAGCTAAAATCCCATGGGTCAAAATAAGGCTTTCTGGAATTTTCAATGGTCAAAGGGTCATCTCCCGGGTCAAATTTTTTAATGAAACCCCTAATCTGCATTTACTAAGGTATATTAAATGAAATAGCTTTAAGATGTAGAGTAACTTCTAAAATAGATTTTAGTTGAAGATGATAATATTTATTAAACAGTTATTCATGTCATTTATAGGGGCATAACTAAAATGGTTGATCAAGAGCCCCTTTCTGCCGTAATATGTATGCCTTTTATCGCATGTGCATCTAGTCTAGATCCAGACCAGACAGAACATTCATGTACATCTGGTTCAGAAATACCGTTACGAATCTAAAAGTGAACAGTGCAGATCCTGATCAGATAGCACAGAGGTGATAGGTGATCTAGATCTACCCTGTTTGCTGATGCCATAAAGGGGCATATATGTAGTAAAGGGTTTAAGTTTTAGACATAAATTATTATGCATAAGTCAGTATAAAGGGACCAACATGGATACAGCTTGTATGCCATGTGTGACAAGGTTTGACCATATCAACTTGCATATTATTAGTTGAGGTTGAGCAGATTCTGTTCATTTTTATGGCTTTATGCTCCCCGAAGAAATTCGGGGGAGCATATAGTCGATGGGTTGTATGTCCGCCTGTCAGTCCATACATCCCGCATTCATGTCTGGCACATAACTTGAAGTCGGATATGACGTGTTGCGCGCAACATTTGGGTTACTACCTTCAAGGTCAAGGTCACAGCATGACCTTGTAGCAAATTAGTGTCCGGCCAATAAATTTTTTATTTGAAGTCGGATTTTAAAATTATTTCACAGAATTGATCATCATAGTGAGAAGACTTGTCACGCACAACATTTAGGTTGCTACCCTTAAGGTCAAAGTCAAAGCATGACCCTGTAGCCACATCTTGTTCGGCCCATGACTTTCTTATTTGTATTCAGAATTTTAAATTATTTCACAGAAATGATCACCATATTGAGATGATGTGTCATGCTCATTTGGGTCTCTACCTTGAACGTAAATGTCACAGTTTGACCTTGCAGCAAAATTGTGTCTGGTCCGTAACTTTATTATTTATAGTTGGATTTTAAAATTGTCTGATTTCATAGCACTACACCATTTTCAATATTCACTCAATAGTTATACAACTAATCCTTTTTATGACAAAGAACCCATTCGGGGAGCATCATCCATCTTCGACGGTCTCTTGTTGGATCTTTTAGGTAAATGTACTTTCTGACCAAGATTCAGAGTGTAGGTTCAGATCAGATGGATGTGGCACATGCATCAAAAAAGGTTGAACAGTTGGGGAAAGGTGTCTGTAAAGGACTCAAGCTTATGAATATAAACAGCCCCTTTATCTTACATAATTTTTAAGGTTCAAGCTTGGGCAGTAAATACCACCCTCAGTATTTAACGGGGTATTTACCGGCCTGGAAAATACTCCGCAAATTGGTAAATACTGGAAAATACTGGCAAATACACAGATGAGTTTTTTTGCCTTAAAATACTGCAGAAGTCTTAACTTAGTTGATTATTATTAATTTATTATCATAATAATAATTAAATTACTCAGATATTTTTCATTAAATTTCATATCAGGTGATCACTTTAAGCACTTAAAGTAAAAAAAAAATCTTAAAGAACTGTCTTTTTTTACTTAGAACCTAAAAATACAGCAAGTGAGAAAGTAATGCTGATCCACTTGTGCACCATTGACACTTATTGACTTACATGTAACAAGCAAGGCCATAAGGTCTTAACTATTAAAACAACATGTTTCATACATGGGGCCAGGGTCTATTGATTAAATAGACCCTGATGGGGCTGTAATAGCCAGGGGCAACAAAGGCAACAGCAGTGTCATAAATGACCTAAACAATTTGCCTAGGTGCAAGTAAATGGTTATGTATTGGTATGAATACAGAAGTGTTCTGTTACAGATACTTTAAGGGGAAAGAAGAGATTGCCTGGTAGACAGAGACTTCTTTGTATCTAACCTTATATGTTATTGTATTCATGTATATTTATTGTAAGTTGTGCTCATTACTTGTTTACAATTAAAATGTTTATCAACTAAAATGCTCACTCCATTATTGTTAATAATTGAATTTTGAAGTTGACACATGCTGACTATAAGGGATACATTGTTTTGTAAAAATTCCATGGATAGTCAATTCAAATGATCACTTTTTCAGCTTAAAATTATCCATATGAATGCTGATAATAGGTAATATTGTATAAATTCTAGGCTGATCGATTCAATCGACCAGTAATTGCCAGTATTTGCCAGTAAATACTGCCGGCATGGAAAATACTCATATTTGCTGGCATTTTGCCAACCCTGATAAGGTTTAACACTTTCTTAAATAATGGAAACATTAACATAATGCTGACTCCATGGGACACATTGTTATAAATGAAACCAAGTTCAAATAGCCTAAATCACAGGGTCCCTGTGTAATTACTATGAAAGTGGTAATAATCAAGTGAAATACAACAAAAAAGAAATAAGCTGAAATGAATATAATTTCGCTAATTGAAAGTGGAAAATTCAAATATGCTTGTGTCAAAGAGTAACTATGATTGACACAAAAATTTGTTATGCCTCTTTCATTTGCCAAAAGACTTTTATAAGACCTTTGGCATTGCTTCAAGTTGTGATGTATTGCTATAAAGCATGGCTAGGCAATGTGGGCAGTGGTGCATTTTGATCATGGTTTTTGGATTTGCCCTGTTCTGTTGCTTTTAATGTTCAATTTTTACATTAATTCCAATAGTTCTCATTAAATTACTTTATTTTCAATAGTTTGGCTAGTTTTATTATGTGTGGCTTCAACATTCTAATTTTCAGCAACACCTGAATTGGATATTTTTCAATGATTGTTCCCTGTTTATCTATCTGAAAGTTATTGTTTTACTTACAATGAAAAATTTACTGCAATTAAACTTATATTACACATATGCTATACAACATAGACAACCCACATTTTTGCAAGCATATGACTGCTCCCATAGGTCACATTCCACATTATGAATTTGTTTTATTTCCATAATGTTTACGCACCACTGGCTTTCAGCACTTTCAGTGCTTTGATTGTAATATATCCTAACATTTGTGGCCCCGGAGTGTCATGAATGTAACGTAACGTATTTATGGCGGGTAACGCAACGCCGCGCCGCTCCTTAAGCTATTATAACGTTGACGTCACTTATATATTTTGTTACTGTTTTTGATGTGACTTCACTTCAATAAAGGATACGAACCTGTACAAACGCTTTTCTTCCACTTTACCTTCTCGACAGACTAGTTGTTTTATTAATGAATTTTTGTGATTTTATTGATCACAAGCGGTAGAGAAAATTGAAAATCACTGACTGTTTCCTGAAACCCTAATTATAGCAAAGGGAAAGATAACAAAGTTGTGACTGTAGATTTGCAATGATAACAGAAATGCAAATTTGTTCACATATAGAATTTTTAGTTTTCAATTTCAAATTTCACAAAATTAATGAAAGGAAATTGGAGTATATATTTTTTATCATGCAGCTGTATTAAAATTGCAAAGACAGCATTGACCTGATATATTCAAGTGTTATCAGTCACTGACCGAAAACACTACTGGAAAACGCATTAATTTCGCGAGGTCAAAGTTTCGCGATTTTCGTCAAAAAAGGGGCAATTTTCTTTATTCGCGTATTCATAAATTCGCGACGTCGTCAGACTCGAAACCGAAAATATAAAAGTATAATTTATAACCATGATCACGATTTGATCGTAAAATACTTGCAAACGGTACAGATAAATGCCATTTTCCTTACTGAGATATAGAGCAATTAACTATCAATAAACATAATATTGTAATGCAAGCTGCCTTTTGTTAAGGTATGAAATATAACGAACAGCGCTAACAATAGCTATATCGTTTCCTGTATCAGAATAAATTACTCAAATATTAACATAATTCGAGGAAATAATCTTTTATGTTATTTGCCAAACTAATTTAAATAATTAAATCAAATAAATGAACGGTGGCCAAAAATGGAATTATATGTGGCGTTTGAAGTGATCAACAGTTCTATTTTAAGTTGCCTCTGTTCGGATAATTATTATCGGATATATCAAAACTCATCAAATATTCGCGATATTTATGAATTCGCGAGGCAGGCGATTCGCGAAAATTAGCGAAAATAAAACCAACGCGAATAAAACTAGTTCTACAGTATTTAAACTCCGCCAAATTTGACGGAATATTTTTTTCGAAAACCTTAGCCTTCCATCGCTATTTTTCTTTATCTCGCCTAAATATGCAAGCAATGATCGTATAAGTTCCCAAAATGAACAATCAACCCTTCTTACTGCTAGAGTCTATACGCGTTACATCCCCTCACTCTTACGACATGTGTAAGTATAACTGACGTTATTTTCGAAATCAGTATTTCGCATATTTTATAGATTTCATTAGACTAAAATGTGTTATAAATGTTTTTATTCTGTGCCGATGGATTTTAATAATGGATGACTGATGAATGATATAAATTTTATTTTAATTTTAAGAATAAACCTACTCCTTAAAATAATGGCGAGAAATCTGAATAAACGATACGGAAAACAGCAATTAGTCTCTCAAACTGGGTCTTTGTATGAGCTTGTTCCTCTTTAAGACGGTCGAGGAAGACATAAACATTTGGATGATGCTTGTCCACTATGGACTTAAATCGTCGGTGCCAACCTTCAAGTTTGTTATTTGTTCTTGGTTCTCCATAAAGAGTCCGTTGGAACGTCTTCTTAGGCCAGTATCCTCGAAGTTCAGCAGGGAAGTTGGTAAGTAACTCCTTAGTAAGGAGTCTTAATGGTCATTCTTTCGATTTTAATGATCGGTCTTTAATTCTAGCAACTGCTATTTGAACTTCTACCAGTGGCTGGTCAGGCCCATGATTATGCTCCGATTCTTTTAAATACCTTGTTTTTCAGACTTTGTAATTTCTAATTTTCATTGTCTTGATATAGTCATACATGTAATCCAATTTACCGAAACATCCAAACCTTTCATACTATAAAATCAATTTACCGATATTATTATATGTATATTGTACAATACCGCTGGTGTAGTTTGTTTTCGTGTCCATTCTGCTAGCATTCCCGCATCCGTGTTCTTTCTCATTTGTTTCAGGGAATATTCTTAAACCAACATATTGAGCAGTTGTAAAAGCATTTCGACAGTGCTCTTCAGCTCAATCATTGAAGAAAAACTTGATTGCAGATTTTTCGTCAGCTGGGTTTGAATTCTGTGATGATTTTGTTGTATATCATAAAATCAAAGACTCGGCAACAAGTATAAATTATTGAAAAGAATAGATAAAGCATCACAAGACACCCAGTTCATTAAACCAGAGAGAGTGTCCCCTATCCCTGAACTCGACGAGAAGAAAATCAATCGGATTTTGTTAAATACAAAAGTTATACTCAATGAAAACAAAGAACTGAAAAGAGAGATTAATTTTGTTGATTATACGAATGAAAATTTAATGCTTCAGGTCTCGCATGCTGAAAGAAAATTCATTGTTTAGAAAATCTTTTAGATCTTACCAACACTAAGTACAACAAGAGGGCCCATAGGACCCTGGGTCGCTCACCTGTCAACAACTGCTCATGCTTGCAAGAGTTTTGTGCAAGTTTGGTAAAATCAAGTCAAACAATAAAGCTGCTGTTGTGGAGAAAAGGTCAAAATAGCTTACTTTGGCTCTTTCAAGGGCCGTAACTCTGGAACCCATTATGGAATCTAGCTGGTTCAAGAAAGGAACTGAGATAACTCGAGTATTGTACAAGTCTGATTAAATTCAAATCAAAAATGAAGCTGCTATTGTGCAGACAAGTTCTAAATAGTTAATTTCGGCACTTTCATGCACACAATGCAATATGGCAATTCCAAGAAAGGAACCAAGATCTTATGGTTATGAAAGTGAAGACTAAAATTAAGACCACTGGTGTTTGTTGTTTTTTATTCCCGGTTTATGGACCCTCCCGCCTCTGACCCGAAGACATTATGGTCTGGTCCGAGACCACTAGTGTGCAGACAAGCTTTTATTGTAATTTGACCTAGTGACCTAGTTTTCACGGTCACATGACCCAGTTTCAAACTTGACCTAGATATCATTGAGATAAACATTCTGACCAAGCTTGAAAAAGAGAACCAAAAATTAAGACCGCTAGAGTGCGGGCAAGCTTTTTCTATAATTAAACCAAGTGACCTAGATTTCAAGGTCACATGACCCTGTTTCGAACTTGACCTAGATATCATTGAGATAAACATTCTGACCAAGTTTGAAGAAGATCCAACCAAAATTAAGACAGCTAGAGTGCGGACAAGCTTTTTCTATAATTTGACCTAGTGACCTAGTTTTCAAGGTCACATGACCCAATTACAAACTTGACCTAGATGTCACTGAGATGGACATTCTGACCAAGTTTGAAAAAGATCCCACCAAAATTAAGACCGCTAAAGTGCGGACAAGCTTATTCTATAATTTGACCTAGTGACCTAGTTTTTAAGGTCAAATGACCCAATTTCAAAATTTAATTAGATGTCATTAAGATAAACATTCGGACCAAAATTAAGACCGTTTGACTGAATACAAGCTTCTTCTTTAATTTGAGCGAGTGACCTAGTTTTCAAGATCACATGCTCCTGTTACGAACCTGACCTAGATATCATTGAGAGAGACATTCTGACCAAGTTTAAAGAAGATCTGACCAAAATTAAGACTGTTGAGTGCGGACAAACTTTTTTTTATAATTTTACCTAGTGACCTAGATTTCAAGGTCACATGACCCTGTTTCGAAGTTGATCTAGATATCATGGAGATAAACATTATGACCAAGCTTAAAGAGGATCGCCCAAAAATTAAGACGGCTAGAGTACAGACAAGCTTTTACCATAACTTGACCTAGTGACCTAGATTTCAAGATCAAATGACCCAGTTTAGATCTTGAAGTAGATGTCATTGAGATAAACATTCTGACCAGGTTTGAAGAAGATCAAACGAAAATTAGGACCGCAAGAGTGCGGACAAGCTTTTATTATAATTTGACCTATTGACCTAGATTTCAAAGTCACATGACCCAGTTTCGAACTTTACCTAGATATCATTGAGATTAACATTCTTACCAAGTCTGCAGAAGATCCCGCCAAAATTAAGACCCCTATGGTGCAGACAAGCTTTTTCTTTAATTTGACCTAGTGACCTAGTTTTAAGGGTGACATGACCAAGTTACGAACTTGATCTAGATATCATTGAGATAAACATTCTGACCAAGAAGATCACACCAAAATTAATAGATTTCAAGGTCACATGACCCAGTTTCGAATTTGACCTTGATATCATTGAGATTAATATTCTGACCAAGAAGATCACACCAAAATTAAGACTGCTAGGGTGCGACAAGCATCTTCTATAATTTGACCTAGTGACCTAGATTTCAAGGTCACATGATCCAGTTTCGAACTTGACCTAGATATCATTGACAACAATTGCGAACGGACTGACGGACGAAAGGCGATCACAAAAACACCCTGTCGGTTTGTGACAGGTGAGCTTAAAAGGCATTACATTGCAAAAATGAAAGAGTACAATTAAGACAATAGCTAACTGATTGGGAAAGAAAATACGACAGTCTGTCTCAAAAAGTATGACAACGCTGAACTGCACGAGAAACACATAAAAAATCGAAATGCACTGCTTAACAGTCCGTTAATAGAAACATTCTATGATGGAACAATTTCAGGCGAGGTACGCGAGACCAGGAAGGTGTAAGCAACGGAATGAGGTTTAAGTCGGACAAGGGTGAGTGATGTGAATGACAACAGTCATCAATCAAAGCGCTGAAAGCGTTGAAATACTGGCGCGCTGGTTGAATCGAACATGCCCTGCACAGATATCATTACTGTAAACATATGAAACTATGTGTGATTTTTTCGTTAAACTTTGTGACAGTTACTATCATCAACATTAGCAAATAATTCTGTATATTCAGGGATTTCAATAGATGCAGGTACTTGTATTTTGATGCAAGGAAATTAGGTTTTCCACTTTTTTTTTCACCTGAATCTTAGGCGGGGGTCTTTTTGATGCAGAAGCGTATGATTAATGGTTAAATTTTGCTAGAATAACGATGATCAGGCTCCGCCACAACTGAGTATTGTCAACAATGAAATGCACAAGGCTCACGTACCTTAAGAGACTGAAACAGTTACAATCTTAATTTTTACGTCGATCGCAACAATGCATTAACAAAAATATTCGCCAACTTACTGACGGTCTCCCCAGGATTTTTGGAAGGGTTGTCGCTGGATATTTCGTGGATATAAGCTCGCGAAACTTTATTTTTTAACTATCATTTTATACAATTTTATATTTGTACCAAAGTTTACTGCAAAAACTGTATATAGTACATAGATGTTTTTTTTATCTCTTTAGAGCCAAGAAAGGTACAAAGTTAAAAAACATAAATAATGTGAAACAATGTGTAAACAGTATGTCAACATGTGTTTTAATAACATAAACTGATCTTATCTCATCAAGTTACAATGCCAACTATATACTCTGTATAGTTAGTTTTTCACCTTCATTGTCCAAGATATCTCACACATATCAAACTCAGTGTTTCATTACAACTGACAGAATTAGGATTAAACTTTCAGAAGCCTCTTTTTCTTGGGCCCAAGCGCTGACTGCCTTATTATAATCAAACTTCAGTACATCAGGACCTTCCATGGATATCATTAACAATGAATTTAATGTTGAATTGTTAAGCCTGCTTCTAAGCTTAGTCTTCACTCTTGATAAAGTGGAAAAACCCCACTCACAATCTGAAATTAAATTAATTTACGATACCAGTAAACATATAGATAGCTTCACATATATAAAAATAATATCATAATAGGTATTCAGTTAACACAAACAGGTATAATAAATTATGTAGTGCACCCCAAGAACCTGGTTTAAACCCCTAGTAGCAAATTATTTTGCTACTGACTGTTCCAAGGCGCTAACCCATACGGTTCCCCTTTTTTGTTAAACAATCAACAAACAAATCATTTATTTTCCTCTCTTCTTTTTGCTGCAGGGGAGGCTGTGTTTTATGAGTGTGGCGATTCCTGATATGCATATTTCCCTTTTTATATATAGTAGCATAAAATTGAGTTATTTTATTTATTTAATGCAAGTCACAAGGCTAAGTAAATATATATAAAAAACATTGCCAACTTCTTGCAACCAGAAGTAGACTTTCTTCCACTTAGGATCGACACCTGACTGGATCGAACTGGCTGTTCGAGGTAGCCGGCGTTGATTCAGTGTCTCGGCATGTTGGGGTACCGCGTCCGGCGTCGGAGTAATTTCACGACGTGAAGGGGTACTTGGCGTCGTAAGAGTTGCTCTTGAAGGGCTATCCGGAAATGATCTCGATCTCATTTCTAGAATTTTGAAGTTCAGAATGCCCGATGGAGTTGGCATCAGCCTCACAAGGCCGGTTTCTCTTGAAATAAGATAGAATTGACGAGTCGTCGTTCTTTCGCGCATGCATACTTGAAAATGTGTCCGACGAAAATGAACTGATCGTTACGATGATAGCGCAGTAAAATACCACAGAATGTATTTCTTTTGCAATTTAAGTTCTAAATGCAACTTGCCAATAGATTTGTTTAAAACAAATCCATTATCGCACAATTATTTTCATACATGTATACAGTACAATTTTCGAAGTGTTTGTCTTCTGATCACAGAACTAAGAATAACCAAATAATTACTCATGATCGCATCTCATTAAAATCATTGAACATTATGTTAAACACACCGGGTTCCGCTATTAATTGAGAATATCAAGAGTCAACAGAGCCAAAATACGATCAAACGACACCGACAGACTTGCGAATTCACCACGTGGAGAGGCGGAGTTATCCAGCTGATAGTAAAGAAATCGATTGTGATTGGTCAAATCGCCCATTGCTTAACCTTGAATGAGGTGTGTATTGAAAAGCGACCTGTGTTTACAATGCAAGAAACAGAAAATTATGACATGTCGATTTTGAATAAACGGATGTCGGCGAATTTAACACTTGTTGGAAATAGATCAAAGCTTGTTAACGGTTGTCTGGGGAGAACACTGGGACCCGGCCCGGTCCTTGTTAGCCGAGCAAAATCTCGATCCACAACTACTCCAACCTAACCAAAATGGCAACCCACGCTATCTCCCGCTTGTCACGTGACTGATTTGTTTTTAATCGTTCTTTTAATATCCTTTCATAGTTGTTCGAATAACAACATTAAATTGTTTTCTTGTTTTTATTTGTAGAATTATCTTTCAAAGTTCGCATTCCTTCTCGAAATATTTGTATTTTCTTAAAATGCACTACTTTTTATGCCACACAACTACGAAATCTTTCAGGCGTAACTAAACTACTCATTCATATCCAGTTGCTTGTTCACTGCCGTAGCTGGTCATGATTTCACTCTACATTGTTCGATGGAATTTTTGGCATGGATGCTCCAAAATTACACGGAAACTTACTATCAATCGCTCAGAATTCGTGGAATGGTGTGCTGCATTGTGCTTCACACTTGTGCAGAACATTTCGGCCTGCTCTCGCGGTGACCACTTACTTGATACGCTCTCGTGGTCGCAATGATACACCCGAAGTTAAGGACTGCGCGTCGCAGAGTTCACAGCATCGTTAGTTAATACTGGCGCATGCGCGCCAGTATAAAAACCTGCCGAGAGTAAGACTTTGTCTCGGCTGCCCAGTACAGGTGTAAAAAGTCGTTGCTAATTGATGCAAAACGAGTTGTGAACCAGCAAGTTGCAGAAGCTTTGCTCGATGACAAGAATTCACTCTTCACCAGGATAGTACTAGAATATTTCATAAGCATTACCAGTCTTTCCAGCTTACTGACACAAAAGGTAAAGCACTTCCTTTTGGAATGTCTAAAGTCGGAAAACAGATGCTGCTACATTGTTTGAAGAATTTGTCAGGTAACAGACTTAGCAAAAAAAAACAGCACTCGATGTAATATGGCCAAAACGGTAAGCAACATCATTGCCACTGTCTGATCAGGGATCTGTCAATAATGTCTTCAACGGCAGGTTTGTTTCTTTCCGAGAGGAACTCCCCCCCCCCCCCATAGCGTATGAAAATTGGAACACCCTAGACTCTGATGAGCAAAAACAAAAGGGTAAGCTCTTTTCGTTTGTTTTTTTTTTGCAAGATGCATATATTTGTGAATATTGCAGCAGAAACTGAGAAGTGAATTGCAGAATTTGAAAAGAGCATTATTGCGGAAGAATTTCATATGCCTTTTCCGACAAAAAAAGTGGTATAATGTGATTTTTTCGTACGGCAAGCAAAGCGCTTACATCTCATGGTTGTGAAAAATCTGGGGTAGGTGGCCAGTTCATATGGTCACATTCAGATGTATTAGATCTAACCATCTTTTCTTTACAGCAGGCTAAACATTTTACCATCTGGAGGACTTTTTATTCAAGTGGAATAAACCCAATGATTGAGCATCCCGTTTGATGCAGGTGAGGTGATAAATGTCGCTCTTGGTCTTATAGACAAATTTGTAACTGGACCTCTGTAGAGTCTTACTGAGGCAACTCCCAACATTCTCTCATTGAAAACACATATTCTTAAACTTAAAAATAACCCTGGGGGATTGGTGCAAAGATGCCAGTCCAGTCTTGGCTAGAGAATGTGTATTCAATGAAGATGCTGCTCCAATATCAAAGGACTGCATTTACGAGTCACTGATAGCCCCAGCAACTTATCCCTTACTTGAAACAAGGACCCAAATGGTGTTAGAAATTGCTGTTGGTGCAATGCTGCTTATTATTGAAAGTCAAGCGAAAGATCAGTTACCAGGCGGTAGGTACTAGAATATGAGTTCAGATTACAAAGAAAAAACCGCCGGAGTACCTACAACAAACACGGTGAGAGATTTTGCTCAGCTAGATATGTTGACCAGAACAAAACCAGCAGCATCTCTCACACCCACGGAAGCCATTATTATGTGGCCAAAACAACCGAACATCAAAATGCTTAGACTCATTAACACCTTCTGAGCATGACCGTGTGAACAATGACCTCTAAAATAAAAGCTAAAAGAACGTCAGCAAAGATTCTTTGAGACAAAATTAGAAAATCTAAGACAAAGGCAAGAGAAAAGGCACATCAAGAGGTAAAGAACATTGCAACTAACGTAAAATTAAGGGCCTTTGGACAACATCAGATGCAGTAACAAAAAACTACAAGCAAACTCATAGTGTTTCAACATTTAAAGATAGCATCATTTTTAGTAACAATTTCACAGACATGTTTTAGGCAGCAAAGGCCCTAGAGAAATCGACGGCTCAGCGCAACAAAGTTGTAAATGGTTGATACGATCTTTTCATGATTATTCAGAATCTGAATCAATATGCTCATGTTCAGGGTTATTTGCCAGTCTCGTACCAAAAATAATGACGTCAGAATTTGAAATTCAAATTAGGTCGTACGTGAAATCATACTTCCTGTAAATATGAAAAAGGTTGTATATAAACCCCTATTCAAATTAAAAAAGTCACATCTGGCAGTTAAGACCTTCCTTAATATGTAACTTGCGTTGTGTATTAATTTTTTTTTCAAGTCGTAAGTGGAAGAATAGACCTTAATACCTGAAGTAAGTTAGGTCTTATCTATAAGTAACGACCTTTAAATTTAAAAATATCGATTTTAATCTAAAAACTATTTGCAGGAGAAAATAACATAATATTGCAGTATAATGTAAGACAGATATTTTATTGCGGAAATAATATCATTTACTTTACAATATTCTAAAGTAAGTGATTTTCACTTCAATGGCACAAAAACTTCTTCATTAGAATCTATCACACTTTTCATAGAGATTTTCAACTGATTGAAAAATATCTTCTAGAATACGTACAGCAATAAACAATTTTTGCAATAAATGGTAACATGAAGAGTAACATGTCAATTAGTAAGTATCCTTGTGTTCAGTTTATATTGTTAATGCTCCCAGTAGCAAATATGTATGGTTACAGATTTGATAGGAAAAGTGTAGCAATTTTCATTCTTGAAATTAAATATTTTATCAAATCTCACAAAATTTAATATTTTATTGAAACAATACAATAAACAAACATTACCCAACATTATCCAAACAGTTTTCAAAAGATACAAATCAAAGGAAAAGTGAATATTTCGATAGATTGTTTACTTTATTTCGTGTTCAATCATTTATATCAATATCCGTGTTAATCCTTTACACTTGAATCATTAATCTGATTCGTCTCCGCTTAATCAATGCAAGGAATTTGATGGTAAAACTCAGGAAATCTATGAGAAATGATCCATTTTCCATAAGTGTGTCAAGTCATTACACTTTTTAAGAGATGTACCAAGTTTTTTTTCCACCATATGCACAGTTGAGTTTAAAATCATTTATTGAAGTAATCTTCTTGTTCTTGCTAATTTGACTTCAGGGGCTCTGCTCTCGGTAAGAGCATCAAGTACTCGCCCATTTGGCTTTGCAATGCTATTAACTTCTTATGTTTTATACGTTTGTGTGCTTTTGCATGCAACATGCTTGAGCTGATGGTCGAGTTGGATTCATTTAACCAAGACAACTTGTACTTGTTTGTTAATATGAGAACCTGTTGAGGCAAGTGTGAGGTTGGTGCACCCTATAGCCTGGTTTAAACCCCCAGAGGCAATTTGTTTTACCACTGACTGTTCCAAGGCGGTATCCCAAAGGTTCTCTTTTTTGTTAATTGTTTGTGGTGTCCTTTTTGAATTGACATACTTGTATCAAACATGCCCCCTATCTTCTTTTTCGCTACTTGGGGTAGCTGTGTTTTATGAGTGTGGCGATTACTGATATGCATATTTTACTTTTTATATACTTTGCGTCTCAATTTTGATCTTGATATTTCTGTATCTAAAAGGTCAGACAAATATATGCGATCTGGTTCCATCTTCCTAATTTAATAGCTCCGTACTTTTAACCACTGAAGATTTTCCATTAACCGTTGTATTCCTTTTCCTATTGTCTGCACAAACACCTATCTAAAGTCTTTTAAGTCACTAGTGCTCATTTCAATCACATCATACTCAGGTTTCGTTACTTTGCTATTTGCCACTGCCGTTATCCATTCATTTGGAAAATAAATATCTCTGTGCTTTATAAATGTTTCAATTGTAACGTGCACTGAATCTCCTTCCATTTGTGAGTGACCTTTTTCAAAGTGATATGTGTGATTTTATCTATTGGTAAAGTTTGTACTGTGTATAAACACATGGATGCAAAAGGCAAATATCGTTGCAGTCCGCCACAACTATCAGAGTAGTATATTACGTGATTTACTTTACCAAGGCTTTGCTTGAACAAATTCATCAGGACAAAAGTTCATTGTCTCTCTTCTTTCCATTACCTTCGAACCACATATAACACATTGCTTGCGTTCATCAAAAGCAGTGAAATTGTATGTGCTTAATTTCCTGCTACAGTATGCCTCTCCATATTGTTTTTGGTGATATTTCAACCTGTTGTAGTACAAATTCATTAAATGTGTGTCTCTATTTATTGCAGCAGTCTCTTTTTCGGATGACAACTGTGGTCTCTATCGTGTTAACAAACCAAAATTGATGACGGACAACGTACATGCTGGTTCATCTTGATCACAATCACGGACTTGTGAACTGAACACCGAGTTAACGCTGTCTTCTGTGTTCTTTCGTTCAGTTAATTCTCTACCTTGTTAATTCTCTAACTTAAGGGGGCACTAACATTGCAAATGGCGAAAACTGGCTAAAATTTCAAATTGAAATTTGTGAAAAATTTCATGTTTAAAGAAGTTGCGTTTCTAATTTCTTCCAATACCTATTATATAGTAAGAGAAATTAATCACAAAACATATTTTGTGTTTAAAAAAAGTTGCGTTTCTAATTTCTTTAAGTATACTAATTGCCATCTAGATTTTAGTGAACAAATATATTTATCTAAGGATGTACTTATGTTTGCAAGCTCAGTTTAGTCAAATTCATGTTCAAATTACGAAGCACATACGAAAACGAAAGAAGACCGTTTTTATGAGAACTATGAAATTTATGGACAATATATCAAACACAGCTCACACCTGAAATACATATAACGCCTAACATTATTTTGACGAATTAGCACTTATGATTGTACACCAGCATAAACGTATTTAAGGTACAAGTTGTTTCGGTACATTATCTATGAATTTAAGAATTTTAGCCAGTTAACGCCATTTGCAAAATTAGTGATACCTTAATAAGACCTTACTTAGTTAATTAGACCTTCCCGGATCTTCCAAATTTTAGTCTGTTTATATAGGACCATTGGATTTCTGGCCCTTTTATAACCACCTCGACAGCTTTATTACATAGAAAGTAATGACCCTTTAATAGGCAGGCAGTCGATCCAGTACTTGTCAACTTTCTTTCTTCAATATTTCACGTCTTCCTCAAATTTAGAATGTAGGTCTTTGACCAGAATGTCTTAGACTTGTTTACAACCAGCTCGTTTCACTCATTAAATCAAAGCACTGAAAGTGCTGGAAGCCAGCGGAGTGCAAACATAGTCAAAATAAAGTAGATATATAATAACTGAACAGAATGAAGAAACTCATATGGAAGACATGCCATATGCTAACAAAAATGCAAAAACCACTCATTGTAAAACTGGTAAAAATATTTAACACGAGGGTCCATAGGACCCTAGGTCGATCACCTGTCAACAACTGCTCAAGTCAGTGGATGCAAATGCAATTGCCAAAATAGCTTTCTTTGGCTCTTTCAAGGGCCATAACTCTGGAATCCATTATGGAATCTATCCAGTTCAAGAAAGGAACCGAGAACTTATAATAATTTTACAAGTCTGATTACATTCAAATAAAAAAATGAAGCTGCTTTTGTGCAGACAAGATTTAAATAGTCAATTTTGGCACTTAACTCTTGAACCATTAATGCAATATGGCAATTTCAAGAAAGGAACTAAGATCTCATGGTAATGAAAATGAATATCAGACCATAATTAACACCACTACAGTGCAGACGAGTTTTCATTATACTTGACCTAGTGACATAGTTTTAAACATCACATGACCCAGTTTCGAAACTGACCTAGATACATGTATCATTGAGATAAACATTCTGACCAAGCTTAAAGAAGATCGAACCAAAATTAAAACCGCTAGAGTGCGGAAAATGTTTTTCTATAATTTGACCTAGTGACCTAGTTTTCATGATCTTATGACCCAATTTCGAATTTTACCTAGATATCATTGAGATAAACATTCTGACCAAGCTTGTAAAAGATCGGACGAAAATTAAGACCGCTAGACTGCAGACAAGGTTTTTCTATAATTTGACCTATTGACCTAGTTTTCAAGGTCACATGACCCAGTTTTTAATCCAATCTAGATATCATTGAGATAAACATTCTGACAAAGTTTGAAGAAGATCGGATAAAAATCAAGCAGCTAGAGTGCTGACAACAATTGTGAACGGACGCCGGACAAAAGGTGATCACAAAAGTACACCCTGTCACTGTTGACAGATAAGCTAAAAAGTCATTTTAGGAGAACTAATGAAATAAATGAAAAAAGGAACATTAAAAGCATTCGAACATGACGAATACAAAAATATTACAAGCTAAGTTTGATCGAACAATTTCAGGATCAAAATGCATCAATGTCTAGAATGCCTAGCTATGGTTGTAATGCAACGCAATATTTACACAAGTACTAATTTTGATTAATTCCAAACAATGGAATGCATGTCAGGATGCTTAACAGTAATTGAACTTGATGTTGCTAATATAATTTTATATCCATGCTTCAGGGTTTCCCCTAGGATTTCAGGAAGGGTCGTCGCAACTGATTTTTTCTGTTTGTCGCGCGCACGTTATGCACTTAGAGTCAATTTTCAGTGGTGTAATACACTATAACTGTATATTTTTTTACATTATTTATTGTTATAATATGTTTTGATTCTGACTTAAATATATAAATCAACAAATTAAATTTCTTTTTTATTATTTAATGTCTTTATTTTTTAAACATTAGTAATAACATAAATACATGATAATACAGTAAAATCCCTATATTACGGACATCTAAGGGACTGAGGGAAAGTGAGGGACTTCACATTTACTGACACTCATATGTTGTCACTGTGGCTGTAGAACATTTAGTGGTAACTTATATTTCTAGCCGTCTGTTGCTCTCTTTGCTCCATAAGTGCATTGTCTTGTCATATTTTAAGTTATCAACCTCTGGCCCGTCCATGGTCACCATAAGCACTGCATTTAAAGTGTCCTGTCCAAGTCTGTTTCTATGTGCTGTCTTCACTCTGTTAAGAGTAGAAAATCCACTTTCACAGTCTAAAAAATGAAAATACTCTATTGAAATGTTAGATAATAAGCATTCAAATATTTCAATAAAAATAATTTCGGGCAAACTCATATAAAATAAAACCCAAATTGGTTAGTCTAAAAATTTATTGAAAGTAAACATACAAATATGCTCTTTTGTTGTATTAATTATTATTATTATTAATATTATTATTATTATTATTATGGTTTATCTGAAATGAAGAAAGTTAATATTAAGTATACCTGCTGTTGAGGCAGGAATTAGAAGCCCTGCTGTTGCCAGCTTGGTGAGTCTAGGAAGACTGTCCTTATGGTTAGTTATCACTTCTTCCATCAGACCACTTGCTAACCTCTTGTGAAGCTCTTTCTTCCTCTCCCTAGTCTTATCCAGTTCCTTCTGAGCTAATACCGTCTTCTTTAAGACCCTGAATTCCATTTTCGTGTCTGTTTTGTCAACTCCAAAGCGCTCGGCTAGCAGCTGTGAAAAGAGAAAAATGAAATTAATACAAAAATCTGTGAACATTGTTGGATAAGGAATATCAACACTCTTTTTCTGCTAATTACTTTAACAAATCTAGAGGTATATAGCCCTTCCAGTTGATGAAATAACACTCTATTAAGCCACAATGTTTCACTGTGTCACATTTCCTCTATCTCCTCACTCCCAAAGTCCTCCAGCATCTCGGTGTCCTCTGGCCATTGCTGTGGGTTGAATACACCAAAGGCCTCCAGCTATGTGATGTGGGGGAATCTTTTTTCTGGATTCTTTACCATCTGAGTCGATGAACTTGTTGTAGACCTGAAGTATAGAATCATTTATTTCAAAGCTTTATAGTTGAAAATCTTAATTGCAATGTGAATCAAAATATTTGCATAATTTTTTAATGGAATTATTTATGTTCAATAGTAAGATAAAACATTTTAAATCAGTTTTTTTTTACATTGAAACTTACATTGTCTCTGAAGTTGTTGATCTTGGTCTCTGTAGGTGGTTTGAACTGAATGGTTGCTTCACCAGATCATCCATTGCTGTGCGGAGGGACCGGAAATACTCTCCTGGGTACTGTGCTAGGGATTTCACTGTCGCGATAGTGCCAGCCACATGACTTCCCACTTGACTATATGCACAGTCTCTGGTCTAAAAAATCAGAAATTCAATTATTGGTAGCCATCAAAGAGCACAGCCATGTAGACAGGTGTATGTATTTAGTTAAATTCTTAAATTTAAAGTATATAAAAAATCTTCAATGCCTTGGTCTAGTGGGTCCTAACGTAAAGGAACGTTTGTTTACCTGTAATGCTCTTGACAGCACTGGCAGAACGTCACTCATCATATACAGAGCAGCAACAAACTCATACATCTGGATGAATACAGACAGACCCTGTGCGACAGCATCAGACTTCGTTGGCCTCGAACTCTAGACTGGTCACTACTGCAGGAAGGCACTGGCGAACTGCGCGTATAGCCTGGTCATGGGACATCCACCTAACGTCCTTGGCCTCTTTCAACTTCAAACAGGGCAAGTTAAGGACACTCTGAAAACAATAAAGCGAATATAACTTTTCAGGAAAAGTGCTTGAGCTTGTGAACTCTATAAACTATAACATAATTATCTTTAAGTTAGAAATCCTGAAAAATATGTTTTCTTTACCTGTATCTCTCTGAGGGTTGCTGTTCGTTCACCACTATTGCTTTAGAACCTGTACAACTGCTCGATAATCTTCTTAAACTTGTCCAGATAGGGAACTTTGGCAGCTGCCTGGGCGCTGGCTAGCTCGAGGCGGTGGGCAACAGTGGTTTACAAGCAGATGTGGTATCTCAGCTTGAAGCCTAGTGCTGACTCCATTCTTCTTCCCTACCATGACAGATGCTCCGTCTCTTCTGAAGGCATCATATTGATATGACTGCTTATAATTATTTTGAAGTCTTGTCTACAAACTTTCTGGACAGCCCTCATATATATGGGTTTGATCGCATGTGCAAACAGTTTGGATCAAGATCAGCCGGCACATTAATGCCATCTGATCAGGATCTACACTGTTCACCCATTAAAATAGCCATATACCATGGAGCTAAGAGTTATTGTCTTTTAATTTTATAATTAGTGAATTAGTATTTCTTTTAAAAATTGATAAGTGATTTATAATTTTCTCCTAAACTGGAAAACATGAGTTTTTCTATTGGCTTTGACTGCATTCCTAAAAAACTGATCACTTGCACTTTGCAACTGAATTGAATATACAGCCTCTTTTATATTTGCAGATGAAGATATAGATGGCAGGGCTTTAATGGCACTCACAGATTGTGAACTTAAAGAGCTTATACCCAAGCTAGGACCAAGAGCACGCTTAAGAGCATTATTATCTACTTAAGGTACAGTATGTTGGTAATTTTTATTAAGAACAGTCTGGTTCAGAATTTTATGGGAATTAATTTGAATAGTAGCCAAATAAAGCTTGAAATTCAAATTAATATTGGTGTATTTTTTCAAGTGAAGACTTAATACTCTTCCATTAAAAATATATCGCATACAGTTCTGACCTTTATGGTTGTAAGAGCAGGTTCAAACTATGATGGCTACAATTTCTCAAAGACGGCTTGCAGTTTTGATATTTGCTATATTCGGTGGCTTGCAAAGAACCGTTTTGCCCTTTCTAAAATAGCAAAACATAACATTAAATACCTCTCTTGTCATGAAAACTAAATGTTGGCTATGACTTTGCCATTTCTTAATATTTCATTAAACATTTTAAAATTGTATGTAACACTGTTCAACTGGATCCCCATCTAGTTCTTGTGTTTAAATATCACAGTAGCATTGTTTATGTCGTCTGGCGGGTGTAAAAGTATCCAAGTACATTAAATTTTAATCATTTCTGTTACCAATTACCATCCTCGCTACATTTGTTGCGCTTAATTTGAGGCTCCGCATTGTGGACAGTAATATGCATTTTAAAAAATCCGTAAAAAGTCTCCCCGTACATATAGTCAGTACTGTTATCAGTAAAATAACCCGTTACCGATGTCATGCAGTGATTGTTAGGAATATCAGGGCTATCCGATCAACCTTTTTTGGCGTTGTCCCGGTTAGCTCAATCGGTTGCGTCGCAGGAATTGCAGGGCTAGGCGCTGTGGCCGTGACGGTGCGGGTTCGCTCCCAGCTAGAGGCACTATCATTCCATTACAGCAAATGAACTGGCTCAATCAAACATTGACCTTAATGAGTGCGTGTGTTGAGCAATCTGGTCTGTATTTGGCAGATTTTGTCCTGCCTATAACGTCGGCATGAATTGAACAATCTTCTTTATATTTAGAAAGAATATTAACCTAGGTGCTTTCTTCACAAAGTTCTAAACAGGTAATTAGTGTAAGACCATTTACCTGTGAAAAATATAGACTGTCCATGGAAAATGTTCAACATTCTAATTACTTTACTGACAAATGACTGTAACGAATGCACCAAATCATCCACTACAGAACGAACAGATCCAACAGTACAGAGGGTACGGGAAACTGGAGCACCTGTTGAGGTATTGCATTTTTTCTGTTTAAATTTATTGTAATTTTAGGGTCAGTTAAGTTCTGTATATATCAAAGTTGTCTGAAACTGTGAGTTTCAATGTCTTCTCTTTAATTTGTATTTTTAGTTGTAAATCTTTGCCCCTCAATCTGATTTTGTTATCTCTGATAAAAGGATAACTGCTAATTTAGTAGACTGTTAATCATGCTTAATAGCTGCTTCCAGGGTTTATAACAGGTACCCCTTGGGCCTATAGTTATAGACTGGAAAGGCAGTAGAAATTCATCTGTGACCATATAAGCACGGAGTCTGACATCCTTCCCATGCTAAAGGGTTTAGACAGACCAGTATGAAATCTAGGTTATGAACCTAAATGATTCACGGGATAAGAAACAAGGCTTCCAGGTCAAAACTTTAGACAAGTCATATTCATTAGGGTATCAATTCTTGAGGGAACTTCTATGCATTCAATAAGCAAAAGAAGGGTCAGACTGCAAAGCAACTGTTCAAACAAACAAACAGGTTTATTTACTGTGAGAATAATTGTTGTAGGTACCAGAAGTTGATAGTGACCACACAACCATGCCAGATACAAAAGACAACATCACTGCAAGATCTAGCACAGTTCAGCGACTTCTTAGTGTTGCTGGGATGATAGACAAAAGCGCGATAGGCAATTGTCAATTGACACATTTCAAATACTTGCCTGACCACAAAATGGTCATGGTGTCAGAGAAATTGACATGTTGTATGCATCTTTCAATCATTCATCATCAAAAATTAACCAGACGCAAAATTATAAAAAGTTTCTGTTCATGTTCGTCTAGTGTTAAAAAAACAACTTAGAACTCCAAAGCCAAGATCATGGACTTGTTTGTTGCATGATCTGGACTTGACAGAGTCGTGATTGGCCTAAACCTGTTTTGATTGAAGGATAGCCTTTGGTTAATTGACCTGAGAAAAAAAATCATTCTGAAACATCTGTGCTTATATTCAACACAGCACTGTTCTTGCACCACACACTTTATGAAAATCGCCTTGAATATTTCTGATCTGCTGCCAGATTATACCCAAAAGGGTTTGACATTTCGCCATTAGTATCTGTAAAGAGAGAGGTCAGTGTTCTTTATAGCACTCATGCTAAAGATGGGTTAATTATTGTTCATAACATCTGCTGTATTTGGTTTTGCAGGTATCAGCCACTACGTGCTAAAGGCATTAAAGTTTATGAGGGGGACTTTCTGAACAAGCAACCAATGCTTCGCCAAGAATACTACCGTTTTCGAAACGAAGAATCCCTTAAGTTAGTAAAAGAAGGCAAGCACACAAAAGTGATTGACGGTATTGTTCAGCTGAATTGGAAGATGTTTGGTAGACATAAAGCACTGCAGAAAATCCATCACAAAGAAATACACTACGACATAGAATCTGTTGATCCTTTCTAGAAATATGATACTCAGTATTTGGGCAAACAGAATGAAATACATGAACTGGACAAAGAGATAGAGAAAATCAATGCAGATAAATTAACAAGATTGAAACAAGGTTCTATGACAATGCAGGAAAAAGGAACAATGAACAACCTTTTAGCGATGAGTACAAAACGTCGGGACTGTCTTCTTAGTGAGTTTCGATGTTATAGCCAAAAACTGGGATACAGCTATGAGAAAATGGATCAGAACTGGGGTGAGTAACTCGAAGCTGTCGTTAGCCTTACGATGATAGTTACGTCTTCGTTAAGCCATCGTTCGTTATCTGTAGTGTAACTCGAAGCATTCGTTATTGCTGAAAACGTAACGACGTTGTCGTTATTTAACGACGACTCTGAAGCATTCGTTAGATCTTCGTTAGTCATTTTGTAGTTTCTTTCACTACAGTGACAGAAGATATATCCGCAAAGAAAAACTTGGAAATTAATACAATTAATAGTTTAAAGGTGTGCATGACAGGTACGTATTCGTTGTGTTCTTAAATTATCAAGTCTTAGAGACCATGGGAGTAAAATACGTGTGTACTTGTTTAATGACACGTGTTGGACATTTTAGTTTCTAATAACCCTTTTCTTGGGACAAAAAATGGATCCAAGAATAATTATGTTTAGAAGACAAGAAATTACCCCTAGACTCTAGTCGACGACCATGACACTGGCTAAGTGTTTCGGAATATGCTTGTGTATTAACTAAATTTAATTTAAAGAAAATCTCCGGATAAGTTTATGATTTATAAACTAAACAAAAATAACGGATGTAAACACTGACCCTGATTCTGAACCTGTCGAAACGGTTCAACACGTCCATAAACTAAGCATTTTATCCTTTGTCAAAATCCCGCAGATCGTTTAGCCAAAAAGGCGTTGACCTCTCTCGTGTCATTTTGCGATACGATTTCGGAATTGCGAGTCAGCTGCTTGTTCGCAGATCGCAACTGGGCCAGTTCGCAGTTCGTAACTGACATCTACGTGTAGCCTGACAGTTGGCAGTTTGTAGTTGGCAGTTGGAAGTGAAGACTGACTACTAGTGTGCAGTTGGCAGTAATAATCACAAACAGGTAACTAGTTGCCAGGTCGCAATTAGAAGATTGCAAAATGCGAACTGGCAGCGATTCAGACTGCGATCTGCAAAGCGCAAAATGACAGTTTACTGCTATTACTAATAAATGTTTCTTTTTTTAGAAGTAGAAATAGTATGCATGCATATACAAAAGTGTCCTAAAGTCCAGTGGTATATTCAAAACAGAGTAAAACGCGTATTTTTGCAAAGAGAAAATATTTGACATTTAATCTAAGTACCAAACACACTTTTTTACTTTCAAGGTATGGCACTACTGCTGTGGGCCGACTTACAACGACGACGAGGCATACCACGTGTAATAAGGGACAGTAGAAACCCTTTGGATTTCCTAGATGACTCACAGCTATTAAAAAAATATAGGCTGGACCAGGATTTGCGTCGGCCGACTCGGAGAAGTTTTTCTCTTCCAGTATCACTTCAAGTGCTTATAGCACTAAGGTATTATGCCACCGGTAGTTTCCAGTCTGTCATATCAGATGGCCATGGAGTAAGCACTATGACCGTTTCGCGATGTATTAACGCGGTTTCTGTTGGGCTTTCACGGAGAGCAAACATATACATTAACTATCCTATGGACATCAGAGGTCAGCGCCAGATAAAACAAGGCTTTCACCAGATTGCTGGTTTTCCGAAGGTTCTTGGAGTGGTTGACGGTACGTTCATACCTATACAGTCGCCTAATCAGGATGAGCATTTGTATGTCACAAGAAAGGGTTACCATGCAATCAATGTTCAAGGTATTTGTGATTCTAGCAACAGTTTCGTCAACTTAGTAGTCAGATGGCCGGGCTGTACACACGATGCATTTATTCTCGCGAACTGCCAGATAGCAACGCATTTTGAAACCGGCCAGATACAGGATGGTTGGCTGTTGGGTGACAGTGCCTATCCACTGAAACCTTGGCTTCTGACACCGATTCTCCAGCCTCAAGATGCAGCAGAACGCCGTTACAACGTTGCTCATAAAAGAACCCAGTGTGTGATTGAGAGAACGTATGGAATATGGAAAATGAGGTTTCGCTGTCTTCACAAATCGGGAGGTTACCTTACATTATCAACAAGAAAAAACGTTAACCTCATTGTAGCCACAGCAATTCTGCATAACAAATGCATTAGGAATAGGGTTCCGCTTCCAGATGATGACGACAGCGATGACGACAGCGACAACGACAGTGACGAAGACTCTGCTTCATCTGACAGTGGCGAGGATGAGCAACAAGATGATCCACATAATGCTCGAGGCATACGAGCTCACCTTATTAACACTTATTTCAGATAAAAGTGAATGATTTGGATTGCTTATGACAGAAAATAAAATTAAATGAACTTAAAAATGAACTATTTATTCATTTCAGGTGTAAGATGACACAGAATAGTACAATAATTTCTAACAAATTTAATGTCAAGCGATTCTCCTTAAAGTAATTAAACACAAGGTTGATTTTGCGTTCAGTCATAATACCTACAGACATAAATAGTGCTTGTAAATCAAACGTATGATAAAACAAAAGCATTCTTCCTGAATGTCCTGAAAGTAAATAAATTAAGATACTTCTTCAAAGATGTCTACACGTAGTGATAAGTTTGCCTGTTTGTCTAACACATCTTAAAAGAAAACTACGGCATTTGAAAAAGTATAGGTTTAAAGTAATGATAGTGTTCAAGACAGCACAGTTTATACATAAACATACTTACTATTTACATACGAATGTACAGTATTAAATGTTTTTTAGATATGATTCCGTACTGTAAAATACTTTTTTGACCCCGTGTAAAATATTAATAAATCACCTGTTTACACGTATTTGAAAGTGTAATCGCAGAAATACTTTAATGTCACTTATTTGCTAAATGTTTTCTATGCATTCGTTTTATTTAAGCACCTAATTTACCATAAGAAAATTGTTTACAGTCGAACCTGTAATAAGAGACCACCTGTCTTGAAAGACTTTATCTTCTATTCACTTAAAGTAGCTTTTCAACTGAACCTTTATTAGAAGACCACCTGTATTAGGAGACCGCATTTTGCATGTCCCTTGTGTGGTCTTTTAAGACCGGTTGCACTGTATCTTGAACACTATTATTACTTTAAGAAACAGTTTACTGAAACGAACCACATACAACTTTACTGATGGTAAGCCAGACGGCAAAACTTTAGATAAACCGTCGGAATTTGATCCATGATATTGTGTGCAAATCGAATCTTTCCACACTGTTCATTTACTATTTGTGCCCATTCCTGTTTTGACCTACACACTGTAATGTCAACGTTCCTAAGGCAGCACATTTTTGACATCATATACATGAAATCTGGAGCTTCCAGCGCAGCACCGTGACTTATAATCAGAGTTTGTAGGACCTTCAAATTCTCAGACATGACAAGCTGTTGTTCTTTTGTGAATCGTATACCAGTGATTTCTAGGTATTCCAGCTGATTTAAAACAGGTTTTATCATTTCCAGGACATGAATAGGCAAATGACCGTACCCCGTAAGTTTAAGTCTTTTTAATTTTCCATGATTTTGTAACATGCAGTTGTTTATATTTCAGCTGTCTAAATGCATTTTCAGTGTATGCAAATTTGACATTCTTAGCACAACCCAAGAAAAATCATGAACGCGTTCTGAAGCAGAAATGCTGAGGATTTCGTATTGTTTCCAAAACCAGTTTGATTCAATCAGTCGTTTCCAGGACGAGCATACTTTGGGTACAGTCGTCAAATGATCTTCTAATGACACATATCCAAAAATGTGACTCCATATTTCAAGCGGAAGACAGGAGTAACCGTTCCCCTGAAAAGAGCAAAACACACGTTCAGACCAATAACAAATCACGCTAAAAATTGACCGAGAAATAAAGAGAGATTGAGAGAGAGAGAGAGAGAGAGAGAGAGAGAGAGAGAGAGAGAGAGAGAGAGAGAGATGCACAATATGTCTACCCATGCTTTGTCCAAAGTGTAGTTATCTACATTTACGCCCTTTGTGATCATATTTTTGTAGCTAGTGAATATTTTTAGATGTATAGTTCCACTTCAGTCGGTCCTAAGGAGCGTTGGTAGTGTCGCATTGTTCATGACTGCCAGAGAACAGTCTCAATTAAGGCGGGACTGTTGTTTTAATTTTCTGAATGTATTTTATACTCCGAAGGGCCCTTTATTCCTAAATATATTACATTTTCTTCCCACAAGAGACCCTCTGCTTTGTAACATACATCGCACATCCGAAATCAATTCATTATTAGAGACGTGAATTGTGCCGTATAGGAATCAAACCAGTAACAGATAGCAAGATAGCCGGATCTTTCACCTACCGAGTTAAGACTTTGGGCGGCAACAGAAAGGAGGAACGGTACAATACGTGTACAGGCGCAAATAACAATTATCAACGTGTGTGTGTGTGTGTGTGTGTGTGTGTGTGTATGTGTGTGTTCGTGCGTGCGTGCGCGTGTGTGTGTTCGTACGTGCGTGCATACAGTGTGTGTGTGTGTGTGTGTGAGAGAGAGAGAGAGAGAGAGAGAGAGAGAGAGAGAAAAAGATGGCATAGGATAAAGGGCACCGGAATATATTTAAGGCAAGTATTAGCACTGGACACAACAGTCTTGTTTTCGAATAGACACTAATTATTATTGCACAGCACTCTTCACGTTGCTGTTCTTTGTACCTATTAGACACCGCAGCTTCATTAAACAAGAAATATCTTTAAAAAAGATAAACGGCGTTGATGGAAAAGATTTTTATATATAAGAAAGAAAGAAATAAAGAGCGTGCAAAAATTTCGTCTGGTGATAATACGTCGATTAAAGAAGAATATCCAACGTTAACTGTACATTTATTCAGTTTCAATAAAATACCTCTTGTAGAGTAAGTACTTATGACGAATAAATGTTATTAAAATACAATAAATGAAAATAATAACAACTTGTTACAGGAGCGAAATCTACCATCTTTTACGTAAACTAACTTAAAAAAAGTGTCCCTCCCGAGTATTGAACCCGGGGCATCCGCTTAAGAGGCGAGTGTGATAACCACTACACCAAGGCGATTTGAATGTCTTGAATTGAAATTAACAATCAGTATCAAAGGAACTAGAAAGGAACCAGTAAGAACCAGAAATATCTGCACTGTCGTTTTACACTGTGTATTGTACTCGAGTGTTTACCTGACACCCATGAATATTCCATATAAAATCGTATTTAAGCCATCAATTGACTTAACTGGTTATTTATACCGTAAATATCTTTTTCTCCAATACAATTATCGCTTTTAAAAACGAAAATGCCCGAACATATAAGTGTCATGTAAATACTAACACACAATATAAAAATCGTTACGGTAATCATTAACGAGACCCACTAATAACCAATAAAAATAATCTATTTGATTTTCCCGCTGCATAATAAGTTTTATTTACAATATTTCATTGGTCGATAAACTAGGTCAAAAGTGAGCTTAGACAGCTAACGCCGAAAAATTGAAATACATGTACATGTGGCGAAATGTGTATGTTTTATATCACTCTCTCTCTCTCCACTCTCTCTCTCTCTCTCTCTCTCTCTTATCAACTGAACTCTGCTGAGCACTGGTGATACGTCGTACACTTTTGCGGTATTCTTTCTCCCCCTCTTTTCTTTTTGCATTTTTTTACTGGGATATAGCTGGGCGGTTAACCGGCACCTGGGTATCCAACCATTACTAACCAATTTCTGCACGAGTGAATTTCTGGGCACTGTGACGGAGATGAAACGTTACAAAGGAATTTTGATTCAATCAAGCAGGAATTTTGAACAATGATCCTTGAAGTTGGTGTTGTCAGTACTTATCTTACAGACTGGTATATTGGTATATTGGAAGAAATTCTCTTGTGGTTGCTGATTTGTTTGCTTTGGTTTGTCAATAAGCATCTGCAGCAGCGCAATTATCTTGTCATCGCGTTCAAGCCTCTTGCGTTCCAGCTCTAAGCGTGCTTTTTCAAGCTCCAGTCTTTGCTGATCGATTTTAAGTCTTTGTCTTTCAACAGAAAGGATGTCATCCGCTGGCTGCGCAGCTCGTTTGTTTCGGGTGTAGGCAGGTTTTTTAGGTACTAGTACAGTTTCTTCGGATTGAATCGAATCATGGCCCCAGGATTCTGCAAGCTTCTGCTGTTGATCAGTCCTTTCAAGCTGCTGAACAGTCTTTTCAAGGGAAGAGGGCTGTGAACATTCGAAAGTGCTGCTCGGTATAACCGCAGTTGCCGTCAGTGGCCCATCATCAGAGCGGTCATCAAGAAAACTGCTTGGATCTTCGTGGCAAGTTAAGTCAGGACTCTGCCTCAACAACGGGCGAGCTGAACACGCTGACATGGGAGGAGACATAGTGTCGATACCGTCAGTAATTCCAGTGACCGCCACTTCTCCTATGATGCTGACAACCTTCTTTTCAACTGGGGTGAGGTTTTGAAAAGAAGGATCAAACCCTCCACCTGTGACACGCATGCTTTGATTTAGCTTAGCAGCCTTTATTTTTACATTGCTCGCCCAGTCCTGCCACTCTTCTCACCTCTTCCATTGATCGATTAACCTGTGAAACGGCATTTACTTTTCTAGTCACCTCAAGCCAACATTTCTTCTTTCTCTCAAGAGAAATGGAGTCACTAAATTTACCAAAAAGAATGTTTTTATTGCACCCTACCTCATCGCATATAACTTCAAGCTCCTCTTGGGAAAATCTTTGTTTTCTTTTTCTTTCTGCCACTTTAAACGAATTTTAAACAGTATTTATCATCGATACATCACATATGTTTCATATGCCGCTTGGAACAAGGATAACGATTACACAATGTCATCGTTACTAATTTTAACTAACGATGACGTAACGAATGCTTCGAGTTACGCCCGTTACATCTTCGTTAAATAAGCTAACGTGGTCGTTATATCATCGTTAACGCATTCGTTAGCAAAAATTAAACGACAGCTTCGAGTTACTCACCCCTGGGCCTCCAAAGAAACGGGGAAGAAAATCTAAGTCTGATGTTGTTTTCAAGACCTCAAAAGAGCTGAAACAGAAGCAGGTTGAGGAGGTAGAGCTGATTTCAGATGAAAGTACCACTACATCATGGGCAGAGAATGATATGTCTGATGATGTTGAACTGAGTTTTGGGAGTGCAGGTGATGTGGATATGGTTTCCAAAGAAATTCCTGATTCAAATGTTGTGGACATAAATGAAACAGTGTCCAATTCCAGTAATGCCCTGCCAGAATCTTATGATGTTGGCATATCTACATGTGCTACCGATGGCACTGAATCACTACCTTTCACAGTAAATTTTCAGAAGAAAGAGTTGAAAGGATTGAGATGTTTTAGATCAGATATGTCACAGTTTAACTGTGGGTTGAATGCACATGCTGATAAAGGTGCAAGTTCATGCATGGGAATTGCAGTTAACACATGTAGTTATTTCTTCAAAGGTGGGTCAAATTTATTAGAGTTGACAGAAGACACAATGTCTTTGTACTTACAAAATATGAAAAAAGTATGTGAAATATGGGAATTTCGTGAACTTGGTCCGTCGCTGTATCACGAGGCTGTTCAAGAACTTCAAATAGATAATTTGACCTTTGACCATGAAAAATGGTGGAAAGGCCAAAATACAGAAGAAGGAAAATCTTTCATGGATTCGGCGTATGAAGTTCCTGGGAAAAAGGCATTGATAATTACTCTCAAGCCAGCACACACGTTTATATTCTACTTGATTGCGACATTAACCAGATTCTGTTTAACTCCCATATCCACTATGACAATGCAGATGAAAGCTTTGAACAGGCTAAACAACTTGGCCATGGATGTTTGGCCATATTTGGTCAAAAAGGATCATCTTTGATGGGTTACGCCCAAGAGGAATACACGGAAATGATTCGTTGTGATCCAACAGAAGGTGAAATAATAAACCTAGTAAAAATGGACCTGTTAGTTATGTCATTAAACGACTGGAAGGTGTACAGTGGCAGAAACTGATAAATTAATTGAATTGGCCAATTGTGAATACAACTTCAATGAATGCTCAAATTGTAAAATCTATTGATTCGTTGATAGGTCCTGCACTTGGTTTCGCGACATCTGAAAGGGACAGACATTTGCTTAAATTCCTTCTGACTAAATTGACTAGTGCAACATATTTATCAAGCACTGTTCAAAAAGAGTTTCAAAGAATAGTTTAAGAAGAAATGAATTGAAAATGGAGACCTCTTTTGAATGTTTTACTGAAATAAAACAAGCCTCCACAACCAGCTACCTATTTAAGAAACAGAAACTTCAAATAACTGAACGTATGCCTGGCTCTGGACGGTTGTCTTTGGCAGAAGAGTTTCCAAACCTAGCAGCATGCTTGCTGATGTTATTTGATAGCAGTGGTCAAGGACTACAATCACATCCACGTCTAATATGTGAAACACTGTTCGTACAAAACAAATCGTGGATGGATATGTCACGTGCCATTTCAGTCCTGCAATAAACATTTGGAATTCCGATATCTCTGTCTGCTGCTTACACCTATACTGAAAACTTTAGATCCAAATCAAATCAAGCAAAGAAACATCATGAAGGAATGAATATTAATCCAGGCATAAGTCTAAGGAAGCCAACAAGGGATTTAAATAAAAAGACCTCTATCAATTCTCATTATGCTATGTGTGACCTTCAGCTTGCCTTAAATGAATTTTGTACAACCGGAAGTATAGTGGCGAGGGATGATAAAGCCCTTGTCCACACTGATGTAGAAGTTGTGCAGCGTCCATCGAAATCCTGGACAAGAATAAGTTACACTGATCATGACTGGGAGAAAAGCTGTGAAAATACATTGCAGATCACTACATATCAATTTGTTCAAGTGTTGTTATCTGAACCTGTTGTACTGTCTTACATTGGAACAGTTGGAGTAGCTAAAACACGAGTTAAGGACAACGGGGTTTCACTTGTAAAAATGCACTTCTTTGACCATCCACAGCATTCAGGTACATGAATGAATTACTTTATGTTATGTCTCTAGATGAGCATGATAAACATTTCTTACATAATGGTAAATTAGTTTCAAAACTCTTAGTAACAGTAGATGGGGGGCGGGGGGGGGGGAGTGATGAATGCCCCAGGAACAAGATCACCAAATTTTGTGCTGTTCTATTATGTTGGCTGTTGAACTTGGACAAGTTTAAATGTATTAGTTTAGCAGAAGGCGACTCGAAGTACCATTCTGTAGAAAGGCTACACTGTGCCGAAAACAGAACTCTGAGTCGACGTGGAGTTATATCGTCGAAGCTTGTACATAATTCTGAGAAAAATGATGATAGAACTTTCAGTCGCGAAAAATTTTATGAGAACATGGAAGCTGCCCAGAAAGAAGCTACAACACGTCTTGATGGTGTACCTTATACTGGAAGTAAATTATATTCACAGGTTGCACAAAGATGTCTGAATGGGTGTTTAGGTCAAACTATGAAAAGCAGATTAAACAGTTTCTTGAGAAAGACTCCCCTGCTCACCAGCTAGGAAACAACTTTGTCCTCCAATCAAGTGGTCCAATCTGGAACAAATTGTGCAACAAGTATGATTTGAAGAAAGAGAAAGCATTCAATGCCTTTCATGTAAATACGTATGCATTTGATCCCAAAACATCCTCACACATGCACTACAGTTTTGCAACATACAGGCCTAATGATGAATGGCGAGGTGAACCAGTTAATAGATATGAAATCCAGCCTGTTATAAACATGGCAAAACTCCCAGAATTCCACTATATGTCATACGTGGAAACTGTTGATGTTTTTGAGAAACTAGAGCTTACAAGTGGTGATCTTCCAGTGTGGGTTAACGAACCAGACTTCTTTCTTCCTTCCAGGAACATCAAGCACTTGTTGGATATGCATCCAGATTCATTTTCAATAGAAACAGAATTAAATACGATCAGTAATGTGATTGGTGTTAGTGAAGAAGATATTTCAGAATACATTTGTCAGATAAAGGAGAAGGAAAAATTAAAGTTAAAACAAAAGGAAACATTAGAGAGGTTTAAAAACACTGTCTTTGGAGGTATGCAGGTGAAGGATTTAAAACATCTTCTGCATGTAAAATTGGGTGTTCCTGTGCATCGTCGTATTTCCACTAAGGCAGACATTTTGATGGCAATTGAAACAGAAATCTCCAGAAGAAACATGTCAGATGCAGATCTGAAGCTACTTGCTTCAGAGTGCAATAAGCAGTAGTGTATTTTCGTATTTTTGACTATGTTCAGTTTTCATGGACTCAACCAATATTCTAACTTCACTATTAAATCATATTATTACCAGATATTTTAATTTTGTAAGCGTGGAATCAAAATACACTTTTCAAATTTGAAAAACAAGATATATCTTTTTGACATCAGACATGTTTAATATGAAATAACAAAAAAAAAACCATCAGAAAATCATCAGTAGCAGGAATGTTCTGTTGTAATGAAGATTTATATCTCCTTATTTAAATATGGATACTGAATTAATTTTGAACAATTCTTTCTGATTCTGCAATAATTAAATACAATTGCTTTTATAGCTAACAGATTGTCTGTTACAGACAGAAGATGTTCCAGCATTTTTATATCTATGTACAAAAGCTATGGTCGGTTTTTTGACTTAGTCTAGGTTTTAATAACATCTCGATTAAACGTCCATGGTTCAAGATAATAGGAAGGCAATAGGTGATTTTAACCGTTTTCTCCATAAATACACCTTTTTACTCCTGTGCGACCAGTGTAGATCTAGATCAACCGGCACATCTGTTCAGAAATAACTTTAATAGCAGTGTGGCGGCCGCAAAAAGTCTCCCCGTACATATAGTCAGTAATGTTATCAGTAAATTAACCCGTTACCGATGTCCTGCAGTGATTGTGACGTATATCAGGGCTATCCGATCAACCTTTTTTGGGGTTGTCCCGGTTAGCTCAATCGGTTGCGTCGCAGGAAATGCAGGGCTAGGCGCTGTCGCCGTGACGATGCGGGTGCGCTCCCAGCTAGAGACACTATCATTTGAAATTCACAGTAGCGCTGTTTGTGCAGTGTGGCGGCCGCAAAAAGTCTCCCCGTACATATAGTCAGTACTGTTATCAGTAAATTAACCCGTTACCGATGTCCTGCAGTGATTTTGACGTATATCAGGGCTATCCGATCAACCTTTTTTGGGGTTGTCCCGGTTAGCTCAATCGGTTGCGTCGCAGGAATTGCAGGGCTAGGCGCTGTCGCCGTGACGGTGCGGGTTCGCTCCCAGCTAGAGGCACTATCATTTGAAATTCACAGTAGCGCTGTTTGTGCAGTGTGGCGGCCGTAAAAAGTCTCCCCGTACATATAGTCAGTACTGTTATCAGTAAATTAACCCGTTACCGATGTCCTGAAGTGATTGTGACGTATATCAGGGCTATCCGATCAACCGTTTTTTGGTTGTCCCGGTTAGCTCAATTGGTTGCGTCGCAGGAATTGCAGGGCAAGGCGCTGTCGCCGTGACGGTGCGGGTTCGCTCCCAGCTAGAGGCACTATCATTTTTAATAAATAAAAAAGCGAACAGTTTAGATCCGGATCAAATGTGCTGGCCCACGTAATAAAGGTGTATAAATGGAGGAAAGGATTTATTGTAATTGGTAATTATTATGCTTCAAAATTGAATAGTGTACTCCACCGGAGAAGTTAGAATTTTTTATCAGTGTAATTAGAACATTTGTTTAAATAGGTGTACTTTTGTGTTAGAATGTTTAATAATAATTCTATGGAACACTGTTTACACTTTTATATTGGGCATTAAATGCAATGTGGTTTTGAAAAATAGAGGCCTGACCTAAAATGGATGGTGAACAAATTAGTACACATAAAAACGAAGATTACAGTTGAGTCTTTAATGAGTCGCAATTAAGTGTTTGTGCATGGAAAAGTTGCAACATAACAGAATAGATAGTCCTTTAACCCTTACTCTAGATATGTGCAAACTGTGTAGAACTTGATCAGCCAGCATATCCTTGCTGTCCACTCATGATCTACACTGTTTGCTGTTACATGCATTTTATTTTTTCTGACCAAGTAGCGGCCAGTATGGAGCAAGATTAGATGGTACAGATGTGCTTGCTGATCTAGATCTACACTGATTGCACATTTAAATCTGTATATATTGGGTAAAGGATAATGTCATAATGAATATGTGAATTTGAAGTTGTCCATTGTTATGAAAAGGCAATGCCACTTGGTATTAAAGTTTTTTCTCAACTTGTCATGGAGGAATTACATAACATCATTGTGATTGTTGTGTTTACAATCAACAGTAAACAGTTACAAAAGTATTGCTATTAAAATTATTGCTGTTGAGGGATGTTTTATTCATAGGATCTTTTTAGTCCTTTCCTCCATATAAACACTTTTTAACTCGTGTGAACAGTGTAGATCCAGATAAACTGCCACATCTGTGCCACTGATCTGGATCTGCATTGTTTGCTTTTTGGTCAGAAATAACGTAATAAATCAAAAAGTACACACTGCAGATTCTGATCACACAAGACAGATGTGCTGGCTGATCTGGATCTACCATGTTCTCTCACACCATATAGGCATATATATGGAGGTTAGGGTTGATATTATGGCTATTATCTCTGAGCAGATTTATCAATCATTTGCAAAGTTTTGCAAAGTCTGTACTGTTTAAATGAAGTCACTTTAATAGTATTAATGGCAGTTCTGTTAAATTTTATGCGACAATCGCAGTCATATACATTAACAATGGCAGTGTCTGTGGGGGAAAAATATAGTATGTAAACAATAACTAGGTAGTCACATGACACTCAAGTAATATTCTTTGGTGTTTATATTTTCTGGGGACTTTGAAAAATATTTTGTTACTCATTCACCCGTATATTGCTGACCTGGCAATTCTTTATAATATCACACAGAAGATGAATGTGTCATCATTTATTGTTTTTATCCTCTGACAGTAAAGCTCATGATGCTGTTTTTGAGTTTTTCCATATTAAAATGTTTTTAAATCTTGCATAGCTTGTGTTTTTCATATAATGTTCAGTGTGACAGCACATTGTCGAAGATACAAGAATATTTACTTCTTAACGCTTGACCCCATGAGATATTGCTGTAAAAATTGGTAAACAGTGTAGATCCAAATTAGTCGGCAAAATCAGTTTGTTGGCATTAGGATTCAAAAGGTTATTAATGACAAGAAGGGAACCAGTTTAGATCCTGGTCATTAGTGCTGGATGATCTGGATCTAAACTGTTTCCTCAGCAATACAATCCCTATACAAGTATATATGGAGCAACCAGTTAATTTCTAAAACAAACAAGTCCTGCAATACCTAGTATTTTTATTTTAGCAGTTTGACAAAATGACCAAAGCTTTAACAATGCCACTATTATTAAAGCATGTAGCAGATACCCCAAATTGTAATGCTTTATCCCAAGTGTGTAATGGAACACACTTGAATCCTGGGTAGCTACACCTTTGACTTTAATAGAATGTCGTGCCCACATGTATATATAAGAAAAAATCTCTTGCTTCAGGTTGGTTTTTTTCTTATTTCTAGGTAATTTCTGGACCGATTTTTAGAAAAGGGCACTATACAGTTAAAAAGCACTTTCATCAACATTCAACCTCTATGATCTGTAATTTTCTATAACATCCATAGACATTTCAAACAAAATTTGTCTGAATGTTTAAGAAAAGGGCAGAGTGATTTTGTGTATGCACAACATTCTAAAAGTCACTGGTATAGCCACCCTTGAGTGATTTTGTGTGTGCACAACATTCTAAAAGTCACTGTATAGCCACCTTGCTTAAATATCTTGATAGATAAGTTTCCTTCTATTGTTATTTGAATGCAGACTTAGAATGTGTTGTACTGGTTGCCATAGAAAGGCAAGCGGCTGCAAATCCAAACTAGAGCTATCACTGAAGGTGATTAATACCCCCGCAATACTGCTTTGTCAGAGTAAACAGAAATGATGTTTGCATCTTTCATGGGTGAAAGTTGAAAAATATTTGAAATCCTGAAAATTTGCTGGGGGTCCAAGGGCCGCTAGGGCTCCGGTAGGTCCAGGGCAAAGCCCTGGTGGGGGACAAGAGGGTCGAAGCCCCCCAAAGCTTTTGGAAGATAGCAATTTATATACCATTGGGAAGCCATTTCTTAAATGCATTTGAGCTTTTTTGAAACACAAAATTAAGACATCTGGAGGCATGGGTTTATCATTTATTGTCAGTTATCTTAATCAACTATGCCTCTCAATTCAGTAAAAATTCTCCATAAACAAAAATTATAGAACTGCATGAATATTTTCAATAATTATGAAATTGACGGTAGTTGTTTATTTCTGCTGGGTTATTTGTTTTGTTTTTTTAATAATAATTATCTCCAATACAAAGTATGTACATAATTTGTGCGCATTTTATTTTCCAAAGTACATCATTGGACGGCATATTCTGATGTAGACCTACTTTCATTTTGTGTAGTCCGAGATTAAATTTTCTCGCGGCATAACAATTTTAGAAAATCAAACATAGGACTATATCCTCCTACCGATACAAGGCCATTTCAGTTGCATAATAATTACATAAATATTACTTACTACGCAGTCTCTGCGTAAGAAAAAAAAACAATCGAGCATCTTCTGAGTATTGTTTTACAATCTGTATTTAATTTTACGCACACAGCTACACGACCTTCACCCGGGCACATGTTGTTATTTTTCCGAGAGGGATAAGAATAATGACGTCATTTGGAGAGCTAATGCTAACGAAACCAATCGTAGGACTATATCCGCCTACCGATACAAGTCCATTTCAGTTTCATGATAATTACATACGTATTACTTACTACGCTGTCTCTGTGTCAGAAAAAAAAAACAATCGAGCATGTTCTGAGTATTTTTTTACAATCTTTTGATAAGCACACAGCTACTCGACCTTCACCTGGGCACATGTTGTTATTCTTCCGAGAGGGATAAGAATAATGATGTCATTTGGTCAGCTAATGCTATCGCCACGTGCATGTAAAGCAAAAGTCGTGTTTAAAAATAGCGACTTGGGTTTTCACCGGATGTAGACAAAACTGTAATAGTAGTTAACGTCACAAGGTTTTGTTGAATCGTGCTCCCCTTCCAAAAAATAATGGACTGATCCAAATGAAAAAAAAATGTCATGCAAATCTAATCACGAACGTATGTTAAAAGTTTGAAAAATGGAGTAGTAGTTTGTGTCATAAGATTTTGTTAAATAATGCTCCCCTCCAACCAAAAATGGACTGATCGATAAAAAACATGTCATTAACATGCACACTTCATGCAGAACATATGATTTCAGGTTCAAGTCATTATCTTGAAAACTGTAGAAAAAGGTGAAATATGCATATCAGGAATCGCCACATTCAGAAAAAACAGCCTCCCCACACAGTCAAGAAGAAGAGAGGGGGAGAGAGCATGGTTAATAAAATAATCAGTTTCAAAAAAGACACCACTAACAATAAACAAAAATGAGAACCCGAGGGGTTACCGCCTTGGAACGGTCAGTGGCAAATCAAATTGCCACTGGGGGGTTTAAACCAGGTTCTAGGGTGCACCAACCTCACACTTGCCCCAACAGGTTCTCATATCACAAAACAAGTACAAGTTGTCTTGGTGAAAAGACTCCAACCCACTTATCTGCTTAACAATGTTGCATGCAAAAGCACACAAACATATAAAACATAAGAAGCTAAGAGCATTGCAAAGCCGAAAGGGGTACTCAATGATCTTACCGAGACCAGAGCTCCTGGAGTAAAATCAGCAAGAACACGATGACAGGGATAAAAGAAACAAATCGAGTTTCTAGGTTCTTTTAAGAAAAGATTTCCCCAATAACCTTCATAAACTCTTAAACCCCTGCCACCGTCGTGCAACCAAAGAGGTAAGCATAATGATCAACTGTAGAAGGGTTAATCACCAGGCCTGCAGAGCGCTGTAAAATATCATGTTGGTAACCTTTCTTTTTAAATTTACAGATGGTTTTTACGAATAACCGGGAGAAATTAACACTTCCTTTAATCTTTTTAAGTTTATAAATTAAATCTCCATAAAAAACTGGTTGTGAAATACCTTGTTGCAAAAGTGATTTTAAACTGCATTTGTATTTATGAATTAAATCTGGGTATCGGCGATAAAACTTGCAAAAGGTTTTCCTTAATTTGTGATACCGATAACCTTGTTTTAAGAGTTTTTCTGTAATGCAAAGATTACGTTCATTGAAATCATTAACATTGTTGCAAGCTCTTGAAAAGCGAACAAGCTGTGAGATATAAACCCCATAAGATGTTGCACGGGGAACATCGCCGTCTAAAAACGGAAAATTTACTATATTAAAATTAAAATCATCTCTTTTATCATAAATTTTAGTAGTGACATAACCATTTTCAATGGACAGATTTAGATCGAGAAAGTTTGCTTGCTTTTCTGAAGTGTTCGCTTTGTTAAGTTGTAGTTCTTTGGGATAAATCTTATTAACCAGTAATGGAAAATGGTTATTGTCTATATTTAATAAATCATCAAGGTACCTCGAGGTGTTCTTAAAAGCTGTAATTATATCATATTAGAAGTTTGCATAACACGATTTTGTAAAATCATGTCCCCTGCAAAAAAAATGGACTGATCCACACAAAAAATATGTCACGCACATCTACACTTCATGCCGAACATATGTTTAAAGTTTCAAGTTAATATCTTAAAAACCGTAGAAGAAGTTCGTGTCACAAGATTTTGTTGAATCATGCTCCCCTGCTAAAAAATAATGGACTGATCCACATGAAATAAAGTATGTCATGGAAATCTACTCACAAATGTATATTTAAAGTTTGAAAAACTGGAGAAGTAGTTTGCATCATAAGATTTTAAATAAAATATTTTGTTCAATAATGCTCACCTGCAAAAAAAAAATGGACTGATCCACAAAAAAAAATGTCGCTGACATACACACTTCATGCAGAACATACAATTTTGGTTTCAAGTCGATATCTTGAAAACTGTAGAAGTTTGCATGACACGATTTTGTTAAATCATGTCCCCTGCAAAAAATAATGGACTGATCCACACGAAAAATATGTCACGCACATCTACACTTCATGCCGAACATATGTTTAAAGTTTCAAGTAAATATCTTTAAAACTGTAGAGGTAGTTCGTGTCACAAGCTTTTGTTGAATCATACTCCCCTGCTAAAAAATAATGGACTGATCCACATGAAACAAAGTATGTCATGGAAATCTACTCACAAACGTATGTTTAAAGTTTGAAAACTGGAGAAGTAGTTTGCGTCATAAGATTTTAAATAAAGATTTTGTTAAATCATGTCCCCTGCAAAAAATAATGGACTGATCCACGCGAAAAATATGTCACGCACATCTACACTTCATGCCGAACACATGTATAAAGTTTCAAGTCAATATATTAAAAACTGTAGAAGTAGTTCACGTCACAAGATTTTGTTGAATCATGCTCCCTTCAGAAAAATAATGGACTGATCCACATGAGAAAAAAAATTGGCGCAAATGCACTCACGAACATATGTTTAAAGTTTCAAGTCGATATCTTGAAAACTGTTGACGTATTAAGTGTAGAAGTTTGCATAACACGATTTTGTAAAATCATGTCCCCTGCAAAAAATAATGGACTGATCCACACGAAAAATATGTCACGCACATTTACACTTCATGCCGAACATATGTATCAAGTTTCAAGTCAATATCTTAAAAACTGTAGAAGTAGTTCGCGTCACAAGATTTTGTTGAATCATGCTCCCCTCCGAAAAATAATGGACTGATCCACATGAGAAAAAAAGAAATTTGCGCAAATGTACACACGAACATATGTTTAAAGTTTCAAGTCGATATCTTGAAAATGGTTGACGTAGTAAGTGTAGCAGACAAACCAACCAACCAACCAACCAACCAACCAACCAACCAACCAACCAACCGGATGATGACTCCTATATACCCCCTATACTTCGTATGCGGGGGGTATAATAAACAGATTATGTTGGTATTGCGATATGGAAACTGCTACACTAAAGTTTACAGTTTCATTACACCAAAGGCCAACATGATAAGTACAGATTTTCCTCTATCTTCCTGGGACACTATCCAATGCAAGTTGTTGGGAAATAATAATAAAACTCGGTCATGATGCATGTATTATTTATTATGATAGTACAATTCCGATGTTAGACAGTTATTAGAAATAAAACTACAAGTTTCTTTAGAATGTGAGATTTGAAAATGTGGTAGACTTAACAATAATATGGCAGATAAATATGAACTCCAGGCACGAAACATGTATTTATGAATGATGTTTAACATTATTATTAAAATTTCTAAGGCTTAAAAAAATCACTTCTATGGGTTGACCAACATTGAAGTAAAACAATTCTATAGGGGGGACTGTTTTCCATTAAATTTGCTTCTAATGGGGGTGGTCTAATTTGAAAGTGCCTTCCTGGGGATGGGATATATGTTTAAATGGAAAAGCCCTGACTGAAAACATTAAAGTTTTCTTTATAAATATGTGGATTTTTGAGTCTGTGCGTTCGGGCATCGTTGATCTGCAGGTCGTTGAATACACCGAGGGTAGCGTTTCATCAAATTCCCAGCAGAGGTGTAGGAGGAGTTGCGTTCACAAGATATATTCCTATTAAAACTAATGTAAATGGAATTATCAAAGGGCCATAACTTCTGAACGGAGCATGTATTAGCAAAACCCAACCTTTATGCACAACAACATATCAGGCCAAGCATTATGGTAAAATTTCATTAAATTCCCACCAGTAGTGTAGGAGGAGTTGCGTTCACGAGATATATTCCTATTAAAACTAATGTAAATGGAAGTATCAAAGGGCCATAACTTCTGAACGGAACATGTAAGAGCGAAACCCCACCTTTATGCACAACAACATATCAGGCCAAGCATTGTGGTAAAGTTTCATTTAATTGCCACCGGTAGTGTAGGAGTTGCGTTCACGAGATATATTCCTATTAAAACTAATGTAAATGGAAGTATCAAAGGGCATTTACTTCTGAACGGAACATGTAAGAGCGAAACCCCACCTTTATGCACAACAACATATCAGGCCAAGCATTGTGGTAAAGTTTCATTAAATTCCCATCAGTAGTGTAGGAGGAGTCGCGTTCACGAGATATACTCCTATTAAAACTTATGTAAATGGAAGTATTAAAGGGCCATAATTTCTGAACGGAACATGTAAGAGCCAAACCCTACCTTTATGCACAACAACATATCAGGCCAAGCATTGTGGTAAAGTTTCATTAAATTCCCACCAGTAGTGTAGGAGTTGCGTTCACGAGAATATCGGACGGACGGACAGGAACAACTCTTAATGCCCGTCGCAATTTCATGGCGGGGACATAATAAAAATAAAAACGAATGAGTTACCCTTCCTTTATAGTTCAATCAAATAATTGTATTCATAATATTTATATAATCAGACTTTTTTCTGAAATAAAAACAACCCCGTTTGAACATATTTTGCTTATTTTGTATCCGTTCAAAAGTTACTATTATTATTATTATTATTATTATTATTATTATTAGTCTTACTTCGGAATAGTACTTTGCGTTGACGGTTTTATCAGTAGACACCGCATGAAACAGGATAATCCCTCGGCAGTCTGCGATCATGATGAACATTTGTTTTGCCGGCCGACCTCGCTGTTCGGGCTTTCTCGGTTGGCGGAGATCCGGCCCTTTCCACACAGCAGACTGCTCCTTTGTCTCGGGGTCATGGAGGTATAGCCACGTCTCATCAGTCGTAATTTCTGTCTCAAGAAAGGCGGGGTTGCGCTCGTAGTGTTTCAGGAAACTCTTCGACATCATCAATCGTCTCTCGCGCTCGTGGTCCTTCAAGATACGGGGCACCCAACGTGCGTGGACCTTAAATCAACCAAATAACGATAATATTTTTTAAATGTCAAAAAATAACTTTCGCTATAATATTCTTCTATATGACGGTCACAACTTGTGAATGCACGTATGACCATGCTTTCAATAATAATAATATATTTTCAAAAGATTGAACACTCAGGCCTACTTTATAGTACAGACTTGTTAACTCAAATGCAAAAAAAATAAATAAAAGGAAAACACTCTAGATACCTTTCTCATGTTTACTGTTGTCTTCAGTTTTGAATATGCTGACCCGATGCTGACATCTGCAACCTCGGCTAACTCTCGCATTGTCATCCGCGGGTTGTCTTCTAGCGCTTTGTATTTAATAAGGTATTTCAAATTTGTGTTTAGGTGCATGTTTCTTTTAAGCATTTTATAATTCTCGTTATTTTGTCTGATTATATGTTTCCATTCGTTAGGGATACTCATTAGTAGTCTTTGATAATCTAAAAAAATGCCTCTAATATTGTAAATAGTTTGCAACTGATTAAACGTGTAAAATTCACCGTCATCATTTATTATGTCTATTAAAACTGCAATATTTTTGTCGTACCAATGTTTATAAAAAATCGATTTATTAAAAAATTGTGATTGTACCATAATGGAGAAAAAAGAAGATTATACGCATCATTAATTTGTATCTTCTTGCAAAGAAAAATCCAACTTTCTAATACATTTTTCCAAAATGGATTTTGCAATTCTGTTAACTTTTCTTGTGTAAACTTTATTCCCAAAGTTAATATTTCTTTAGAATTAAAATGTGTCAACGCTCTCCAGCTTTTGCACCCCGAAACGGCTAGTTTTCTGAGCCATGACAGTTTCAACACCAAAATGAAACTTTTTAAATCTATCATTCCAAGACCACCGGCATCGATATTTAGTACAGACTGTGTTCTTGTGATCTTATCGGGACCATTATTCCATAAAAATTTGTAACATTTTTGTTCAATATAAGTTAATAAATCAGATGGCGGATTGTGAAGAGATGAATAAATGAACAAATCTTGATATAATAAGATATTTTATAATAGTGATTTTTTCAAATAATGTTGAATTTCTCATTGACCAAGTGTTTATGGTAAGTTCACATTTTGCTTTTATTTCATTGATATTTTGCTCCCATATGTTTGATACATCTGCTGAAAAATTAACACCAAGTATTTTTATGGGTCCTGTCGTCCAATCTAAACCTACATCTCCACATAATTTAATATTCGAGTTAGATCTAGATCCAAACCATACAGCTTTTGTTTTTCAACATTTATTTGTAAGCCTGATAGTTGGTAATATTTATCTAATGTCAATAAACATGATCTAAGTGATATTTCTGAACCGTTAAGAAAAATTTGCGTATGATCGGCATATTGGCATAATTTGTGTTCATAATTGTTTAAAGTAACTCCTATTATTGTTTTGTTGTTTCTTATCATCAGACTTAATATTTCTGCACAGAGAATAAAAATGTACGGGGATATTGGGTCCCCTTGTCTGCAACCACGTGATAATTTGAAGTCAGATAAATAACCATTTTGTGAAATGCACGTCTCGGCTCCATTTTTAAACAATTTAATCCATCGCTTGAACGATGTGCCAAACCTATAAAAATTAAGAACTTTGTAGATAAATGCCCATGATATAGAATCAAATGCCTGTTTAAAATCAATGGATAGTAGCAATCCATCTTTATTTTGTAGTTTAGATTCAAACAAAATATCGTATATAATGCGCAAATTTTCTCCAATAAATCTTCCAGAGATAAATCCTTTTTGATCGGGATGAATAACTTCATCTAATATTTTCTTAAGACGGTTTGCAATTACAGATGAAGCAAGTTTATAAACAACATTTAAAAGCGATATAGGTCTCCAATTTTTTAAAAATGTTTTATTTTTATCTTCATTCCAGAAAAATTTAAAAAATTCAGTAGTATAACCATCCAGACCTGGACTTTTATCGTTTTTCATATTCGATAATGCTACATTTAATTCGTTAAGGGTTATTTCACCTTCCAAACTTCGTACTTGAATTTCAGTTAAATTTTTTGGATTATCCCCAATAACATTTTCTAGTGGAATATCATCATAATTTCCAGTTTCTGTATAAAGTTGTTTATAATAATTCATTTGATATTGTAAAATTACTTTAACATTGGTATACTCCTTATTTGTTCCATCCTTACAGATTGTTTTATTTAAATAATTTCGTTTTTCTAGGTTAAAAAAATAGCTGCTAGGTTTTTCTCCTAGATCTTCATAACGACATTTTGATCTCAAAATTACTCCTTCAATTGTTATTTTCTTAAATTTTCTAACTCAGCTTTTTTGTTTGATAATTCTGTAATTACATTATTATCAATATTCTGGAAATTTGCCGATATACGTTTTTCTAAGGTATCAATAGTTTTTTCAATCTCCGTTTCCGCTTTTTAAATTGTTTTTTCTTAAAAGCACTATATTTAATCGTTTCTCCTCTTAAAACGGCTAAAAAAGTTTCTAAAAAGTAATTGATTATTTATGTTTAACTATATATTATTGTTTATGTTTATTTCATTATTAACATTTTGATCTACTCGATGCTGGTCAATTAGTTGTTTTAAAGTGTTTTTAACAATATTAACTTAAGGTTCGTCTTTTAATAGTGAATTGTTAAATTTCCAGAAACCTGGACCCCTTTGTACTTCTGATAATTTAATTTTAAGTAAAATACCCTTATGATCACTTCTATAACTTGTTATTATACTGCTATCTGTAACAAGATTTTGAGTTTGGCTATTTATAAGAAAGAAATCTAATCTTGATTGTTTTCTTACTGGATTAAGTCTCTGCCATGTGTACTGACGCTTTTCTTCGTGCATAACTCTCCAAATGTCTAGGTATTCTTCACTATTTATATAATTTAAAATGACATTTCTTGATTTGGGATTATTAACATGTAAATAATTTTGATAATCTAAAGCGGGGTTAATGACAAGATTCCAGTCTTCACAAATTATAACATACTCATGATTAATTTCATCTATCCTATTAAATATAGATTCAAAAAATATAGGACTATCTTCATTTGGGCCGTAAATACTCACAAGAGTTAACTGTTTGCCACATATTAGTGTGTCTAATATAACATAATTTCCATTAATGTTATCTGTATATACTTTATCGACTTTATATTCAAAACTATCACGAAACAAAATTAAAACGCCACGACTGTTACTTAAGAAAGGGCAAATATATATCTCGTTTCCCCATTCTGCTTTAACGTATGCGCACATTTTTGTTGTCTGCTGAAAGTACAGACATGCGCAGTGAAACAGTCAAATAACATCTTATTTTTTCTGTCGCAAATAATGAAAAAGATCTCTACGCTTTTGTGTGTTTGCAATCCCTTGACAATTCTGTGAATAAACAAGTATATTTTCAGCCATATCGAATGACTCTAATTGTGGCATTATGACTGAAATTGCTTGACAAAGAAATCCATGCTGAAGGTATGCAAATTAAAAGAGAATAAACAAAAAAGAAACACAAACATATATACAAGAAAGATATTATGCTGCAGACTGTGTGCAAGGGTATACTAACAGTCAACAACATCATATGTCGCTGGCCCATCTCACATGCTAAAGAGGGCTGAAAAAAGTGAACCTTATTTTTATATAAAAAAAAATAAAAAAAATTAGTCCTCGTGAAAGTACCTATAGATTTAAGCAAACAATCGTATGTAGCAAACTTTTTTAAGTCGTCAGAATAATACCAATCGTTTATCATAAAAACTGGATATCGTTATAGTCTATCGGTGTTTATAAGTTGCATTAGTCTGACCGTTATCGTTTTTAACATTGTGATACTTTCATGGAACACCGGTTATTAAAGTTCCGGAATAAGGTCAGAGGACAATAAATAGAAAAGCCTGTCGCGGATTGGACAATTTTGTCTAGGGACGATCCGGGCTTAATTTATTTTCAAAGATTCATTGGCCAAAACTATAGAGAATAGAAATAATTTTTTGTTTTCAAAAATGTAAAATGACTTTAATTATATACTTAAAAATAAAAATGATTATTTAAAACACTGTTTGAAAGGTGATTTGTGTCACTTTAAAGAAGTTGGTACTTTCTTTATTTTGGGTTAGAGATTTGTTTACATTTTGGGGGTGGTTACTTTCGGTTTAAAATGCTGAGAGAATGAGTTGGTGAAGGCACCAATTCGTGGTCATTTTTGCATTTCCCAAGAGTGCCACTATGCAAATCTGGGGTAGTTTTGGAACAAGTCATGTAAATAAAATCACAGGAGGACCAAATCTTATAATGTAAGTCTATGGGAAACTATTTAGTGGTCTCTGACCTAAAGCCTGGATGTAAACAATGCTTGATTAGTACTAGAAGGAGCACTAGTAAGGGTTTTCTGCATATTTTATTGCTTAAAACTTGTAGATTAATAGAACATGTACCATAATTAAGGGAAAATGGCTCATGTATTATATAAAGATTTCATACAAATGCACATTGAGTAATATTAGTATCATGTGGGTAGGAATTTTGGTGCCAAACAAATAATAATAGTGGTCTACACCACAGGTTGTTTTATAGTTTCCCATGTGTTCAAGGATTCTGCATGTAAAAATGTGTCCGGCATTCTTCGCGAATGTTTTGGAATGCATTTTGCACGAAAAGATTTTGTCGAAATGATTTTATTACTTTTTGCGATAAATATTTTGTCGCGAGAAGATGCCTTTCAAAATATTTTTCCCAACAAGTCACATTGAATATCTGAGGCAACATTTTTGTAAATTTTGCAGCATTTTGGCCCAAAAACATCTTTCATAATAGTTTAAAACAAACAGACTGCTTCCAGCTTTATTTTGTTTAGTTTTGGTGGTCTCTGAGCTCTTTTAAAATGATGCAACTTGAAAGAATGCAGGGGTGTTTTTATAATGCATTTGTCACCCCACTAGTGTTTAGATTTTTATCTCTTTCTTCAAATATAGTGAACTAAATCTTATTTAAGTTGTATTTCAGTTGTAATGTTTAAAAACATTCAAATTAGCAAGGTTATGAACCACAATGAATTGATAAACAACAGATAACTGTCTTTCCATTATTGTGATTACCTCCCTTGAATATGCAAAATTGATTAAATTCTAACATTTGGTCCCTTTATTCACTGAAAGTAGTCATGGTAATGTTGATTTTGATTGGAATGAGCTTCTTGAAGTTTGTTTTATCAATAAAATGCATATTTTTTGGGGGGGGGGGGGGGGGAATTCAGCCTTATTATTATTTTTATATATTTTATTTTCTTCAATTTAGTCAAAATATGGTATATTTTTCATATAACTTGTTATATTTCTCTGTGAGTCATGAATTATATTTCAAGACATAGGTTTATATCACAGAATGAAACACTCTTTACATGATTTGTGTCAAATCATGAGCATAATCACTAAGAAACTCCAGAAAATAAGGGTAAAAGATGGCATGTTATGTCAAAAAGGTTCCAAAATTAAGTTCTCCTGTACCAGATCTAGCCTCTATCTGTCATGAAATGTGAAAAACAGGCTCATGTTGATCATTCTTTTCAATGCATACTATGTTTTTTTTTATGAAATATATGGTAAAATAACTTGATTTATTAAATTATATATCTTGTAAAACATTTTAATGTGTTAAAATTGGTGGAAATGTTGTATTTTAAGGGGGTGGGGTAATTGAAACCCATAAATAAGTGTTTTAATAATATAAAATTGGTGGAAAACTGCATTTTTCTTCAAAAGCAACAAAAAACACATCATGTAGTGAATACATTTATTACTTTATATGCAAATTACATGTGGTAAAAGAACATTTCTGGTTAGGCATTTCTAAAACTGAAAATCATGCAATTTTTTTAAGAACAAGTGTGATAGGCATTACTTGTCTGGTCAAAGTGCCCATGTATTTAAACCAACATAAAAGTAAACATTGTAATTGTGTGCTGTTATGACTAAGTATGAATTAAAACTAAAAGAAAATGAAATTCTTTAATTTGAAAATCCCCTTAAGGTCAGAGGACAGTAAATAGAAAAGCCTGTCGCGGATTGGACAATTTTGTCTAGGGACGATTCGGGCTTAATTTATTTTCGAAGATTCATTGGCCAAAACTATAGAGAATAGAAATAATTTTTTGTTTTCAAAAATGTAAAATGACTTTAATTATATACTTAAAAATAAAAATGATTATTTAAAACACTGTTTGAAAGGTGATTTGTGTCACTTTAAAGAAGTTGGTACTTTCCTTATTTTGGGTTAGAGATTTGTTTACATTCTGGGGGTGGTTACTTTCGGTTTAAAATGCTGAGAGAATGAGTTGGTGAAGGCACCAATTCTTGGTCATTTTTGCATTTCCCAAGAGTGCCACTATGCAAATCTGGGGTAGTTTTGGAACAAGTCATGTAAATAAAATCACAGGAGGACCAAATCTTATAATGTAAGTCTATGGGAAACTATTTAGTGGTCTCTGACCTAAATGTAAACAATTTCACGTGTTTTCAAATAAAACAATTGTGAACGTTTTTGGCAAGATCGAGACCTTAATCGCTTCATTTATTTGTGGGAATCAAAAAGCCAGGATGTGATTGAATGATAAATACATGGATCGTATAGCTATTGCAAGACAAATTATACTTTGGCTATGTTTTAAATAAAACTAGAAACAAAACAAAGGACAAAACAACATCTGGATAAACATTTGTGGATCAGATTTGGTCACCAAGAATCCATTACTTACATAACGGATGCTTGTTGATAATATCATCATATCATCTTACTATAAACTGATCATTCAAGGATTAATTCGGAACAAAGTGTGTCAGCTTTAGAAGCTAGATTCTATAGGAATATGCTTACCAAGTATCCATTTCTTACACAAAATTGGTACTTGATAAGATATTCCCAACATTGGATTGTGAGAAGTGACATTTGGTAAGTTAGATTTATGTTTCATATTTTCATTCAGTTTATCATTTTGTGAGTTCATTACTGCCTTTTAAGTACATACATTGTATTCTCCATGTTATTAAATATTTCTATTTATAATTATTTCACTAAAGATCGAAATTGTGTTATACATTTATCTAAATAATTGATACATAATATCCAGATAAGTGGTTTGTAAACAAACTTTTTAGTATTAAACCATCTATGAATTATTGTATTATAGATCTGACATATATATGACAAAATTTGCAAAAATTATATAATTTTCAGTTTTGTGACACTAAACATATGATTATATTTTCATTTTTTTTCTGTTTTGTAAGAAGCAATAAAATTGCTCTTCCAATTGGATGGCAACTTGTTTAGACCCTGATCATACTTCTTGGATGTGAACGCTGATCTGGATCTACATAAGTTACATAAGCCACAAGGCAATACAGTAAATTATATACACATGCAGAAAAAAGACAAAATTGAACTATGCACAATAAGGAGTAAGCGACACAAACTCGGCTTTATCAATCGAATGGCAACTAGTCCAGACCCGGATCAGACTTCTCAGCTGTGAACCCCGATCTGGTTCTACATTAGCTACATATGCCACAAGCCGATACATTAAATAAGAATAAATTATATACATGTGTAGAGAAAAAGCTTAATTTTTGGTATGCACATAAAACTAAAGAGTGAATAACACTGACATACCAAAATATTTACTAATATTTAATTTGTCATAAGAAGCAATAGAATTGCTTTTTGAAATGGATGGCCACTAGTTTAGACCCAGATCAGACATCTCGGATGCATATGCCAATCCGGGTCTACTTTAGTCCCGTAACCCAAAAGCCAAATATAACATTATGTACACATCAGAAACTTTTTGTAGCATTGCTACTTGGATGGCAACTAGTTTAGACCCAGATCAGACTTCATGCATTTGAATGCTGATCTGGGTCCACACTAGTCAAATAAGCCACAAGTCAGCACATTAAATTATTTACACATGCAAAAAAACACAAAAAACAACTAAATTTGTATTATACACATAAAAGAGTGAACAACATTAGATCGTCTTTTTTTTAATATATGGCAACTTGTTTAGATCCAGACCAAACTTTTGGGATGTGAACTCTGATCTGGGTCTACCTTAGTCCCATTAGCAGTAAGCCAGTACAGTAAATTATAAACAGTTTTAGAAAAAAAAGCATAATTTTCTATTTCGACGCGCTCCTGCTGTTGCATTTTGACGTTGTTTGTTACGCTATCCCTATGACTCAAACGTTGTTTATTCTAATTCGCAACATTCAAATGACGTAAGATTCGCAAATGACGTCATTCTAACGTCGTGTGACGGTTTTGCGGAGTTTTAGAAAGTTGGCGCGTCAAACAAATGAGCTTTATAGAATACAACTTGACGATACTTTATTTAACTGACACCCGGGCCGGTAACGTGTTTCTATGGTTACGTAACGTTCCACTGTGATTAAGTTTGTAGATGTGGAAGAATGAAAGTGTCTGATTAGAATAGAAAACAAAATTATCTTTATCATAATACCAAATATAAAAGGTTTTGTCAATGGAATAAAAAAATATGGCGCAAATACACGTAATTTTTGAACAGCCCTCGTAATATGCACCTTATGTTTATGGCATGGGCAAACAGTGTAGAATTAGATCACCCTGCATCTCCGTGCTGCTTGATCAGGATCTGCACTGTTCAGTTTTAGATTCATAAGGTTATTTCTAAACAAGATGTGACCAGTGTAGATCCTGATCAGATGGCACAAATGTTTAGTCTGATCGGGATCTACACTAGATGCACATGCGATAAAAGGCATATATTATATGGCAGAAATTACTTAACTTCATAAAGCTATTTCAGTAACTTTAACTAAGTTATGGCAGATAATATATTCCTAGTTTGTTGTCAGAAATATTTACACTTTTAATGCCATTTAACTCTAAAATTATTTTATTAGAAGATACCATTCACGGAAACTAGATACAGATTCTTGCATTTTGATATTTGAATTTTTTTCTCATTTGACACCCCCTCCATCATTTTGAGTGGCTGAGTGTGAATCCACTAAAATGAGATGAAACTCACTTATTAGATTTAGAGGAGAGTTATATTTTCTTTTAAATATGATTTTTTTCTTCACAAATTTATCACAAACAATGAGCCGGCAACTGTTCTTTGCTTGTTAAAAGATTCTTATAAGAGGTGCAGGGATTTCAAAAGCTTTTAAAAACCAGGGGTTGTTTGACCCCTGTTGAGATTTTTTAAGGGGTCATAATCAAATAGTTTCTAGTCATATCTTGTGTTGATTGAACTTAAACTACTTATAAATGATAGTGCCTCTAGCTGGGAGCGAAACCGCACCGTCACGGCGACAGCGCTTAGCCCTGCCATTCCCGCGACGCAACCAACTGAGCCAACCGGGACAACCCCCAAAAAGGTTGATCGGATAGCCCTGATATACGTAACGATCATTGCATGACATCGGTAACGGGTTATTGATAACAGTACTGACTATATATACGGGGAGACTTTTTACGGCCGCCACAAAGTGCTTTAACTTCATATAAATATATGTTCAGGTGTCAAATCAGTTTAAACTTCATAATTTAAATGCAATAGACACAATACATTTTATTTATCTTTATTCTTGCAAAATTTTGCCATATTTCCTATTCCGATTCTCATGCATCAAAATGACCCTAAGCTCAGAATCATGTGGGGTAAAATGTTGAAAAAACTAATTTGCTTACATCAAAATGCAAGAATCTGCATCTATTGATAACTGAAATCCCTGAGGTAGGAAATCAAGTCAGTGGTTAATTTGCAAGTTTATTTTACACTGATTGTCATAAATTTGTCCTTTAACTGGGATTATTACCTAGCGAAAACTAGGTAATTTAAAAATTAAAAAATACCGGTTTCTCTATGTGGTCGTACTGATAAAACAAATACATTTCAATAACTTGTGAGCAAAAAAAAGCTTTTCCAAAATTAAAGCTGCTGTATTATTTGATTTCATATCTGGGACCTGCTTAATATAAATATATCTGGGCGGTGTTAAAGCTCGGCCGTTTGTCTCTAACAGCAGGCCTTATAGTCTGCAGTTGAAACAGTTTCAAAACTCTTCGGACCTTTCGGAAATTACACAGTGTATGTAATACTTTTTATTTTGTCGATGTCTATGTTTATTTGTAATCCTTTCAGGATCTTACGTACTATCTCCCATGTTAATTCCACTTCCGAAAAAACACATTTGGCATCATTTTCATGATTTTCACAATTTAAATTCGCCCAACTCATTAGCTAGACAGCCTTTAGAGCTCTCTATTTGTTGAAACAATATCTTCGAAAGTATTAAATGTTAAACACAAAGATAGACACAATCGAGATTACTGGGGTTGTGTGTAGTTTGGGCTTAATCCCGTACGTGTTACATAACAAAACGTATAACTATCGACACGTTATATATTTTAAATAAAGCAAAAATAACCCCCCAAAAAACTGAAATACTTACAAATTGCACACCTACTCTTTTGTTTGCATTAGGTCTACTTTTTGTTGATCGACCTGTTTGTACAATATATTTCTTGTGGACAGGATTTTCTGTGCACGTGGCCAGGTCTTTCTAGACAGACCTGGTCGATCTATAGATCGACCGGGTCTATCAGGAAAGACCTGGTCACGTGCACAGGCAGTATGTTCCCTGTAATATATAAACATACACATAATTATGTAAACTTTCTTTGTATTGAATACAATACACATCTATAAAATAGTTATGTAAGTTGTTTTTGCCGCGTATTTGTTTCAATGCATTTCGTAAACACCTACGACAACGTAAAGATATTTTGTATTGGAACGTTTTGCATAATGAAATTCCATTCTAAAAACCTGCGTTTACATTTGTTCATAAAGAAATTACCCGGTAGACTCAACTCAAACGAAATACGTATTTAAATGTGTATTTCAAAGCTTTATGCTAAAGTTATCCCCAAAAGTAAAACATACTCTAAATTGTGTTTTTTGCACATTGTTTATACAATCAAATCAGACAAAATCAAATTTAGAAGTCATTTCCCTTGCATTGGTAATAGCCCTAGATGAAATATCAATAAATCGCAGGTTCAACGATTGCCTGTCATAACCAATTCTGTAATTTATCATTCTAAATTTGTGTTTTAATAGCACGGGTACTGTCCAGAGAAATGGCCATCTATGCATCGTTAAAATAAGTTTGAAAACAGATGTTCACTCCAACTCTAAAATTTAAAAAAAATGATCGAAATATTGGAATTTTGGTAACATAATCGCACTAACCTGTATGCATTTTGAGGTTCTTTTCCTCGAATAAGTCTAACGATTGGGACAAAATTTCATCCGAATCATATCATTTAAATCATATGAAAAACAACATACTCTTCAATGCACCGAAATAAAAATAATTGAAAGTACTATCCGATTTCCGTTAAACCGAATATATGCACAAATATCATGAGATATTCACAATTAATTTATTATAGGTGGAAATGTATTGTGGAATTGGTCACATTGAAATTATGCGACTTTTTATCAGCCAGTGATGGGGGTAAACCAGTGGCAGTTTGGTTGACTTGTTCATCTTTGAAATGCGAAAATGGCGGTTTAGTGGTCCCTTGCAGAACCGCAGAAACGAGCCGCTTTTGCTCATCAGTGGTGCGTTTGTAGTTATTAATAGCATTACTACGGTGACCAGTTTGCTCCATAATCATTTGCTATATGTTCCTTAAACAGTCGTGTTGCCGTAGTGGCCCTAAGTGAATGATTTGTGTAGTAACCATGGTAACCGGCCATTTGCATCATTGTTTTCACAATATCTTTCAGTTTATTGTGACCAACTGGAGCAAGTGAAAACCACACACTACCAGCGGGCGTTGATAATGGCTGAAAGTAAAACGTAGAGGACTGTGCACTTGGGTTAAGACGAGAAATGTACGTCCTCTACAACTTGACTGGACAACGGTCACATCCAGGAATGGCATAGGCTCGAGCTCTATGAGGCTCAATTCTCCTGTGTTTGAGGCACCCCTTGTACGTTTTAGATATACTTTCACAATATTCAAGATATTCTAAACAATCAGTATCCGTAACTACCCTAAAGTTATCTTGTGTCAAATTTCGGTGTTCGTCACCGCCTCTTGGACCAAAATTTACACCTACTGTCCAAAATAGAGTGTGAAAGAGAGTCTTGGGATTGCTAGTTCCCAATATTCCCTTTTCCCACAAGGTGTTTTCCTGCTCTTGTGTAATAACAGATGCCTGACGTTTGACTAACCCAACACCTTTTGGGTAACTGCTTGCATAACGTTATCAAGGCAGTTCTTGAGTTGTGTAAAGCGTGGATCGTTAAGGAAAAAAACCCGGCGGCCATTGACCTCCAAATGTTTTTGAATGGCCATAATTATAGAAAAAAGACTGCCACTGGTGTAGTCTCCCCCGTCACGTTTCTTTAACGACAAAACAAAGCTACTTAAAACAAGATTAATGTCATGTTCCGACAACGTCAGAAGATCTGACGTGTTTGAAAGAGTTTGTTTGACCACGTCGTCATCTCCGTGTTGTAATACATAATCTACCCATTCCTGGTAAAGCTTGACTGCCCACAAAGACTTTCTCAGCGTATTGGCAGGAATAGAAGGTTTGGACTGTCGCTCCAGCTCATACTTCTCGATCAGTTCAAACCGTGCACTGTCGTTGGCTGAAACAATACAACAATGCTATAGTGATTTTTATCAAGACAGTGAAATACATGTAACCTTTCTTGGTCTAAATGAATGAGTACCAGAGACTATAATCGCGCCAGTCATTTGTTCGGTCCTAAATGCAAAAAAATCCTTCTATTGTTGGAGAAAACATATCGACCCTAACCGATGTGAGAAGAACAATGAAAATTTTTTTTTATTTCAAAATTATAGCTTTTTTCTTAACGACTCCATATAAGATTTAAATGACTTTGTACGCATTTAGTCGCTCCTTCAATAAAAATTACTGGTGACCACTGAGCTATTGGTAACATGTTACATAAGACATTTTATGAGTATAAACCACCACCGTTGTCTACTGGTTACAACATTTAGCTTGTAAACTACAGCCTTATACCTCTGTGACTGACCACTACATGTAAACAGAAAAGTGCAAATGAACATGATAATTACAGTCTATGGAACTGATCATACCCTAGGAAAAATGTATTACATAACGTAATTGCTATTATTGTTCTGTATGTACACATGTAGGTAGATTTTGATGTATATGAATCCCTAAAACCGTAGTACATGTATATTATTATATATCGTAACAAGAGCACCGTCTGCGGGTGCCAACGCTCGGCTGTTAACTTTCAAGAGAATGTATATCTGCTGTAGTTACTTGGGGTGAAGAGGTGGAAATTTTAGAAAGTCAGTCAATGAAATACGTGATGGAAGCAAATTCAAGGAAAATTTATGATTATAATACATAAATCCATAAGAAAAGTATTTGAAATGTGCATATATAATGAATGTTCTAAGTTAAAAATGTGCATTATTCTGTAAATAAACAATATAGACTTATGTAACCTGTCATGAATATGCTGGTCATCATTATAAAGAAGTCTGCAAAATTGAAAGGGAATACATGAATTTGAAACCATGACAAAAATATTAGAAAATGTGCATATATAATGAATTTTCTAAGTTAAAAAGGGGCATAATTCCGTATATAAACAAGATAGAGTTACATGTCATGTAATGTGGGTCATCATTTTAAAGAAGTATGCAAAATTGAAAGGAAAAACATGAAGCCATGACAAAAATATTTGAAAATGTGCATATAATAATGAATTTTCTAAGTTAAAAAGGGGCATAAATCTGTCAATAAGCAAGATAGAGTTATGTAACCTGTCATGAAAATGTGGGTCATCGTAGGAAAGAAGTATGCAATGTTTGAAGGAAATATATGAGGTAATGGTGAAGATATGCAGAAATGTGAAAGTTTTTACACGCAGACGCCGACGACGACGACGACGCCGACGACGACGACAACGCCGACGAGGGAGCTATGACAATACCTCGACGTTTTCTCCGAAAACAGTCGAGCTAAAAATGATAATTTACCCAACGCTGCTGTGATATACACAGGATGTATCTCATATCCACGTAAGTTACCTGGTATGCCTGGAACAGTCGATTCCTTTTCTTTTATCTGCTCTTGTAGCACCCACCTCTGACGACCCTCCTAGATTAAGCATGTCGCTGACATCGACAGCTTCGTGAAGGATGGATAGAATATTCTCCTTATCTTCTTCTGGTACTTGTCTGAAAAGCATATTTTTATAGTAATATCATGTTTTGCTGATTTTTAAGATGTGTTATTTTGGGGAAAGGTATGTATAATTGACATTCTGATTTAAACGGGAGTAAAATCCAACGGACGGACAGACAGACAGACAGACAAAGTAACCTGCACTAACCTGTAAGTGTTCTGTGTTTTAAATATACGTTCCCCTTCCTTTTCCTCGAACACATCTAATGCTTGGGATAAAATTTCATCAGAATCGTAACCGTTTGAATCCATGGCGGTGTGTAAGTCAGATATTGACCTCGAGTTAGGTCTAGTCGCTTTGGAAAGATCCGATCACGGGATTCTAAAATACCTCGAGCGCTGAGCGCTCTCGGTTATTTCATGAATCCCGTGATCGGGTCTTTCCAAAGCGACTAGACCTAACACTCGGTCAATATCCTATACTTTTTGCACCGTGTCTGCGTTCAGAATATGCGTTCAGAATATTGCCATTTGACGTCATTGTGATTGTCTTACACATTTAATCATTATATCGATAATATTAGCGTGCCTTTGTTGCTTTTATTGAGTAAGCGTGTTACCGATTATTCTTTAAAAGCAATCAATTTAAATAATCGTTAACAACAAATTTTCTATCATTGCTTTTGGAACTCTTTTCTGACGTCTACCGGAAGCTGTGTTTCGACTTTTTCATATTAGCGCATCTGCTGAAAGGTGTGATTTCGAATCTCCATCTCTATGGCATAGTATAAAGTATGGAGTGGAGTCTTGGAGTGGAGTCTGGAGTCTGGCCTTGGAGCTGAATTTTGGAGCTGAATTTTCGGAGTGAAATTTTGGAGTGACCTTGAAATCGATTTTTAATAGAGTGACTGAATCCAGACTGGAAACGAATTGTTGGAGTTGTTTCATTGGTCTATTACTTCTTGTGATTATAATGTTATGTTTATTCATGTCGCTGAATAATTTAGTTTTAACATGCCAAGAAATCCCCACAGCAAACTTCCACCTTTCAGTTTATACACAGCTGTCCTGAAATGCCCTTTATTTGACCACATGACCCTATTAACATTCTCTAATTGCAGTAGTTCGAAGCAGGCGATTATTTATTCAACAAGGTGTATCTGTTATCATGCAGTAGAGTTGCAGATGATACTTTATACATGTACATGTGTACTGTGGTGGCATTTCATTGAACATCTCTTAATGCATGTATCAATAAATTGACTGTTTTATCAAAGAATATGATAGAAAGTTTCCGAAATAAATTGATAAAATAAAAAAAATGAATGATTAGGGTATATGTATATGCGATAAACACACGGGCCTTATGTTATCGAATCCAATATTTTAACAGTTAATAACCCTTTCCACCATATATACGATTAAATGGTATGGACGAACGCTGTAGATCCAGATCAGCATGCACATCTCTGTCATCTGATACGGATCTACACTTTTTCTTTTTTGATAGGTTATTTCTGATAAAAAAGCGAACAGTGAAGATCCTGATCAGACATCACGGATGTGTTGATTGATCTGGATTTTCACTGTTTGCAAATGTGATAAATGGCGTATTTATAGAGGAAAGGGATAATACAATTTCTTTAAATTTAATAAGACGTTTTTAATCGATGTGTTGTTGTTATTTCTCAGAAATTTTAGCATATTTGGCATATCTGTAGTTATTCACAAACTTCTAAGAAAGTGTAATGGCAATGAATTTATGCAAATCTATTTGAAATTATTAAGAAAAACCTTAATAATATTACCTTTATTACGATTACAGATTTCAACTATATTGGTTGTACATGTGCAAGCATATTTACATAATTTTATTATAAGTAAACGAGGACTAAGGTCAGACTCGGATTACACATTCTGTTTTAATTGTCTTATATTAATTTATCAATTCAATTGATGAATTAATTATCCAGGTCATTTGTGTAAAAGTTGAAAATGTTATTGTTTGAAAGTGGTTCCTATTTTTAGGAATTTCTTAAAATTGGTTTCTTTGATAACATTTTAATAATTTGGAAAAATATATTTACATTTTATAATAAATATTATCTTAAATTTCAAGACTAGTTGAATCTTGATAATTTCCGTTTTTTTAAATGTTCATAATAACACTTTTTGCGAAAATTGCCCCATTTTAGCAGTCATTTGTATAGTCACATAAATTATAGAAATTGTATATAAATCAGTGATTTTGTTTTTAAGGTTATTTTATTACAATGAAGATTTTGGTTCTGTAAAACAGTGACATGCTATAAACCAAGGAGATGTTGCCTGGTTAAAACTGAAATTTTCAAGTACTTGTGTGATTGTATAAATTGCTGCAAAAATGATTTAAAGTTTTATTTCTTAATGCATGTTTAACGAATTAAATTTACACAATCTGCCTTTTCTGTCTCCGAATATACTTGTTATGCATCCGTGCCCACGGGGGTACCTGGATAGCTTCTCTTTAGAAAGGGAAAGTGGAAAGCATTTCTTGGCAAGTAATCTTTATTAATCATTTTATTTACCTGTCGGTGTCAGTAATATTGCAGTCAGTAATATTGTATGATAAAACTATAATTTCTTCCTTTAACGTTTATTTTCTGATGACAGCAGATCTTAAACAAACAGCTTCTAGCAAAATGCACTAACCTGGGCAAGTACGGTCTGATGGGACCACTTAACCTCTACACACACTAAGTTGATACATTATTTCATTATCACCGGTTTAAGGTTGTTATTATACTTGAAAGCAACATTATAGAGTGTTAATAAAAATTATTTTATAATTAAGTTATTTACTTTTATGCAAACCAGTTGGAAAACCAATCGATGGAAACAACTTAAAATGGCCAACATTAATGACAAATATTCAGATGTGTTTCTTGCACAATAAATGTTTTGTTGGGTATGTCTCATCCAAATTGATAGGTCAATAACGGTTCAAACAATGTTCTCCCTATGCTCCTGCCAGTGATATTGCTCAGTTATATGACATGCTAAATGGGCAGTTGAAGGCACCATGACAGCCCAAGAGAATTTCAAGAAAAACAATGATCTAATCTTGACACTAATGGGTTCCTGCCATAACAAGGTCGACTCATTACAAATAGTGCAGGTGCATCCATATTTTGTGATAGATGTCATGGGATGTAAGAAAAATAAACTGTAAAACGCATTAATTTCGCGAGGAGAAAATTTCGCGATTTTCGTAAAAAAATCACCAATTTTCATTATTCGCGTATTTATGAACTTGCGACGTCGTCAGACTCGAAATCGAAAGTATATAAGGATAATTTATTACCGTGATCACGATTTCCTAAGTAATTAAATCAAATAACTGAATTGTGGCCAAAAAGGAATTTTATGCGGCGTTTAAAGTGATTAACAGTTCTGTTAAAGTTGCCTCTTTTCGCATAATTATCAGATATATCAAAACTCATCATATATTTGCGATATGTATGAATTCACGAGGTAAGCGATTCGCGAATATTAACGAAAATAAAACTAACGCGAATAAAACCAGTTCTACAGTATTGTTTCTGAAAACTGTTCTTTGAACATTAATTTTGACTTTTAACTGATAATCATAATGAAAGAAGGCTTTAAGCCCTCGGCAGATATAAAAATAATGACAATTATTAATTATGATTTCAGAAAAATTGCTGTCAAAAAACTAGAAACTTAAAATAGTTAAAGGTATATTCTGCCCATATTGTACTCTTGAGATAAAAAATACATGTTAAAAATGTAAAATACCATACAATATTTGGATGGCAGAGCAAAAGTTTGTGTGTCTGGCTTCTGCTTTATCAAGTTTTTATCTACCACGGGCATTCGGGTAGATGCTAATATCCAAGACTGAGTTGGGGCGAAATTTCGAGTACGAATAAATTTGAACGTTTTATACGATAAATATGCGCAAGATTTGTAATAATCGATACATTTTATGAAAATTATTATATATTTTAACTGAAATTTGTCAAGATATTGTATAGTAAGAAACTTTCGAAGGAATATTCTTCAATAATATATCACGTTTCGTACATTACGTTTTGATTGGACGGGGAAACGTTCAAATTTTTCTCCAAATTACATGGTTATTTCAGCGCATGTTAAATTTTTTATAAAATAAACAAAGTACAACCACTTACCGATTGATAAACACCACTGTATAGTTTAAGCAGGTTTTGTATTCGATAATTTGCCGATTAAACGATACATGTATTGAATTTAGGGTGTTACTAAATTACCCCAGGACACCCCACACCACCGCAAGACACCCCACACTAACAATAAATAACCGAAAAATCCCATGAGATATCAGACAAACCCTTGTATGACTCACATGTTAACTTTTGGATGCACCGGATGTAATATTCTAACAACTACCAGTGTTTGTATATATAAGCTTTATTACTATGCTGCTATAGCCAAGTCTACTATCAAAATGATTCATAAAACAGATATGAGAGAGAGTTTATAATACAATGATGATAAACCACAGGGACTTCACGAACCACATCATAATGCCCTCGGTCAGAGGCGGGAGGGTCAAACAACAACAACAACCACAGGGACTTATGTTTAACAGCTAGATACTTCAATCTCTCCTTTTCTTCAGTTTGATTTTACCTTTTCAAACAAATTCAAAACCAAATAAAATATTTTTTAAGAATACTGAAGTATGTCTAATGTCAATGTCCTCTGAAAAAGTTTCATTCATAAAATGATAATTTTCTCAAGAGCTCTAAGGTATACAAGATAGCAAAAGCAATTAAGCAAGTTTACAATGACATGATACAGTTCACCACTTGTGAGTTCTTATCTGTGCGAAAGCTGCTATTCCCAAAACTTAAAACTATTAGAGAGATAAATGTCCGTTATTAACAACATTTTTCCAAGATAATTTGTACTGTTCTGAAACCTTAATCTGGAAATTTTATCACAAAAATTCCACAAAAATGTGTGTTCAGATTACAGGACAATCGAGCTGCGCCGTCTACCGTCTCATAAACTCAGTGAACCTGCTGGAGGTAAAATGATCGGATTTCACATTTGGTACCGCGTGCATTAGCACGAAGTAGATAGAGAGCGAGGTACCATCGAGAAATTCACATATACTGTAGCATTGGGTGACGTGACGTCACCCAAAAAAGGAATATCATTGTCATGATGAATAATAAAATATTTCAAAACTAAGCCAAAAACCAACTCCATGGTCAGACTCCAAATTCTCACTCCAAAAATTCAGCTCCAAGGTCAGACTCCAGATTCCACTCCAAGACTCCACTCCAAGACTCCACTCCATACTTTATACTATGCCCATCTCTATAGCCAACGGTAAACCGCTGGCTAAAAAAAGTTATTACACTTGTTTTGACCTAGATATTGGATCTAAATGATTTGTTGTCTTTCGTTTCGTTATTATTGCTGATGAACAGGCTCAAACGACAATGCAATAATTTCATACCCGTGTCTTTTCATTTATTCGTAAACTTAAACTATAAAGTTACTTTTATTAAGATAATACACTCTCTTATATGGAAGGATATTTAAGTAATATATCTATTCATGCTACTTTCTTTCTTTTTCGTACAAATCTTACTTCCTGCAGGTATGCGTACAACCATATTAATACAAATTGGTATTTCATGTCAGTAACTGTCATTGCAATTTGTAGAAGTAGCATGCGTTTTTCTCTAACTTCTTGAATATTTCCTGTTTATTCATACATAAAGCTGACACAGACCATGGTCTTTAGTAGTTCGCAAAATTGCCTTTGTCATCACATAATGTGTTAAATGCATACAGATAAACGTTTATTGCGTTAAAAAGACTGTTTTGAAGTAACTTCTAACTTCTTGTAATAAAAGAGCTAGTTTCTATCTAGTTTTTGTAAAACAAAGAAATTAGTAAACTCATCACGCCACAACAATTAAGAAATGCTCGATAGTAATCAAGTCAATAGTAGGAGACACGCTTGCAGTAAGAAAGAATCAGTCTTTGGGAAACCAGACGAATTCTGTTTGAAAAGCAGCCGGGCAACAGTTTCACTCGGAAAATTCCGTAATCGATAGTCCACGCCCACAACAACACGTGTCTTTGGTGCATGCTATATCCCGGTACTTTTTGCGTATCCCGGTACTTTTTCCGGTACTTTTCCCGGTACTTTTTTCGGTAGTTTTATATGCATCAACTATGTTGTTTTTTGTGTGTTAGAATTGAAATTTTGTTGTAGGAAACGATTAAATATACTACTATTTTTAATTTTGACCCTTTAAAACATTATTATACATGATATTTGTGTTGAAATTAAATGAGGTCCATGAAACATTAAATTTCAACACAAATATCATGTATAATTAAGTTTTAAAGGGTCAAAATTAAAAAAAGTAGTGCATTAAATCATTTCCCACAACAAAAACTTCAATTCTAATCAAAAATAAAATATATTTGATGCATATAAAACTACCGAAAAAAGTACCGGGAAAAGTACCGGAAAAAGTACCGGGATACGCAAAAAGTACCGGGATATAGCATACGCCCGTGTCTTTGCCGGTGTTACAGTGGAAAATAACATCGTCGTTCGGCTGAATTTACAAAGTCAGGTAAATCGGCTTGTATTTTATTTGATATTATTCTCAAATACCGGTAGACGATAAACATTTAAATTGGCATTATATTGTATGCGTACGTAATTTCAGAAGTTGCGAATATTACTAATATGTTACTTTCCCTTTTATACGCTTTCATGAAAATACGTTCGGCTACATTCTCCGGACATTTCCGTATTCGGACAAAATGATATATGCCTTACGCGTTGTTCCCGTTTAGCTGGTGTCTGAATAACCTTTTTGTCCTTCGAAAAGAGTTGCAGAAAATATATTGGATGTTTCAGTCGCATGATGCCACATCTGCTTTTAAGGGTTTTTTATGCCCCTGAAGGTGGGAAAATTAAAACGGACTGTCCGTCAGTCTGTCTGTCTGGTATATAGACAGTGGTTGTCTTGTCCGCTCTGCAACTTATTCATGCATTGAAGGAATTTAAAATAACCTTGCATAAGTATTCACCATTGGACAACGATGTGTCGCGTGCCATGCAAAGTTCTCTCGAGCAAAGATCAAGGTCACAGATGGGGTTCAAACTTATGGAATGTTTACTATATTAACATATACACAGAAGTAGTCGTGTCCACTCTTGAACTTATTCATGCATGGAAGGAATTCAAATTAATTTGGCATGGGTATTCTCCATCAGATAATGATGTGTCGTGCTTTAAGCAAAGTTCTCTCTGGCAAAAGGTCAAGGTCACAAATTTTGTTCAAACATTTGGAATTTTCATATTTTCATATAGACAGTGGTTGTCGTGTCCGCTCTGCAACTTATTTATGCATGAAAGTAATTCACCAAGGCAAATGTCTCTTTGAGTCGCCAAATGTCTCCATGGGTTTTTAAATTATGCAGTGTTCAGCTAAAATACATGTAGACAGGGGTGGCTGTGTCGGGCCCAATAGCGCAGTGGTTAGCGCGTCAGACTGATAATCTGATATATCAGGTTCGAACCCTAGCCCGACCTAGTCGATCGGATGAGACTTTAAATTGGAGGTCCCGTCTGTACATATAGAGCCTTCGGCTCAGACGGACGTTAAACACGTTGCAACAACAACAACAACAACAGGGGTGGCTGTGCACTCTCTAAAACTGGATAGTGCATCAAAGGATTAAAATTGCCTAGCTTACTCAGTATCTGAAATAATATAATGGGGGACAAAATGTATCTCTGGCCATGGTCAAGCTCTCATTGGTGAAATTGAGTTGTGCAATTTCCTTGTCCAAGTAAAAATGTTATCGGCAAAGGTCTCTCTAGATTTTTAACCAGATTTTCAACAACAGTTTATATTAGATCTGGAATCGTTTCTTGCCAGTCTATGCCACAAACTAAAGTTATGAACTTGTATTATGAAGAATCATTCGGGGGCAATTGTCGCATTCTGAGACAGCTCTTGTTTTATCAGATATGTCGTGACTTTATTGTAAAACATTGTTGCATTTGTTAATGTTTTGTTAGAAAACATATACTTTCATAGTTAAAAACATCCTGAGTCATAAAACTATCTAATGAATAATGACAAATATAAGTTATTAAACATTAATTATAAGGTACATGTATGAGTCTTACTTTATTTTTATGTTTTATTAATGATGATGATGATGATGATGATGATGATGATGATGATGATGGTGATGATGGGCTTCAGATCTAAATAAAACAAAGAAACCAAAATATTGTTAGCCAGCTTGTTTGGTATAGTGACCTTTCAGAAACAAAATCATATTTCCTAAATAATTTTACTCACAGATTGACCAAGCATCAAGAGACAACAGTATGAGCCAACAACTTAGAGCTGCTGCCTTGCTGCGGCAGGCAGCTTCACTGCTGGACCAGAACCAGACTGGTCAGACAATAACACAGCCATCAGTGCCAATTTCTGAAGGTAACCAGGCCTCTGCTGTGTCAACCTCCATATCTACTGCTGCGAGGTCTTTGTTTGCACCATACAGGGGCAACAGTCTGAGACCTGTAAGAAGCAGAAGGGGGCGCATCGAAGCACCTGCATCTGTATCTTACTGGAGCCACAGGTTTTCGATAGTACCCAGATGTGCACAGGTAGTTTAAAATGCATTATAAATATTTTAATTGTTTATGTTGATTACCAGTTTATAATTTGAAAAAAAACAACATGGCTTGAAAAAACAGTTGGTGTACAGGTGACAAAAGCAGTGATTTTATTTTTGAAGAAAAGTCTATGTCACCATCATGTCTATTTCTTGATTTTATCATGTAGCTTAGAGTGATATATGCAAGTATATGAGTGTTGGTTTGGTGTGATTAAAACTATGAATTTGTTTCATCAAGGAGACTGTTCCTAGCCGTGATGAAAAGTTTCGACTTCATCATGCAGGGCTTGGTGAAAAAAAAGTGACCTTCATCAAAAACAGTGTCACAACTGACTTTGAAAAAACGCTGGAGGATGCCTACCCTAAACTTAAAAACTGCGGTGGATATGAACTTTTAAGAACAGTACCTGGCTCAAGGGTCACCCTTGAAACAATGCGAATCCCAACAGAAGGCTTTTCATCAGCCTATTTGTCAGATGAAAGTAACCTTGGACAAGCTTTGTGCTATATAAGGCCCATACAGATAGATTTGGACTTGGGCACTTTGAATGTAAGTATAAAATGTGCTCAAAGTTGAGCTTTTGGGATCACCCTGTGTCTGTCATGGTGTTTATATGCTGTTTTTATTTTGTAAGATACAAAATGCTTTGGTCATACATGGCAGGAATGATCCTTGTGTAACTCTTCTTAAAAGTTTTTCAAATTGTTTTTGTCCATGGTACACATATACATGTACGTGATAGGAACGTTTAGGGACTTTTCCCATAAAACTTCACTAATATTCTTGTTTAAATATTATAAATTTTATTAAGATTTTAGCAACATAACTTTATTGTCTTTGTCACTGAATAATGTAGGGCATCTTGGACCTCTTGTTAAGTTTCTCTCTTCTTCAACGAGTACACGTATTTATTAAACTTTAACTTTATAAAAATATTACTGTAGACTGTGCAGTGACTGTACACATGTTATTGTGTATCAATACAATCAATCCAACCAACCAGCGACTGTTTTATAACTAAAAAGTTTTCGTGCCGATGAAGGAAATTATTGTTTAAATTTAAACTAAATATGTTTTCTTATCATGTAATCAAATAGTTAATTTGGTCTACATGCTTGTGACTGTTAATAATGACTGTAAGAATGATACACTTCAAAATGACATTTTCAGAGTCAGCCCAGTGAGGCATGCAAAGAATGTTTGAAGTGTGGGGAGATGACACCAATTAACCTCCTGCGGGATCATGTGCTTACATGCAATGAAGCAGTAAGAGCAGTAAATATATTCTTCTTATACAACTACTTGGCAAACTTTGCCACCTTGTCCTTTTTTGATTTGATGATCATGTTATAAAAATGTGTTTATAGACTTAAGTTTACTGATTGGTTGCTATGTAAAATTACAAATCATGCTTTTTAGGTCAGCCTGAGCACAACATGCTCTTGGGTTGAAATTGACAACATCCCTTGTCCTAACTACTCATTCAACTGTCTAATAAAGAAATACACCCCTGTACCGTATTTCAGGATTACATGTTTTGGTTCCTGAAATACTCTTAACATTTAGAATTATTTAATTTCTTGCAGGATCATGATGGTCCCCAACAAAAAAGAAGGAGAACCCATCAGATGCCAGTATGCCAGTTTGCCTGTGTAAGTACATGTACGAAGGTAGAGTAGAATTTAAAATAATGCTCTAAGCATAATGCTCTAAGCAAAAAGTGGTCAGCATTGCATTGTGCATGACTTAAATACTTGTCCGATGTTTCTTGCAGGAGTGAAACAGGATTGCAGTTAACTTTTGTCCATCTTCTAATTGTTTGGTGTCGATTAGTGTAAACTTACAAAAAGTCACCTGAAACCCCAAGGCCAAGATTTTTGTTTATTAGGGGAAAGTTGCAGTGGTGAAGTGGTTATTATGTCTCTGGTGAAGAAATGGCCTCACCCAAGGGGTAACACCAGGGTTTCCCCCAGTCTGTGTTAAATTTGTGTCATTTGACCCCCATTGGTATGCATAAAGAAGCAGAATCATGTAATTTGGGGGTCATACATGTATGTTTAATTTGGGGGTCATAATACACAAATTTGTATGACAGGGAAACCCTGGAGTTTTATTGGGAAAAAGGCATGTTACTTCTTTAAAGTAATTGGGCATTGATATTAACCAAACAAGAAAAATGTTTACTTAAGCTGCTATATTAAGACATTTGTGTGAATCTATCTTATTTGTTTCCAAATAAAATGTGTATGTAGTATTTAGCATTGACTGTTGAATGCCAAGACAAGTTATGCGATTATGATCAATATTCAATGAATGTAAATTGTAAACTACAAGTATTGTTTTCTGCTTCCCTTTGAATTTCAGAATTCTGACAAAAATGACAATTTTGTTATAATGCCAATAATGCATAATATAAAATGATGTAGCAATTTTTGGTACATTTGTGTACAGGCGACTGGGAGCTCTGAAAGTCAATCAGTTGAAAAGTATATAACTTAAGCTTTTTCCATTTTGTTATGTTTCTTGTAATGACTTGTTTGCGTCATTACCTCTGTTTAATTGTTCTCTGATTTTAAAAAAATTTAAAAAGGTTATGTTTTGTTTCTTGTTTTTTTTTTTTTGGTTTAAGGTAGCTTGTCGTAGTCAGTATCATGATAAGCTTATAGGATCGCAATTTGTCCGGCATCCACTGTAACGACAACGACATCTCCTAAACCGCTTGATGGATTTTGACCAAACTTTACAGAAATGATCCATGACATGTCCACTACCAAAATTTTGTTTTAATCTTAATCACAAGCCCAAGATCTATTATAATTTGCATGAAGCATTATATAGTGTATCTCTACAAAAAATGTGCAATTAATGCCCCAGGGGTCAGAAATGGCTACTGTGTGGGAGTCAATCCATTTATCAAAAGTTATTTAAGAAATATCTGCTTTGCTGTAACTGCAATGTCTAGAGCTATGATTTTGACAAGTCAATTAAATCTAGTAAGTCGCTACTAATAATACTAAAATGATGCCACTGGTTTTAATAATGGCCGCACTCTGTGTGTCAGTTCATTTTGCATAGAGTTTAAAAGGATGTTTTTGAAAAATCTTCTTGTATAAAATTGCAAGACCTAGAGCAATAATATTTTGTGTGGAGCATCTTGGAGTGAGCCTCTACCATTATTGTTCAATTTATGCCCCTGTGGTAAACAATTGTGCTCCTGTGGTAAGGAATGGCCACCCCTCACCCCTTGCTTGGATAGCACTTCAGTTTTTCTTGGTACTCTGGTGAGCAATATAGGCCTTCATGGCCCTATTGATTTATTGTGTGTTTTATACAGAAATTATCAGCTGTTTTAATCACTGGGTTGTCTTAATGCAAAAACCTATAATGAAGCCTGCTTTTTTAACACTGAAAGAGAAACCCAAATAAAACTCTATGGAATCTGATTATAGATAACACTGTAGTGAATTTACCGGTGGTTATTGTGAAATTACTGACCTTTGTTAACATGTCTGTTACCAAAGATATGCATTTTTAATCAACAACTTCTCATTAATTGGTTAGATTGATTGATTAGAACCAGCGGATGAACTATTTTCATTTTCATGTCAACAGGTCAAAGGTAAAAATCACCATGACCTTTACTATCAAAAATATTATCTATGGGTGCAATACAATTGGGGAAAGGGTCTTCAAATTTCATTTGCTAGTTGGTAATGACTACTAAATGACATTTTCTTGCAGGTTAAAGGTCAATTTCACCATGGCCAGCAACAAATTTTGTGTTAATTGTTTGCATTCTTTATATAACTTTGAAATGATTTCTCTTTATGCCTCTTGTTTTAAATAAGTGTTAAACTACAAGACAGCAAACACTTTCATTAAGTTACCAACCCAAGTTTAATACATAGAAAATGTTTGCCTTATTTAGTATGATGTGTTTGTCTAAGCATGAAACTTTTCACCGAAGCACTTTCATCAATTTTAGGTAACTTGTCAAAACTGTATTTCTGAATGCTCTCTGATGGGAGAGTATATAGTCATAATGACATGTTTGTAAGGAAGATGTGTTTGTAACAAGAGTTCCACTTAAGAACCAACACATATCTTGGACAATTTCTTGTTTTTCTCTTGAGGTCTTGCAGATATATTTCATGCATGCATCTTTAAGTCTGGTCATAAAAACTGATTTGCAATCAAAACATGTTAATTTTAATTTCTTACACAGTATTTGGGACCGGCATGTTGCCCATGGGCATCCAGCTAGATGTAATAATAATTTGCTGATCAGATTATATGTTTAAAGGAATAAAAACCCGTGCACACAAACATTTTTACTTATTATCTTCAGGAATGATTGGAGCAGTTGTCCACTCTGTGGTATTCCAGTTCCGTCAGATGAAATCGAGGTGCATGCAGACATTTGCTGTGAAAATGCCAAATCAGAGGAGCCCCAGATCAAAGTTTCAAGGTTTGTATTAAAATCCATGTGTATGATTATTTATACTAGAGCTAGGTATTGCGAATGTCTACATCATTCCTCCCACACCTGAAAAAGGCGACATTAAGCATTAATAGTTATGTAAACAATGTAAGGGGATTGCCACCTATATTTGACTGAAAAGTGGTTGTCAAACTCAACAAATTCAAACAATAGCATTAATTTGTTTGAAGAACGCTTTCAATAACTACACCAGAACTCATTTAAGTTTTCTTTCACCATCCCAGAGATTATTGTATTGACTGTGATAATCCAGCAACTTGTTTTCATTCATTTAAATTGAGTATTGTACTATTTTAATGCAGGTCCTTAGATGAAGCTTTGAATGTCATAAGGAATAAACTTCAGCAAGAAAAGAAATGGACTGTTTCTGTAATTAGGAAGTCGTTGATTGATACAACTATGGAAATGCTGTCGGATGCAGATATTGAAGATTTTTCCTGTGATTTAAATGTCAAGTTCATGGGCGAAGAAGGTGTAGATGCGGGCGGTTTAAGAAGAGAATTGTTCAGCTTGTTTTTCCAGCAGACTAAACTGTTAGAGGATAACACATTCTCAAATGACTCCTTTGCTTTACAAAATGGCCATTACATTTTATTAGGGAAAATGACATCTCTAGCATTCATTTATGGCCATCCTGGAATACAAAGACTTCATGAGACGCTTCTAACATATATACTGACTGAGACAACTCCAAGCCATGAAGTATGCACAGAAGATGTACATAATGCCACTGTGCGTCATGCTGTTAGTGTGGTAAGTACATGCATAAATGATTGTTGGTTGTAAACCTGACAGATATAAATGTTTGCAATGCAATAATAATCATTTTTATGCTCCCCGAGGAGCATATAGTTGTCAGCTTGTCTGTGCGTCAGTCTGTCAGTCCGTCTGTCTGTTCTTACTTTGTCCAGAGAGTATTAAAGGTATCAACTTCAAACTTGGTATGTGTATAGATCTCATTCAGGAGAGGTGCAGTGCACAAGAACCATAACTCTATCTGTAATATTTTTTTAGTTATTGCCTTTTATTATTTTTATGCCCCCCCCCCCATGTTAATGGCGGAAGGGCATATAGTGTTACCCCTGTCCGTGTGTGTGTGTGCGTGTGTGTGTGTGTGTCCTAGTGTTACAAGTTACTGTACTTCTTGTCCGGTCAATAACTTGGACATGCATTGAAGGATGAAAAAATAATTTGGCACAAATGATCACCACAGATAGACGATGTGTCGGAATTAAGACTCCTAGCTCTGCCCCAAAGGTCAAGGTTGTGGCGCGCCGTCAAACTTGTGGTTGTGTCCGGTCTATAACTTTGCCATGCTTTAAAGGGTGATAAAAATAAATTGCTTAAGTGGTCACCACAGGAAAACAGCATTATGATTCATAGCTCTATGCTGAAGGTCAAGGTCATAGCATGAGCGTAACTTTCCTGTGAAGGGCGGCTATGGGGTTTCCGCTCAATAACTTCAGTTTGGAGTGAGCAATCTTAACGAAACTTCATATTTAGAAAGCTTGCATGGAGACCTAGCTTGGGATTGCATTTGGGGTATGTCGTGTCAAGGTCAAGGTCACTGTTACTAAAAATAGAAAATTGGTTTCCACCCAATAACTTTAGTTTGGAGTGACCAATCTTAAGGAAATTTTAGTTAATATGTGCGCTTAACTGGTAAACCATTGAAAACCTGGTTTCGTTGCATTGCGGCGTTTCTTGTTTTCCCTGTTTTTATTTACTTACTGAACTCTGCATAATGCCCAACATTTTGTGTCAAACAGTGGTTCTCTCTTCTAATCATATAGCGGGGGCATCCGTGTCCTATGGACACATGTCTAGTTTTTATTCTTAATTTTTGTCTGGAACATATCTCGTAAATTACTAAAGGTATCAGCTTCAAACTGGATATGTTTACAGGTCTCATTCAAGAAAGGTGCAGTGCACAAGAACCATAACTCTATCTGTAATATTTCTTGAGTTATTGCCATTTGTTAGTTTTCAAACTGAATTTTTGTCGGGCGCATATCTCCTTAAGTATTAAAGGTATCAAACAGGATATGTGTGTTGGCAGGGACTTAATCTGTGGCATATTTTTTTTATGATTATTCATCTCCCATTTACAATTTACCTTTCCTTCTAAAAATAGCCACGTCGGGGAGCATCCTCAGGTACTACCAATATCTTGTCATTACAAAGTAAACATTGATGAAAATTATACTACAAAGGAGTAAAAATGCATATGGCTGTTATTTTATGATGTAAACAGAATGAAGACATCCTTGCAAATTCATACAAAGTAAGACCAACCTCTCAACTACCACTATCAAGTGTAAAAATACTACTCATCCATGAGCACTTTACATGTGTAAGATAAAGGTACATAGAGGTAATATTGCACTAAAACAAGCTGTGTCATTGATAATTTAAAACCACTGAAACAGGTTTTTTTTGTGACATTTGAGAAGATTGAGGGTTTTTATCTTTCACCTGCATGAGCAATGTCTGACTACAAAATCAATTTTACTTGTTTGAAATCTGATGTATCTACTTTGTCGGAATTAAAGAAAAATACCCAGTGATAGTTTTAGTTTATTTATGTACATTTTGAAGGTAGAGTTGTTTCAGCATCCATTTATCAAAAATTTAACTACAGATTGCTGTGTATCGGGGTATTTTACAGATTGAAAATGCTGCGTCAGAGAACGATTACATACAAGCAGCGGTGGAGGTTGGAGATTTGTTAGAAAGGTCTGGCTTCACCAAAAAACTGATGACAGATTCCGCCAAGTTGGCTATTTATACACTTAAAGAATACCACATATTTTACAGAGCCTTCCCAGCCTTGCGCCAGTACATGGAAGGTAAGTTATCTGGTGGTTTGGTTTTGATTTGGGTTAACACCCTGTCTTCCGTTCCTCAATTGTAAAAGGCTCTTCCAGCCTATCAAAAATTTGTGTTAAAAACAGTGATTCTTAGTCATATACCTATGCATGAACAGTCATTAAGTTATGTGTCATGGTTGCAGTCTTATAATAGATATAAAAGGGTTTGTTATAACTAAAGCGACAAATCATGTGCAAAAATAAAATGATCATTCACGTAACAGTTTAATTGTAAATAAGTTTCAGAGACAAATTTAATCAAAGTTGTCATAAGTTGGAGTCTCATTGATAATTATTTTACCAACTTTAGATTTAAATGACTGTTATATTTTTCATTAATACAGGGCTGAAACTGCATGGCGTCCTTGATCTTTTGAGGGAACACCCGATGGAGGCTAGGAAATTCCTAACCAATACTGCCTCAATATCAGCAGAAGACATTTGCAAGTTCTACTTATTCTCATTTTCTGAGAAGGATAGTGAGAACCGCCAGATCGAAGAAAAGATTGAATACAATTTTCGCAGACTCCTGTCTCAGATTGAAAGTATGTTTCATGATTTAAAAGTTTATTTTTTATTTCTTTGGCCACATATGGAATGTATTGGAACAAATGTCCACCTTTGAAATAGGTTCATTTAATCCATAAGTAATATCTGTCGGGTTAGATCTTTCTGTTGGTTTGGTAAGGATTGCCATGTAAATATCTTACCCTTCCAGCATGACCATTAAAGACTCCTGGAGCTTAATCTGTACTTTTGCTATTAAATGCGTTTAAAAACACAAAATCCATAGATGACAATTTTTAGGTTTTCACTTTGGAAATCCATCATCTATCTGTAGCTGCAGCGACCTTATTAGGTTAAGCAATTAGGGCCCCGCCTAGAAAACTGGGCACCATTTAATCACTAAGTTGGTCTGTCATCATTTCCCTTTTCGGGTCCATATCTCTAACAGTTTGACTGCTGACAACTTGAAAATTAATGTTATATATATCTAAGTGTGGAGAAATGAGAACTGAACAAGAACTGTCAACTGTAAACTTCATAATTTTTTATTAATTTCCCTTCTTTAAGTTTCATGCTTGCTTTTTGTTTGCTTCACACTATCTCAGCTTTCAGTAGTCATTTCTTCATGAAAAGAAGCGAGAGCAAAAAATCATTACTCTGCTCCTCATGTTTTTTTACAATTGCCCTCTCATTTTTTTCGTCCTGGTAGTAATTATTGCCCTTTATTATTCATCTTCGTCCTTCAAGTACCACGCAATATGGTCTATCCAATACATGACATATTTGGACCCTGGTTTTGTGACATAATTCTAATTATATAGAGTGACACAAATCATTTCAACACTTGTGGTTTGCACAGTATTTCATTAAGGTTTGTTCAGAATGCATTAAACTGGTTAGGATATAGCCTTTAACAGAATTATAAATTACCAATGGACACAGGCTGAAGCTCATGGAAATGTCAAACCCGTAACATCTTTGTGAAAGTGTTCTTTGATGGAAGAATTTGTGCAATAAATGGTTCTTTATGTATATATAATAGTCCATAGGTATGGTAAGTACACATATTTTCAGGGTTTGTAATATTTATCCTCGTATTTGCAGAAGGACGTATTTCATCAGTCTATGTCAGTCCTTATGATGAACAGCAAAAAGAAATCCATGTGACGCTTGGTGATGTCTTGCAAGCCTTCATTGGATGTCCAAGCCTGCCCAGGGATATCAGCAGCGGATTAGTGGAATTCAATCATAACAGTTTTTCTCTCAGTGTTGTTAATACCTGTGCACCGAGTATCTTGCTTCAAAATACGTCCAAATTGCAAGACTTTGAAAATTTCAAACAATCAATGCTTAATATAATTTTAGGGGCAGAAGGTTTTGGACAAGAGTGAATGTAACATCAAGTCAATATATTTGACAATAAATTCATGTTTATTCTCAACAAAGAAGACTGTAAATAAATACATTACAACAACTTATATCTGGTTCAAAAACACAATTTGTCCTTTACTTCCTTCTCTCTTGTTGGCACAACAAAGTTAAACAATAGGAGGTAGTGAGAAATGTACAATTTTGTCATACGTGTTTCCATGAAATCTAGATTAGTGTTTCCAGTAGCCAAACAAGGCAATGGCTACTAAGTTTCAGAATAATTTTTGAAACTGAGGTATATATTTCAAACCTCTGATAAAACAAATCAAATTGAGGTTTATTATGCCCCCGAAGGTGGGCATATTAAAATCGGACCGTCCGTCTGTCCGTCAGTCTGTGTCCGGTAAATAGACAGTGGTTGTCGTGTCCGCTCTGTAACTTATTTATGCAAGGAAGGAATTTAAAATAACCTTGCATAACTATTCACCATTGGACAACGATGTGTTGCGTGCCAAGCAAAGTTCTCTCGAGCAAAGGTCAAGGTCACAAATGGGTTTCAAACATTTGGAATTTTCATGATATTTTCATAGAGACAGTGGTTGTCGTGTCCGCTCTGCAACTTATTCATGCATGGAAGAAATTTAAAATAAGTTTGTCTTATTATTTACCATTGGACAGCGATGTGTTGCGTGCCAAGCAAAGTTTTCTCGAGCGAAGACCAAGGTCACAGAAGGGGTTATGGAACTTATGGAATTTTCACTATATTTACATAGAGAGTGGTAGTCGTGTCCGCACAACTTACTCAAGGTCACAGATGGGGTTCAAACTTATGGAATTTTCATGATATTTTGAAAGAGACAGTGATTGTCGTGTCCGCTCTGCAACTTGTTCATGCATGGGAGAAATTCAAAATAATTTGGCATAGGTATTCTCCATTGGACAATGATGTGTCACGCGCTAAGCAATGTTTTTTCAGGCAAAAGGTCTAGGTCTCAAAAGAGGTTCAAACAGTTGGAATGTTTTATGATATTCACACATAGACAGTGATTATTGTGTCTGCTCTGCAACTTATTCATGCCTGGAAGGAATTTAAAATAATTTGACATAGGTATACTCCATTGGATGTGTCGTGCGCTAAGCAAATTTCTCTCAGGCACAACTCAAAGGCAAATGTCTTTTTGGGTCTACATATGTCTCCAAGGGGTTTAAAGCTATGCAGTATTCATCTCAAGTACATGTAGACATGAGTAGCTGTGCACTCTATAAAACTGAATAGTGCATCAAAGGATTAAAATTTCCTACCTTAATCAGTATCTATAAGAATATAATGGGGGACAAAAGGTATCTCTGGCCTTGGTCAAGGTGTCATAGGTGAAATGGAGTTCAGATTGTGCAATTTCCTTGTTAAACTTATAATTTTTCCGCAACAAAACTCTGACACTATTACAGACCTCTAAGGATTTTGTGTCCAGCCATCATTCGGGGGCATTTGTCACTTTCTGTGACATGTCTTGTTCTCATTAAGGTTTTAAATTTGTCTACTATTTTTTAAATCTAGTGCTTATCTAGAAAATAAGGTTATTCGGTGCATGAGCCCACAACTGGTGCAACTGAAGAGTTACCTGTGTTGGCCCTGTTTGTCTGTTGGTCGCCCAAAACCAGATCCTGCACTCACAAATTACTTACTTTAATGAAACTTGGTATACATTTAAAGGGCAGAGGACCATGTACAGCATTTTTATTCACATAATTTTCATGCTATAAAAATTGTTTATTGTTAATTAAAGCTGCTGGAATTGTGTCATTTTATAATTAAAGATTTCAGGATTGAATTATTTTTTTTCGACATTTAACCTATCCTATATTTTGATACAGGTAGTTACATACAGATGCCAAAATATACATGTTATGTTATGTTATGCGAAGGTATGTGCACATTTCTTCATAAACTCTAGTGTCATATGGTGAATCAACTGGCTGGTTTGCCATTCGTGTAATGTCATCAATTGTGCCTTGTTCAAGCTGAATAAGGGGAGGTACCACAATTTCACTAACCGTATCTTCAAGTACAAGTTCAGGAGAATCAAAGTCCACTCCATAAAAGGCAAAATCCTGAAATAACAGAATAATATATTTTACCTCTAATGTGGTACATGCATTATAAGTAAATTAAAACAATAGTTTGTACACTTAAAAAAAATCAGGACAAATTCAGTAAACTTTTATAGCAATGAAGGCTGAAATAGTGTTGTTAATGATGTTGTACACAACAAATTAAAATTTTAACGTGTTATTTCATGGAACAAGCTTTTTCTTTTTTTTCTACCTTAAAACGCTTGCATTCTAAATATATATGTTCTACTGCTAATATGCATTGATGCACATACTGGTGATGTGTATGGTAGTTTGTTCAACGCCTCATTTAACAGAAAAAAATATGGAGGAACTGCTGTTTTGTTTTATTTGTGTTACATGTGTATGCTGTTCATTCTTTGGGAACACACATTGATTGCTTAGGTATCCAATTTACCTTACCGATATTGTAGTCAATCATACAATCCCGTTCCCACCCAACCCGAAAAAAACAAGTACATGTGTAAACATGTATATAGAATACAGAAAGAACTGGTCAGGCCATTTTGGGTACCAGGAAATACTCCTTTTATATTCTTTTTCAAATGTGGAAAAAATATATTTTAGACCACCTCATGGTCTAGTTGATGCAGTGTTGGACACATTTGAGTTCGAATCCTGCCTGGTGAAAAATCGAGATAGAAGATAAGCTACAGAGAATTGTGGTTAATATTGATAATAATCATAAACAATTGCAAGGGGAACTGTCTGTATCTGACTAGCTGTTGACTAGGGTTTAAAGAACAAAGTTTAATTTTGTAAAAAGTTCTTCAAATTTCACCATATCAGACACAGTAGATTATATCGATTAGAGTAATGCTCCTACAAGTTTTATTACACTGAGAGGTTGTTCCTCAGTAAACTGTAACAGAACTATAAGACTATTAATTTTGTTTATGCATGTTCAGATAAGTAAAGTTATATGTAATATGTTTAAGTGACAGACTTTTTAAATGGTGCAAAATATAAACTACAGAAAAGTCAACATGCTATTTGTGTTCCAACCAGTAGTATCTAAGTTTCTGATGTTGAGTACTTTTTTCCCCAGTGTTTGTTACAGATGTAAGCACAAATTGATGTCCTACTGTAATTGATGTCGAATTCCTTAGATTTTAATCTTATTGATTCAGATTCTGAAAATGAAATAAGATTGTAATTCTGATATATAAGCAAGATTATTTGATATTTCTAACTTAACAAATTATAATTGGGTCGATATTAAAATCAATGGATCAATGCATTGTTATTGTGACTTTCACTACACAAGTCTTTTCCCAATACATAACTTCACTTTCTATGTTAAACATGCATAAATTTGATCATAACACCATTGTGAAATCTTTACCGTTGTAGTGAATCCTTAAAAAGCACTTATTATATAGTGACAAGTCCTCTATGAATGAGCTTCTTTAATGTAACAGTGAACAGATTTCAAGAATAAATGTTGTGGTCACTGGGGAGATTGCCCAACATTTAAATATAAGCGAAGATTTTCTGTCAGGATTAATTATGACAAATTAAAGTCTTGTTCCCTCTGCTTTTATGTAAAACAGAAACTTAAGAAATGACAAAACAAAATGTCACATTAAACTTGAATACTACCTCAGATGAAAGTACATCTGCTGTGTCATATATTTGGCCCATAATCCACATCTGCATTGGAGTTTTGTTTTGTTCAGTCCTGAGTGGTCTTCTCGCAACAGCAGAAACAAAACGGTCAATGCTTTTTTGGATTCGCTGTAGATACACAATGTGAAGGGCAAGTAAATCCACCTCATTGTCTACATCAAGGATGCCTCCTCTCTCCATGCTCACGAAAAGTTCGTAATATGTTCGAGCACACCCGTCCCAAAGTTCACGCCAGAATCTTTCAATGCTGAAATTGGTTTGAAAGAGTATGTTTCAATGTTGAACTGTTGGTGATAAAATGGCTGTATAGGTAGTTTACTTTATTGCAGAAAGCCCATTTTCAAGGAAATGCAATAATGTTGTAAACAACCTGAGATGTTTACTGGTGGTCAGATCAGTGACTAATCTTTATCAAGCTTGAAACATAAATCAGTCCTTGTGTGTCGTTAATGAAAATAAAAAAGGGAAAATGCCTCACAATCCTAAAAGAATAAATATTTTGTAAGCATTAAACTTCTTCTCCATATTGTGTAACCATTTATGAAATTAATATCTCTTACAATGTTTAAAGAAGCTCATTTGGTTTTTGGATAGAATAAGAATACACAAGCTTGTCAGTGTTATACAGTAGTCCCCTACCAGTTTTCAGCAAACAATAAATCTGTGTAGCCTAGATGTTTCAAAGAATACATTTATTAAAAAGCAGATGGGCGGACTGATGAAAAAAAACAGGCGGTGGGTAAACCTGTAGTCCCCTCCTGCTGGAACACCAGAAGGAAACTAAACCATTATGTTACCTTGAGAAACAGATAATTATTGGAGTAGTGATGAAAGCAAATATCTTTCGAGTGAGAACAAAGCTATACTGCCAGGAATGGTTAAAAATGTTTATGTAGAATATGATAAGTTTATAATAAATATGTCTAAGAGTTGGAGATATTGTAATGATTAATCCCAGGACATCTGGATTGACAATATAGTGATCTTATCTTAGTTAAGTGTTTCATTTCTTCAATTTTTCTTTAAAAAAACGCTGCATACACACTGCAGAAATACTGACCGCTGATTATGAACACTACGCCCAGTTATATGACTTCCTCTATTCATGCCTCTCGTCTGCAGCATAAATTCGGCAATTTTTATATTCTCCATTCCTTTGTCCGTTCTCACGCGCTCTGGAATGCCATATTCATTTACACCTGATTGAAAAGCTGTAAAGGCAGTGTCTGATGTATTATTAGAGGCCACCTTCATATACATTGGAAGCCGCGAGAACCCATCTATTCCTCCATGAATAACAAACCGCCAACTGAAAAGAAAAATAATGCTGAATACAACTTGTTATATTGTGAGTAAATGATTGCTGGTTTTTTATGCTTTCAACAAAGGTAAAATATTGCTTTCAGTTACAAAAAATTTTACAAAAGACCCTCTTCTTGGCCTCACTGTATAATGAAAAAGAAACTTAAAATATTTCATTTTATAAGCCAGCTGACATCTTTTGACCTAAGAATGCAATGACCAGAGCCATGGTCATTCATCGCTCTCTTGGTCAGTAAATGTTCAAACGTCTGAAGAAGAAACTTTCCCAATATCTGTAGGTAACTTCTTATTCACCATTTTGGACACCAGTGAATAATATAAATAATCTTTTAGAAGACCTCTGGATGACGATTTCAAATTTTTTATGGGCATTGGAAAATCAAAAAGGAATTTTATATACACCCTTTTTAAAGAGAAAAGCTCATGCAAACGTTTATTACATTATCTAGAATTGTTTGAACACCTTTGAAAGATGGTCATGCCAGGGCAATTCCTATCAATTTTGATTAATATTTTAAAAAATGAAAAAGTAAGCGAGAAATATTTATAATATTTACAAATAAAAGTTAATCTGATTTTAATAAACATCTGTACTTTCAGGGTAAATGTTGAATCATATCTTATAAGAAAATGTACACCTCATATTTGGTGTGAAAAGGGTATTGTGGTGTTGGCAACCCCTTGAACGTTCTAGATAAAAGCAAAAATAGTATTTTTTGAGCATTGAATTCTTTCTTGAATCTAAGGGAAAAAAACTTCACAGAGTTAATAATCTGTTCTCAATAAAAAATATTTAGTTGTCTTACCGTATAAGCTTGTGATACGAATCCACGTGCCACAGTGCCCGAGGAGCTCTCACAGAATATGATCTACGGCGCACTCTGTATGATCTACAAAGAATACCTCGAAGCAGAACTCCTAGTGGATCTACATGTCTCATAATTCTTCTTATTCTTTGAACTGTCACTTTAATACCATCTGCCATCAAATGACCCTGTATGCTTCTATAACCTACTGAAGGAAACTCTGCAACTTTTTTTTTCACAATTTCTACAAGATTCTCATCACTTATATCACTGTAAGTATTTCTGACGGAGATTCCAAAGAACTTCATTCTGTTCACTATTGTTTTGTCAGAGACACACAAAACAGATGCTATTTCTTTTATGGTGAAGCCATTTTCCATAAAGAATGACAGTGTTTCTTCTTTAATGTTGTATGTAGGCCTACCTCTGCCAGAGGTATTTGGGACAGTCTCTGGTCTATCATAGCTATCCTGTCCACTACCTGGTTGTGTATTTATTTCCTCTAAAGCCATTGTACATAAATTCAGGCACTCATTGACATCCTCATGGTATGATAAATCAGTTAGAAATGCCAAAATTAAACTTAATTCAAATTCAACATTCTCTAGCCTGTAATTTTCAACATTGTTAGCCAGTTGAAGAAGTCTATCCCTTATTGCTGACTTTATTTCTCTCACTTCTGACTGCATCGTGTCTACGTCATATAAAAAACAAAAGAAGTAGTGTTAATAATAAGAAGGACAAAGGCAAAAAACTTATTTAGTTTGGGAGGCAATTAGTACTGAAAATCAATGAAAAAGCTTTTTACTCTATTCAATTTTTAATGTATTGGGTAATGTAAATAGAAATGTTAATGTTTAATAATTTATATTCAAATATATACTGTTTAATAGTTTATACTCTTGCATATAAAGAGATACATATTAAGCTAACATAACAATGAAAATAGCAGTTGAAAAAGTGACCTTTTAAATAAACCTTGAACAATGATTTAGCAAAACCACAATTGTTCTTGTAAACTGCTGGCATTGTTAAATGCTCAATTGTTTGAAGGTGTGATCAGTATCACTCAATTCATTGAAATTTATTATCTGTTGCTCTGTTCTTTCATGATGTATTGTTACTAAGTGAACCAATGCAGCACATGTAAATTTGGTCATTATGGTTGATTTGTAAACAATATACAAGCATTTGCATTTTAAAAAAAGTATGATTACAGTTCCAGCCCCAAACTTCAACATAATTTTCTAACCCTGTTATATTTGGCTGTGATGAAATTCTTATTTAGTATGAAAGTATATCACAGGACTATGGGTGTATTTTCAGCCAGGGAACTTAGTTTGTAAAGCACTAAGTTTCTTATTTGTAAAGCAACAAATATGCAATATGGGGACAAGGGTTCAAGCTCTACACTGGCAAGATTTTCAGTTTATTAACCTATCAGAACTGCATGGGAATGTTATGTGAAACTGAAAGGGAGAACTACCATTGAGATCTACTTTTATAAAATGCATGAACTTTTAGTTTATATTGATATGTCGTTTATACATCTTTCAAAACAGGACACCAAGCAACATCATCCTCTGGTGTTCAGTAATGGTTCTTCCCATGAAAGCTATTTAGGTGAACTACCTGTATGTATTAGGAACTGTTGAATCTGGCATTTATCCCAACAGACAACAAATCAAAGATACTAGCTACCTGTATAAATAGTCAAGATGTGGAACCACTAGGGCTGGTATGCACAAAACTCCTAAGGCATTTCTTAACCTAAGTATGTATTACAAGTGCAGACCTTTCCCTTCGTAATTATCAATAAAATAGATCACCGAGAATTTTATTCACCGTGATTATTAACATGTTCTTTACATATCCGAATATTATGCATTTTCTTTCACATATTGCCGTAGGCGTAGGTTTACGTATTTTTCAAAATTTATCCAACAGATAATAATTACGTTTTCCCAGAGACATATACTAGTATATGTCTCTGGTTTTCCATAGTATTTTATGCATACCCGTAAATGACACTTTCAAATATAAAAAGAAATCCTTACTGTAAATTGAATAATACTTACCTTCAATTTTTTCGTCCTGGGGTATTTTCGTATGTAGTAATTTATTAACGCACCGTCTGCCGTCACGGAGTTTGCCGAATTCAAATAAATCGTTCAAAGTTAACTCCCTTCTATAAAAAGGGCCAAGTAATTTGCGCTGAAATTTACTGGTTCCCTTTTATCTATCGTGTTTCATTCGTATTGACAACTGCATAGTGCTTTCGGCATCTTGACATGCACATGTACAGTGTTCTTTCGCTTATGTGATTTTGAAGTTGATCTTCATAGAAGTTGCTTTTAAATACACATGAATTATATAAAAAAAATACAAATGAAGGAAGGAAAATAGACAAAAAGACTTTTGAATAAGGTGACAAGCAAGAAAACGGTAATGAAAAGCTAGTCACTCCATGCAATTTATGACACCCCGTATAAATAATATAAAAGACAATTTTAACAAAGCGGAATGAAACAAAAGGTTGTAGGTATACAGTTGTACGCAGTACTTTCACCTTTTCAAGATGCATGTAAGAACTAATGATTTGTACGAAAAAGAATGAAAGTAGCATGAATAGATATATTACTTAAATATCCTTCCATACTCTTACACTATTGGCTTATTACAGTCGAAAGGCGAGTGTTAGGGAAGACAACTCTGCAATGGAGTAAATATTTAAATAAAACTGTTTTAAAACTGAAACTAAAAATAGAATCATTTTTTTCTAAAAATAGAATAAATTTCATAAAGCAATTGGTTATATGCAGTTATTATACGAATGTGTAAATTTTGATTGGTTGTACGTTAATACTGTAGTTTTACCATATTAGTGGAATTAAACCTGAATCTTTCCTTTTGCGTTTCAATTTCTGTTTGATAAAACCCCAGTTACACAGAGCCATCGGTGGTCGATCGGTAGTTTTTTTAGCCAAATTAATGAGTGAACCGATGACAACGGATT